>OZ017793.1:1208360-1215860 GCA_963969325.1 Lycopodina hypogea | reverse complement strand
ACATCACACATTCAATTAATTACACCAGGTTAAGACTAGCGCACAATTTTGGCTTTCAGCCCACTGCTTGCTTGGCCCACATTTGGTGGGCTGTGGTCACAAAATTGGCTTAGGAACATTCATGTCTATTGTGAGGACATGTTTTTCTGGAGTACAAGTCTATCAGGATAACATGTAATATGGGAACATTTGTCTTAAGGAAGTTCATGCTTTGTAAGAGGACATGTATTATCGGGAGGACATGTCTTGCAGGAGTGCATGTTTTCAGGGTGGAATATCTTTCAGGAGATGTATCTTACTGGAATGCATGTTCTACAGGAGGACAGGTCTTACTTGAGGGTATGCCTTATAGGAGGTCATGTCTAACAGACATACATGTCTTACAGGAGTAAATGTTTCACAGGATTACATATCTTACATGATGATTTGTCCTACAGGAACACATGCCTTACAGGAGCACAGGTCTTATTGGTGTGTATGTATTATTGGATGCCATGCTTTACTTGAGGTCATGTCTTATAGGTGGACAGGTCTTACAGGAGTACATGTATTATGAAAAGACATGTATTACTGAATGTCATATTTTAAAGTAGGGTATGTCTTGCTGGAGGATATGTTGAACATAAGGACAGATGTTACAGGATGGCATATCTTGCAGGAGAGCATGCATTACAGAAGGACATGTGTAAGAGGAGGCTACTCTCATGGCTTGTTGTAGATGTAAGTGGCAGTCTTTTCTTGTTTCTAAATGTAGCTGTGTTTGTCTGGTTGATATGTGTTATAATCGTGATTGGTGTTCCTTTTTCAACTTTGCAGCAAAACTGCAAGTGGTCATCAACAATTGTTTAAGATACATACATGTACACACACTAAATAACTGCTTCAAGATGCTAGCCGGCCACATCAATAGCAAACACCCGAGCATGCTAGTGCTCTCCACTGGGCATGTGTAAGATTTTATGGCTTAATATTCTCCCTTAGGAATATGTTCCACTTGAAGAAAGATTGCTGTCATGCGATCTACACTGACCTCACCCTCAGAATTTATGCCTTTTCGTGTGATTTTAGTAATGTTCTCTTAAGTTATAACTTTCAATAGTCAAAACTGTAAACTGTTTATTGTACTATAGTTTTAAGTTTCTAGTGATTCATTTAGTTGAGTTTAAAGATTATAAGGCTTATATTTGTCAATTTTAAATATCGGTGGTTGGTATTTTTGACTACCATTTTATAGATTTTAACATATTTTTATGTTTAATGCTTGCAAGATAAGAGAGTCATGATCAAAGATAATCCTATGTTCAAAATAAATTATTTAGTGCATTAATATTACAAGTTAGCATCATTTTCGGTATTACGCATATATGTGTGCCCATCTATAAAAAAATCTCTCCGTCCATCTGGCTGCGCTCTCTGCCTTCCTGCCTGCCTGCCTGCCTGCCTGCCTGCCTGCCTGCCTGCCTGCCTGCCTGCTTGCCTGCCTGCCTGCCTGTCTGTCTGCCTGTCTGTCTGCCTGTCTGTCTGTCTGTCTGTCTGTCTGTCTGTCTGTCTGTCTGTCTGTCTGTCCATTTGTCTGTCCGTCTGTCTGTCTGTGTTTCTGTGATTCATGATTGAATGGTTGAAGTAGGACCCACCAATCCATATATATTTAGAATCAGTGTCCCCCAGAAATACTATGAGTATATCTATGAAAAAACAATGGAACGAGATCCACAGACCCACATATATTTAGAATCGGTATCACCCGGGGAATGTCATAATATCTATATGGCCACACACCTTTTTGTATTAAAAAAAGCCAAAAAAAATAGTATTTTTTCCAGAAAAAATGGAGTTACAGTCCAAAAAATTGGGCATGCGGACACAACTTGACCCTGTGAATCATATGGGGTAGGTTCAGTTAGTGTCATCATGGGAATGTCATAAGCTTACCTATATGACCACAACTCTTCATTTAAACAAAGCCAAAAATGCTACTTTTGACAGAAAAAAGATTGAAGCTACAAGCCTAAAACTTTGGCATGCAGACACAACTTGACACTGCGAATAATGTGGGGTGGGTCTCATGTGGCCACACCTCTGCCTCTTTGTGTAAAATGCTAAAAATATTTAAAACAATTACTTCTAAAAATATTTTGACTTAATCCCATGTTCACTATTATATTAAAAGTCCACAACATATGCCATCCAAGCAGAAAATTTTTTGACTACAGCCCATTAGAGGTGGGTTGAAAAACTGCCCGTAGGGCAGGTTTTTTTCTTATCTACATATATATATATATATATATTAGAAGACCTATGTAACTATGTTTGTCCGTTTCTCAAAATCCCTCTGTTAGATTTTGACCAAACTTTTAAGAATGGAGGAGACCCACCCTGAGATGGTTTTATGACAGGTGGCATGTCTGGGAAAACAGAATTTGTCTGTTTGTCTGTTGGTCTGTCTCTATGTTTGTACCATCATTCCAGCCAAACCAGTAGGTGGATTTCTCTGAAACTCAGCATGATGATAGGTTTTGACCCAACTTAAAATATGGCCTAAAAATTTCGCAAAATGGTTACCATGGTAATGAGAAAAAGCCCCAAAAAATGGTAGGATTTTAGCCTACATTGGCCGGGTAACGCCAGGTATATGCTGCTAGTTATCTATAAATGTGAAAAGGTGTGTCTGTTGTGGTGTGGTGTGGTGTGGTGTGGTGTGGTGTGGTGTGGTGTGGTGTGGTGTGGTGTGGTGTGGTGTGGTGTGGTGTGTTGTGGTGTGATGTGGTGTGGTGTGGTGTGTGGGTTGTGTTGATGGGTGTGTGGGTGTGCTTGTGCATGTGTGCGTGTGTAATTTCAAACTCTAATTGGGACAAAAATATACAAGAAGAGAAGCACCAAATATCACCAAGTGTTAGCTACATACTTACTATTTTATTTTGTGCATATAATCCTATATGTTTAGCAGTTACAGAAATATCCACATCTTTAATCAGTGAAGAGGGAAAGGTTGGAGGAGATGTAGGAGGAGGACAGAGCGTAAGACAATTAGGCATACATGCTTTGCTATTTTTACTTTTGCTCATGTGTATCAGAATTGTTCCCACAAGAGCACCAATCTATACGCCCATGAGGAGGGAACATGTACCTGCTACAATTGGGAGTGCACCATCTGCGCATATAGATTTCATGCTCTTTGCTTTTATATATATGCAGGATATTATGTATAATTGCAGGACATCTTGCAGGAGCACGTCTTACAGGAGGATGTATCTTACAGGAAGACACATCTTACAGGACGATAGGTCTCACTGGAGAGTATGTTTTATAGGAAGGCATGTCATACATAAGGGCATGTCTAAAAGGAGGACATACTTTACAGGACAACATATATACTTCACTTTTACAAGCATATGCAATCTTGGCTATTTGTGTGTGTGTGTGTGTGTGTGTGTGTGTGTGTGTGTGTGTGTGTGTGTGTGTGTGTGTGTGTGTGTGTGTGTGTGTGTGTGTGTGTGTGTGTGTGTGTGTGTGTGTGTGTGTGTGTGTGTGTGTGTGCGCGTGTGGGTGCGTGTGAGTGTGCATGGATGCGTGTGTGTGCATGTGTAATAACATCAACTCTAATTTGGACAACAAAAAATATAAAAGAAAACAAGCACAAAATATCACCAAGTGTTTAGTTACATGCCATTTTATCTTGTACTTATAATCCTATATGTTTAGCAGTTACAGAAATATCCACATCTTTAATCAGTGGAGTAAGAGGAGTAGGCTGGAGGAGGAATTGTATGTGGAGAGATCGTGAGACGATTAGGCATACATGCCTAGCAACTTTTCCTTCTGCTCATGTGTATCAGCAATGTCCCCACAAGAGCACCAATCAACACACCCACGAGGAGGGAACATACACCTGCTATGATTGGGACTGCACCACCTGTGCACATAGATTTCATGCTCTAATTGGACTACAAGCAATAACAGCATATGCATTTATACATATGCATGGGTATAACTGCAGGATATATCTTACAGGAGCACATGACTTACAGGAGGGTGTGTCTTACAGGAAGACACATCCTTCAGGAAGATAGTCTTACTGGAGAGTAAGTTCTACAGGAGGGTATGTCATACGAAAAGGCATGCCTTGAAGGAGGATATATTTACAGGACAACATATATACTTCACTTTTACAAGCATCCGTAACCTTGGTTATTTATTAATGGGGGTGTGTGCATGTGTGTTGGCACCCACACTTTTCAACTTTCATTTTGATAATGCCATTTACATGGCCTTGGATGTCCACAGAAGGAGGAGAGAGGCATCAAGGTAGCCTACCTAGTTGGTGCTGATCTCATGGCGAACAGACGGAACCTGAAACATAAGACCCTGGCGACTGACCTGGAGTATTCTGATGATATAGCCTTCCTGACAGACAACTGGGCAGACCTTACCACCATGCTGGACAGCCTTGTTGCCACCTGCAAGAAATTGGGCCTAGCCATTTCCTGCAAGAAGACCAAGACTCTTGCAGTGCTCACAAATCCAGGTGCCCAGAGTCAAGCATCCATTCAGTTGGTCCCAGGAGGTGAGCCTATCAAAGTGGTATCCCACTTTCAGTATCTGGGCAGCACTGTCCAGAACGACTGTGGGATGGATGCTGAGGTCAGTTCCCAGATATGCAATCCATTCACTGTGTCGCATTTTGTGGTGCCAGCGGAAGATCCAGACCAGCACCAAGGTTCGCATCCTAAACAGTGTCATCCTTCCGACCTTGCTGTATGGTCTGGAAAGCACTGTCTTCCTAGAGCCCCATGTTCACACCTTGATTTCTTTATGATCCATTGCCTTCGGATTATCCTAGGTGTCTCAATCAGGAAGAAAAAGTGCCATACCACCATGTGCAAGATGGCAAAGCAGCAGAGAATATCATCCATCCACTCACAGCATTGTCTTCATTTTCTTGGGCACCTTTCAAGGATGCCCAAAGACCGGCTACCTAGGTAGCTTCTCTTGTGTGCCCCTGCTGGTAGGAAGCCTTCTGCTGGAGAACAGAAGCAAGGGTGGAATGCAGTTGTGGCCAGTGACCTTAAAAAGTGCAACTTGTCTGGAATCTGGAGAGAGCATGCCCAAGAGCATGACTCTTGGCGAACCACCATCCAACACAGTGTAGAGCATCTCAATGTAGAAGCTGAAAACAATGGGAAGAGTCAAAAAGATGAGAAGAAGCGTCATCGTGAGCAGCAGCGATTTATCAACTCTGAGACTGCTCTGCACTGCAACAACCCAGGCTGCTCCTTCCAGGCCCTGACCAAGGCAGGTCTGACCAACCATCAGCGCCAATGGCATTCCACAATTCTAAGAATTCAGTGCCAGTACTGTCACCACACATTCAACCAGCAGGGGCTTCACAATCACCAACCTTTCTGCTCAGCCAGACTCTGACCATCAATGTAGATTCAACCTGATTGGCCTGCATCTCCGTATCCTAGAGGATTCATGGAGCTCAGCAGCAAATAGATGGATAGTGCTTGTGTGTGTGTGTGTGTGTGTGTGTGTGTGTGTGTGTGTGTGTGTGTGTGTGTGTGTGTGTGTGTGTGTGTGTGTGTGTGTGTGTGTGTGTGTGTGTGTGTGTGTGTGTGTGTGTGTGTGTGTGTGTGTGTGTGTGTGTGTGTGTGTGTGTGTGTGTGTGTGTGTGTGTGTGTGTGTGTGTGTGTGTGTGTGTGTGTGTGTGTGTGTGTGTGTGTGTGTGTGTGTTAATAATGGATGGATATATTAATTTAATCATATAATTTGGTTAATTGAATTACTCTTTTTTATTTTTTTATTTACATGTGCAGATGTTATTCCATCTCTTTCTATGTATGTACTTTCTAGGGTTTTGTTGTTTTTCCTGCATCTCCAGGTTTATATTGAGTGTCTGCCTAGCAGCAGATTTATCTTATAGACAAAAACTGGTGTTCTTCTGGAGTCTCTTTCTGTAGTCTCTTTCTGTAGTTTCTGTGTATTCCTTGTAGACATATGTATAAAAGTCTTGATTGGTGATCTTCTGGTGACTCATGGTTTAGTTGGTATTGCCTGGCTCTTCAAAATTGTTTGTAAACATTGTGAACTTTATTCTGATGTTTCACCTGACCTTATTTTTTGGTGATCTTTTGGCCTAATACTTTTCTGTCCTAGTGATAATCTCTTTCAATTAGGCAATATGAGTAATTAAATGTACACCTTTAACTTAAGCTAAAATTAAGCTCAAGTAGAAATTTAAAGGTACTCCATGGATAAGTGTGTGCTTTTGTAATCTGTTTGTAGTTTTATTTTACAATTTTATTTTCATGTGCTGCTTTTATGCATCTTAATTGGCTATGGTTTTTAAAATTAATTTGATGGCTGAGGGGTTAATTTAATCTATATCACTCAATGATTAAGAGTGACCAAAAAGGCATTATTTTCATCCCCTGTTTCTTTTGGTTGCTTTTTCTTCATTAATAAAGTGGTGTTTGTGGTCTAATTTGCACCTGCATATATGGATGGTATGTTTATTTTTGTTTGTATTTTTAAAAATATAAAAAATATTTATTCGTTTATTTAGATTTCTTTGTTTTTTTTTTTTTTTTTTTTTTTTTTTTTTTTTTTTTTTTTTTTTTTTTTTTGCTTTTTTTTAAATTTCTGTTTTTCTATTTTTTGTTGCTATTTTTTTAATTTTTTTGTTAGTTCAACATTGCAGAAACCAATCTTGTATAATTGTCGTTGTTTCAGGAAATGTTACTAGGGCATTTTTAAAAAAAAATTCCCTGTATATATAAATCAGTTTAGTATGTGTATATGTATGCACATGTTTTTTCTTCCTGTTTGTCTGTACCTAATTTTTTTTTTGTTGGTTTGTTGTTTATTGCCCTTTACTATTGATGTGAATGCACCTGCCCTAAAATTGTTGCTGGAATGAGCCAGACAATAATGGGGGGGCAGGTCCAGCTGTAACCACGAACCACTAAGATTGGTTTGAAATCTTTGCTGGGATAATTGTCCTATTAATGCTATGTCTGTGGCTTTTTAAGCAGTAAGCTCTTATGGCACACTATTTCTTTGTACTTTAAACACTGTTCTCCCTTTATAATATTTAATAGCCCTTAATTTTGTAGTACAGGAATAGTGAAGAGGGGAGGGGTAGGCCATAATGTCCTTAACTTCATTGCGGGCGAAGAAAGATTGCCCGCCGCTCATTTGGTAGGGCACTTGTTGTCGCTGTAGCGCTAGTTCTATCAGTCGGGATTGATGGTTGCCGCGATACAAAATGGCATATTGTCCCAGTCGGGTGCGTTTGCGTAACTGGTGGTCGAGAATTTCGGCCACCACTTGTTCTGCCTCGGCGTTTTCGTCCGCGCATTGCAATACTCGCAAAGGTTCACCCACCCCCAAATCACTCCACAGTTGTTTTTTGAATACGTGCCTGTTATTGGCGATCAGTGTGTTTGCGGCCTTGAGGATGCGCCCGGTAGAGCGATAGTTTTGCTCCAGCGCGATAAT
>OZ017793.1:1161199-1208160 GCA_963969325.1 Lycopodina hypogea | reverse complement strand
GTTAAATTTTTCTATTAGTGGAATAAAAATTAGAGTGTCAATTGGATTCTGTTGGTTTTCTTAAGCTTCCTGACACATGAGTGACCTCCAAGCATCATTATGTCAAAGGCAGACTTATGATGAGGTTTCGAATAAGAATATGATGAGAAGAAGGTCTGGTGTGGCAGCAAGATTTTGTAAAGAATATTCAGTTACAGTAGCTGTGCATTTTTATGCACTTTCACTTCATCTTTGCTTTAAGATATTGGAAGACAACTTCCATATATTCAGGATGCTCTTGAAATAGTTAAAGAAATAGGTAAGTTTATTGCATTTTCCTTCAAAATATTGCTTTTTTTTCCAATAAAGTGGCAAGAGGTTGGTAAAGGTATAACTAAACTGGAGTCATTATGTCCCACCAGATAAATTCCAAGAATGGTTGCCATGGAAGATATCCTTTTAGAGGCTTTGGAAGGATTCCATTCAATAAAATGATGAATAGATTTGAAAGCAGGTGGTTTCTTGCAATCATTGGAGAAGTTTATCACCTTGTTTGGAATGAGACTAGTCACCTTCATTTTAGTGCAGTGGGGCAAACTTCCCTCTATTACAAAAAAACAAAACAATATTGTTTTGCAAGATGCTCTTTCTGCTGTTGATGCTGACAAACAATTTTAATTAATAATATGGTCTGAAAATAATTTCAACAGATTTTATGATAAGACTGTAACCACTGCTGAGGAGCACAATATTGACCTTCAAGAATTGCCTATTACCTAAGACTTCAGATTGAAAATGTGAGTTAGCCAAATGTATTTATAACTGCAAAAGCATACTTCCTGGCAATTTAACTTAAAGCATGTGATTTACTCCATTGTAAGTTAAAGATTGATTTAATGTGATCATTCCCTCTATCCTGGCTATTGAAAAACCCTGAAAAATTCAGCAAAAGGTTATGAATGGAAGAGTTAAATAAATCCTGCTAAGAAGATTTTGGCATGCTAGCTTCAGCAAAATACCTTTAACTTCACAAACGTAATCTAGCACTGTAACTTTGAAATAAAGAAAATGAGGTCAATAAAAAAATTCTGTTTAGCAATGAAAAATTTCAAACAATTGCTACCTACCGTACACCAGCTCTCATCTACATTTAACAATCCTAGTTACCCCTGTAGCATCAATAGTAGGCTCTTCTCTGGGGAAAAGTGCCCTAACTTCTCTACAATGACAGAGATAACACATAATTATCAAGTGCTTCTATATATTCACGAAGATTTTACAGACACTTTTGGACTGGACATAGTTTCAATGGTAAAAATTTTTATCATTGGTGAGAAAGAAGGGTTTTTTAAAATAATTATGGCTTGTAAATTTTGATTTTTTAAAATAAATTATTCTATATTAAGCACACTTATTCCAATTTAACGTGATTCCCCACCTTTTTAAGCCTTGATAAAATATCTATCCTCAAAAGTAACATAAACTGCAACCCCCCCTCACTTTTAATGTGCTGGCTCATCCCTTGACATATAGATAGATAGATAGATAGATAGATAGATAGATAGATAGATAGATAGATAGATAGATAGATAGATGAATAGATGATAGATATTATCTATATCTAGATATACATATCTAGATCTATCTATCTATATAGAGATATATATATAGATATCTATATATCTACATCTATATATATGTAGATATACTAGATTATCTATATATCTATATTTATATCTATATGTATATATATCTATATATCTGAATCTCTCTCTCTTTCTCCCTCCCTCCCTCCCTCCCTCTTTCTCTCTCTCTCTCTTGACTTGAGTGGACTCAGGTAGGGAGCTAAACATTTAAATTTGTGTGGTACGGACATTTTATAGGGCTACTTTTATGGGGAAGTGAAGATCACCCTCATGTCCATTTGTCAACACCCCATTGTTCAAGTGGAATAACTAAAAGAAGCCCCAAAAAGGCTCTTCAAGGTCCTAGATTTTATTTTTATCAGAGAGAATGCATAGGATTTCACACAATACCACTTCAAAAGGACTTTACCAGACATTATAATACAAATCCAAGAATGTCTTCCCATACAATGGGCTCACTGGATTCATATCTACAACTGTAATGTAGAATCGCTTAGAAAATCTTTCTCTATCTAAAATAGCTTATCCTATACTAAACTTATTGTAACTAAGTTGACATATAAAACATCAGATTTCATGTTACCAGCATTAAAATAAATGATTCATCCCGTTCGGAACTATACCAACTTTCCTACAAATATTATTGATGATAATTTTTTTGATGTTGACATTTATATATTTCTTTACCATGGTAGTTGACAGAATTCAAGCTGATCAGCCATACTCACAGT
Source organism: Lycopodina hypogea (assembly GCA_963969325.1). Lineage (NCBI taxonomy): Eukaryota > Metazoa > Porifera > Demospongiae > Poecilosclerida > Cladorhizidae > Lycopodina > Lycopodina hypogea. The sequence goes on along the minus strand of OZ017793.1, from coordinate 1,205,804 downwards.
GTCTATGTAGTTTAACCTTCATGAACAGGTTCGGCATTTAAGGAAATTAAAGGACTTAATTGTGGTTAAAGTTCCTTGAATGTCAGGGCTAGTGGGCGAGTAGCTGCTGGTGAAGTTACCAGAAGAGTACGTATTATTGCTACACTCATGTAGTACTCAGGAATGAGGATACAGTTAGAATAACAGCCTTCATCATACAAGTCGCATTTTATGACTTAAAATGATGCCATTTTGAGCAGAAAGATAGGAATATTACAAATGCTCATAATAAAATATTGCATGAAATGACAGGAATCATTGCATATTATTAGGATAACCTGTTGAAGTATAATTTATTGCAGGATCAACTTAAATTTATGTGATGAAGACACTGGGAAGGTTGCAAAAAATAAGATTGACAGTTTGCCCAGGTAAGTGCCAGATGGGGAAGAAAGGTGTGCTTTCTTAAGTCATGGTGACTGAGTATAATGAGATTTAGGTCAAAATTTGTACACAAAATTGGTACAAAAAATTTGTACACAAAATTAGTACATAAAATTGGTACACAAAATTGGTACACAAAATTTATATGGACTGCCTTATTAGAGCCCAGACTACAGACCTGCTGAACAAGTTGAATTGCATGTGGTCTGGTACACCTAGTGTTCACTAGATTCTTTAACCCGTGGTATGTTCAGAGTATTCTGTTTATATCTGTGACAACTTGCATCTGTAACAGTAAATGCTACAGGGGATGGAAGGCAGTAGAATTTTGAAGTTACTCTGGAGATTTGGATGCACTCTGCAACCCATATGTTAAGACCGAGATCTTGGGTGAGTAAAAAGTCTATGCATAGAACTTTAGAACTTTGTTTGATTGGCTAATGTTTATCCTGATAACATGATTTAACTTATAAACAACATAGCTAAATTAAATGAGGTAGCATTCATTATTGGGGTGATCAGAATTTTCTACCATATTTTTTTGTGTTTTGTGTACATATTTAGGGAGAAAAGGTTGTTTACCCAGGGAGTGGGGGAATCATTAGCATGGCTTTCACCCTCTACACTTATGTCCTATGCACCCATTCCTGATCTGCCATTGCAGTGAATAAGATATGTCAGTATAGGTGTTCATACTTATACACTAATGTTTGTTGACCAAACAGCCCATAACCAAAAGAAGACGGGAGGATAATAACATTCATTGTTACACAAAGTCCAAGTGGGGAAACCCAAATAACTCTAACATACACACACACACACAGAGCTCCTATTTATAAGAAGATACCAAGTATATTTGGAGCTGTTCCTGTAACTTCAGTGAATGTGGTAGATCCTGAACCTGCAGGGGTTAAGTTAGAGGTGGATCAATAAATATAGTAGCAGCTGTGAACACTAAACAAATGGCATTTACATTATGAATAAAAGGTGCAATGCAGACTCACCAAACATTTCCTACATTGCTATTAAATCTATCAAGTAAGTTGCAATTGTAAGGTGAATTACCCTAGTCAACATTAGAATGATATTAGGTGATTTACCAATACATACGAATAGTGTAGCAATGGAGGCCCCACACATTAGTGTTAATGATGACTTTATAAAGCTGATAAAAAACTATAAAATATCATAATAAATATGTGCTAGCATTTATAATATACTTGATCTAAAGAACATATTTGTTTCTGTTGTTTTGAATATGAAAGAAAAAAATATCATAACTGTATAATTCATTTGTATCACTTTTTCAGGAAAATAAATAAAACATTTTTTTCTGAAAAGGGGATATTTCTTCCAAAACTTACTGGCTGGGCCTAGGACTCTGTGCCTGAGTAAACCACCACACTTACAACGAAGTTAAATTGTGTACACACATAGGTCAGCTACCCTGTTCCAAAACTACTTTCTCCTCTTTCCTTTCCTCTTTTTTTAGACTTGTAAGCCCATGCCTCTGGGATGAGATAGCAAACAACACATCTAGAATTAAATTACATTACAATGTTTCTGTTGTCTCTGCCCATAGGAAAGATGCTCCCTCCCCCCTTACCCCTTATAGGCCTAATACATAGCATTGGCAGTTGTATCTCACTTGCAAAACAACATTTTCACACCAAATTAAGCACTGATGAACCTTTGGGAAGAGGATTTGTTGTATTGAAATTTCGACTTTTCACCAAGAGCCAATTAGGCCTTAGCACTAAAAATATCGTGTTTATGTGTCAATCACTCTGGTCTGACACTGTAGCCCATTTTTCTTTAGAAATAAGAAAATTATCTTTTTTTGTGCACAGAAAAAAGGTAATAGAAATATAATAGTGATGCAAATTTAAGCCCTTTCCACACTACAAATAGGTCTCCAGCAACACCCAGTTCCAAACACTAAAACCTCTCCATCACCTGGGTGGCCTGACTAATTTGCTGGGCAAATTAATTAGTTTCTTCTACCACATATAGAAACTGGGTATTTCATTTTCTGGCATGCTATGTTATTCTGTCTTATTCCCACCAAAATGTCATCACACAAAGGGAGGATAGACAGAGGGGGGGGGGGGGGGGGGGGGGGGAGAGCTGTTAGTAGCCAAACTCCTAATAGCGAGCCTCAGCAATAAAGCCACAGGTATGTTCTATAAAGCTGAGCCACTTGAAGCTTACCTTTTTGATAGTTTCAGGTGAAACTGTGTGGAACCTATTGGGATGAAATCTGGTGTAATGTGGATAAAGTGTGGATGCTTGGTACCCATTCCAAAAACAGGTGAAGCCGGTTTTATTGTGCAGTGTGGACAGGGCTTATAGAGATCTGGTATACTTTTGTATGTTTCAAAGTGATTTGCCATATTTTTGGCATACTTTTTTTTAACAAAAATTTTGCATATTTTAATTTTACAACCTGGTAATTAAACAAGGCACCATTCATCTGGTTTCAACACAATAATTATAAGAAGTAGACTTTTCTTTGAGAAAGCGTAAGACCTAATCCGTAGTAGATATTAAATTGATTCCTTTGTCATTCTATTCTCTACTATAGTGAGCAGTGCAACATCATGATCATTATCTTCAAGGTGGTAATAACACTCCTTAGTGGAGGAAGTGAGTATCTCCAATCACATTCACCAAAAATGCTATAGTGACTGGTAAAGGGTCTTACATTTGTCTGAATAATGCTTTCTATATCTCAGCTAACTATTGACCAAATTGGCTAAACTATGATGTTATTTACTACATGTTGGTGTGGTATTGGGTGTAGTTTTGTTGTAGTCACGCCCACTAGGAGTTGTTTTGCTCACAAAAAAGTAATCAAAAGACCAAACCGGCTGAAATTTCGAATTTGGTTACCAATCAACTGGTTCAGTGCTATTAATGACATGTGTGTGGTTCAGTAATAGCCACACACACAGAAAGTTGTTTTGGCTGCCAAAAGCCATATTATAGGACAAACCAGGCTCAAATTTTGCATGTGTTCCCCAAGAAAGTGGGCAAGTATCCTCTGCAGGAGTGTGCTTTCATAATAGCCACACTCACAGAATGTAGTTTGGCCTTCTGAAAAAAGTCAGGGACAAATCCGGTTGAAATTTAGATGTGTTAATGGGTTTGGTTTTATTGTCACCACACCCACAAGAAGTAGTTTTAACTGTCAAGAACAAGTCAGAGGACGAATTTGGACCAATATTTGGTATTGTTTTTCCTAGTAACTGGTTGAGGGCTATTACCACTTGTGGATGTGATTTAGTCATAGCCACATCCACCGAAAGTAGTTTGGGTGGCAAAATGAATTTACGTCTAAACAGACTGAAATTTGGTATATGATATCTAAATACCTGGGTTAGCATTATTTATCACATGTGGGTGGGGTTTAGTCATAGCCACACCATATGAATTTTTTTTTTGGCCACCAGAAAGCAAATCATAAGACCAATAGGGTTGAAATTTACATGTGGCCTCAAAGTAATGGGGCGAGTGCATTTACCACATGGTTATTGTTAATAGTCACACCCGAAGAAAGTTGTTGGCCTGCTCAACACTATCCAATGGACCTATGAGATAAAATTTGTTATACTGTTTCTCTGTAATAAGATGAGTATTATTAACCAAATATGGATGTAGTAATGGGTGTGATTTTGTTGTTCCCACACACACACACACACACACACACACACACATACACACACACACACACACACACACACACACACACACACACACACAATTTGACTGTGTAAAACTAATTAAAAGACAAGTCTGGCTAAATATTTGGCATGTGGTTTCTAAGTAACAAGGTAAGTGTTATTAACCAAATATGGGTGTGGCACTGGATGTAGATGTGGTTTTGTCACAGCTACACTCACAAGAATTTGTTTTGACTGCCAAGAACTAATCAGATAACCAATTATGCTGAAATTTGTCATGAGTTCTTTAAGTAACCAAGTTACTGTTATTAACTGCCTGTGAGTGTGATACTATCATAATCACATCCACAAGAAGTTGTTTGGACAGCCAAAAACTAACAGAGAGCAAATCAGGTTGAAATTTGGCTTATATATTACAAATAATTGGACGAGCATTATTGAACATCTATGGGTGTGTGAATGGATGTGGTTTGTCATAGCCACACCTACAAAATTTCATGTAAGTGGGATACATTCCTTTTTGATTCAATTATTGCAGCTATTTTCATTCAAAGGCTACTTTTCTAACCATTTCACATGCTCAACCAAAAAGTGGGCTAAAAAGTGAGAACAAAATTTTGTTTAAAGTAAAAGACAACATAGGAATGGGACGCAACTACATACCTAAGACTTCCTCAATCCTCATCTGCATTAATGTGAACAAATAGAGTGACCAATTAGGGTAGATTTTTGTATGGTGTTGCATCACTCCATTCCTATGTCCTCTTTTTTAAAATTTGGAACAATTTTTTTTAACTATATAAACACACTCTAACTGAAATCTGCAAACCGTGAAGAAATCCTTTTCCTTTTTTTTTTTTTTTTTTACTTTTTGAACCCTGTGGGCCCATGCATCTCATATATGACAGGAAAAAAAGAAACCTACAAAAAATCTCAAATTAATAAGATTTTATTGTTGGCTCCATCCAAAGGATGGATTCTTTTCTAGTATGTATAAATATAAAATTGCATGTTTCAACCAAGTAGTACATGAAGAAAATTACTTACTTAAATCATTACATATAAAATTTAGAGTTGTAGTTGCAGCCTCAACCTCAGAGTTGAGTGTGATGTTGCATGTGGTAGTAGAAGCAACAGTATTGAATGAGGAGAGTAACTCCAGTTGACCTGTTAGTGGCTGCATGTCTGTAGTAGTAATTAAAGTGACAAGAGTTGCTAAGGAACAATCATCACCAAGATCAACACTCTCATAGGCAGTAGAACTCAGTGTGAGCGAACTAATGGAAGGTGGATTTTGAGCAGACACATCTAGCAAACCAACAATTGTGAATGACAACACATCGAATCAGGCACACCATTACAGTCTCACCAGAAATGATCATGTTTAAGGCAGCATCACTTAAACTTCCTGTTGGGAGAATTGTAAATGATGTAATGCTGCACATATAGAGTTGAAAGGAGTAGAAGCTATAGCATTCTCTAGGAAGGTTGCTAAGTATGTTCCACTGCACCACACCACCAGCAATTCTGATATCAGATTGTCTGTAGAGATCTGCAACAGGAACACTGGACATATATTAGACTCTCAGTCCAACTAAATTTTTAGATACAATGCTAAAAATCTTAAATTACCATGTGAAGTGCTATCTTTTAAGTAATAAAACATCCAATATAAACATATGAAAGTATTATATATACATTTAGCAGTATGGTGCAATGTACAGCATTGAACATAATTTAGGATCTTAAGTCTGGTTCACAGTACATTAACCGAATAGAGTTACAACACATACTGCAAGTTGCATGAAATTATTACTTGATTTCATTCTTGTGTTGTGGATTCGGTTGGGGGCAAAAGTTATGTGCATTTCATTCTGATAAGATTTTTTTTTTTACAGTGCATTCATCATGCAGAAATTGTTGCTATATATATGATGTGAGTGCATTGTTAACTTACCCTTAAGTTATGTATGTAGATACTTAACTAGTCAGTCATTTATCCTAAAAGTATGAATAGTCTCTCCATCCGCCAATTCGCAATAATTTAAAATTAGTATCACCAGGAGAACATCATTATTATGCCTAATGGCTACACCTCTTTCTGTACTAAATAAGAGCTAAAATGTTACTTTTGCCAGAAAAAAAAAAAAAAATTCCACCCTAAAACTTGGCATGCATATACATCTGGATTCTGTGAATAATATGGGGTGGGTCCCATCCGGCCTCATCTCTCCCTTTTTGTGTGCAAGGCAAAAAATGCTAAAAATAGGACTTCAGAAAAGATCTTTGACCTAATCACATGTTCACTTTAAAAAAAAGAGTTTACAACATATATTTCAAAGCAGATACATTTGTGACTACAGTTCACCAAAGGTGGGCCGAAAAACCACCCATAGGGGGGGAATTTTTCTCTGGTTAAAGTAAATTCACATTACTATACAAATTTTTGGTTACTTAAATATCAGGTCATGCAGACATTGACTACAAAATATGCTGGAATATAATATAAGACTACTTCTGAAAATATCTTGATGCAGATATTTAAATTTCTAGACTGGAAACTCATCACTTGCATATACACACAAAGATGAATGTGTTATTCAATCCACACATATATACATTTAAAAAGCTAATTTTTTTTTTTTTTTTTAGGTATGAAAAGATTAAATAATTTTTACCTGAAAAATTAACATGACCTTCCACAGGGTCACTAAGTTCACCATTTCTGTACCCTGTGGTAGCATAGGCTGTAAAGCTGTATATATTATTGCACAGGTTCAAGTTTTCTATATCATCAATTCCACTGACGTTCAAATTCATTGTTGTATTTGTCCCTCCATCCTCAATGATGGTCAAGACATATCCTTGGACACACAGAGCAGAAGTCATTGGAGGGTCTATCATAACATAGAAGGACTGGAAGTCTATCATAGCCATGAGATTGACAGTAGGAGCTGATGGAGGACCTGAAACACAAAATTTGATAATATTAAAGAATTTAAAAAACAACAACAAACATATCTAATAATATGGCAACTGTTTGATTTGATTGATAGGCAACCATCCCATAGATGAGAATAGATTACATATTTTTACTAATGATCATCAAAAATTTTCTTCCAAATGTAAAGATCATGTAGGGATGTGCCTAAGTATAGCATCACATGACAGTCACATGATAAAGCACTGATCTGACAATACTGAAAACTCCTTACATTAGCACATCATTGAACTTGATTGCATTCAATCAATTGCCCTTAACATAGGCGTAGTGCTGGGTCAGGTAACTCAGGCATTCGCCTGACCAACTTTTTCAGAAAACTACAACAATTTACCTCACCATGCCCACTTTATAGCAATAATGGCTATTAGTGATTTTGCAGAATAATAGGTAGTGAACTGCCACACTACTTGCTCACTATCCAATGAAATTTAGCTTTCTCAGTCTTTCTTTTGGTAAAAATGTAGATAAATGTTGTTTTTGGGTAACCTGATTTGGAGAGTTTAACTTCTTCACTTAATATGGTGAGTGAAAGATCACTTTTTTCAATGAGGCATAGAAAGACATAATTGTGAACCACTGTGACTCAGCAACAATACAATTCTCTCATGCTATTACATATGGAAAGGACTACAATGACCAGTTGGATCTGAATGCCGTTGGAAATGAAGTTCCTACAAAAAGTCAAAATTTCCTATTTCTTAAAGTCAGCTTATTTTTATTCATATCATGATGTGGTACTCAAGTGACTCATGTGGAAGGGGAAATAGGTGTGGTTATGACAGTGGGTGAGGCAACCATGCCATATGCTTGCTGTACCAATGTGAAATGTACTGCTACACCTATGCTTAAGTAAACATCTGTCGACCCTTGTCATGAAAAACCTTCAGACAGGACAATGCACTTTTTACTGCAAGGGAGATTGCTTATCCCCTGGGTGCCCAAGGTGGTCCTTATAGTATGTAGATGATTAGGATTGAAGTCCTATGTACCTATGTGGCTAACCATTTAACCTAGAGCCTTGTCATATTCTAACATTGAGCAGATTACTACATGAGTTAACTTGTATATGCATGCCAAGTTTGAGTTTCCTGGGTACAAAGATTTTGTAGGCCATTAGCCTAATAGGTAAATAGGTAGGCATGACTGAAAGTTGTATGTATGTATGTATGTATGTATGTATGTATGTATGTATGTATGTATGTATGTATGTATGTATGTATGTATGTATGTATGTATGTATGTATGTATGTATGTATGTATGTATGTATGTATGTATGTATGTATGTATGTATGTATGTATGTATGTATGTATGTATGTATGTATGTATGTATGTACACATGCATGCATGTATGCAGTCACATACACATGCACACAGACACACTCACATGCACACACATACACACTCACTCACACCCACACCCACACACACACACACATATATATAGTAGGAAGTCAGTTATCCGAAACTGTTGGGACTAGAGTGGTTTGGATAACCGAAATATTTGGATGATTGAATTTGTCCCCTTGTTGCCTAAGTTAGCACAATTATAACACACTTGAAAAAACCGCTGGTCTGATTGGGATAAAATTTGGCATAATCACTTGGGGTATCTGTGGGATAGTTGATAAGTAATTAAATCTTGGATATTTGTACTTCAGTATATTTATCTATCACTTTATACTTGTGAATAACAACTGAGATTTAGAGAACCGCTGGGCTAATTTGGGTGAATTTTGGTGGAGCACTTGTGGTGGGTATGGGATGGTTATTACATGATAAAATTTTCAATTTCCATATTTTTGGTCTGTATCTCTCTATTTTGCTGTATTATAGCCTATCTATGTTTTTTTTTTTAATTCGTGCATAACTACTGGGATTTAGAGAATCAAAATTTGACAGGAGAACTTGGGGTGGGTGTGGGATAGTTATCAACGCACATTCATAAATTTAAATAGCCATATTTTACACATTATCTTTTTCTATTTTTTCATATCCACCGGGATTTAGGGAACCACGTGGCTGATTGGGATGACCTTTCACATAATCATACAGGGAGGGTTGTTGTTGGTTTATAAATAATTAAAATTAGAATTGTGGGATATTTTGCCTATCAATCTACCTTTTCTATTTGTGAATATCCACTTGGATTTAGAGAACCTCAGGTCTGATTGGGATGATATTTGGCTTGAACTCTTGTAGTGGTTGGGGGTGATTCTTGCATTATAAAATGTGTAATTGTAGTATTTTACCTATCTATTTAACTTTTTCTATTTGTATTTAACTACTGGGAGGATTGGGATAAAATTAGGCATGCACAGGTGTCATAGTTGGTTCATACGGTACATACATGCCATGAGCCATTGATTTCCAAATTGCATGCACCAGACACTAAATCATGGACCACACACAGTGCTACCTGAACATAAAAGCCTTAAGGGACACCAATTATGTTGGGAGAGAAGAAGACAGCCTCTATGTGGCCTCTCCAACAAATAGCTTTAAGCAAACTAATGTTTTCACCACATCTACTAACTATGATACCTGGATGTAGCTTAATGTCCTTGTCAGGATGGGTGGCAACACCGATTGCTGTCAGAAGTACTGGTTTAGTATTGCTGCAGCTCAATGCTGAGGGCCTCACCACTGCCAAGCTCAACGTTGTCCAACAAATTGACACGAAAAAAAGTGAGTATTGTTCTGTTACAGGAAACACAAACAGATAACAAGAAATTCTTGAAGCTTCCTGTGTTCTCGCTGACCACACACACTGCCAACAAACATCATATCATAGTCACCTACATCTGAACTTATATCCCTTGGGCAGCCATAGCACAACCTTCAGATGATGCTGAGAGAGAATGGACAAGAACTGAAGTGCAAGACACCAACATTGTCAACATCTATAAGTCACTTCCAAGCAAGCTGGTTCATACCTCACTGCCAGATGTTCATTCCCCTGCTCTGTATACTGGTGACTTTAACTGCCAACACACAGACTGGGCATGCAAGAACTCCAATGCTGATGGTGACTCCCTGGTGGAATGGGCTTCTTCCATTGATGCTCACTTCTATACAATCCAAAGGAACCACACACCTTCTACTCAGCATGCTGGGATATACACAAATCTTGACCTGGCCTTTGCAAAATGTCGAAATGGTGAGCCTATCCCAATAAGATGCATTTGGACAGATTTCCTCGGCCACATAATTGACCCTAGCTGATTACTACCCCATCGCTAGTTCAGCCTGCTGAAGGAAAAACATCAAGAGGTGGAATTTCCAGAAAGCTAGCTGGGGAGGCTTCACACAATATACCAAAAATGCTTCTGCTGGCCTCCCACTTCTACTCTCCACCAACCTGAACAGTGCCTACAATCATACTGCAAGATGCTGCTAGCTGCCTCCAAGAAGAACATACCTCAAGGTGTACACAAAGGCTATATTCCATCCTGGGATGGCAAATGTGAAGACCTACTATGCATCCACAAAGATGCAGATACCAATGAAGCAAGGGACAATGCAGCAAACAACCTCTTCACTAGGCCCAATGACAAATGCAAGGAAAGATGGACAGAGGCCGTGGAATCCATCAACTTTACATGTTTAAGTTGCCAAGCCTGGCAAACTATCCACACAATGCCCAATCACTGCAAACTCCATCACCTCACAGCTGCTGAGCAATGGTTGATTTCTCAATAGGAACAAGCACTTTACCAGAGCTACTATAGCAAGAATCCATGAACAGCATCATACCCTGGGGTGTGACTCATACTTATCTGTTGACTTCACTGCATGCTAAACTGAGTAGGTCATTAAATGGCTGAGGGCAGACAAGACCCCTGGTGTCGACAATATTCACCCAGAGTACATCAAATATCAATGCAGAAAGGCCACTGAAAGTCTGAGCAAGTTTTTCTCCATCAGCATGTGATGCTTGAAGCTGCCAAAGATCTGGCACCATGCTAAGGTAATTGCCATTCTCAAATCTAACAATCCCAGTGATGACCCCAAAGGGTATCAACCAATTTCGCTGCTATGCGTACCATACAAAATTATGGAACGCCTTCTACATGCATGCCTGGAAGTAGTTGTTGATCCTCAACTTCCCAAAGAGCAAGCTGGCTTTCATAGAAGTAAATAAACAGCAGATCAAGTGACTCTCCTGTGCCAAGATGTAGAAGACAGCTTCCAAGCACCAAGCAGGGAAGAAGGCTAGTGCTGTCTTTCTTGACATTAAAGCTGCACATGACATAGTGTGGCTGTGCTGCCTCCACATGAAGTTCTGGAGACCATCCCAGACTAGTACATGGTGGAATTTGTAATGGAGATGGTGTCCAACCACATCTTCCAGCTACACATTAGCAACAGTAAACACAGCAGATTAAAACATCTCAAGAATGGTGTACCACAGGGCTTTGTGCTGGCACCACTGCTGTTTGACATCTCCATCTATGACCTTCCCTCAACCCAGTCAAGGAAGTATGGGTATTCGGATGACCTGGCCATCCTACTTAGCAAGCCATCATGGAAAGCAGCAGAAGGGGGTCTCAATGAAGACATGGTGACCCTGTCAACATACTTCAGGAAATGTCACCTCAAGCTTAACCTGGGCAAGACTACATCTTTAATGTTACCCCTTAACAACAGGGAAATGGCCCACAAGTTGATCATCATAGTGGACAAAGCAAGACTACAGTTTCAGTTTGTCCCCACTTATCTGGGTGTAAAGCTGGATAGAATGCTGACTTTTAAATAACATCTGGAAAGCATGAAACAAAGACCACAAATCATGGTGCTTTGATACGCCACCTTGCTTGAACCACATGTGGAGCTGCAACAAAGATTCTTCGTACCTCTACAGAGGCCTTAGTGTTCTCAGCTGTGGAGTAATGTGCTCCTGGTTGGAGTAGTAATCACTGTGTCAAAAAACTGGATGTAACCCTCAATAGTGCCCTGAGAACTATATTTTGTATTCTACAAACCACTCCAGTAAACCAGCTGCCCATCCTTGCTGGTATCGCCCTAGCCTCCATCAGAAGAGAAGCTGCCATGCTGGCACCCTCCAGGAATGCACAAAAGAGAAAATCACATTTCCACAAGACAGTCACAGAGAGGCCACAGTGTGCACACCTCAAATAATGATGTCCCTTTTCCACACATGCCTATAAGCTCCTTGCAACATTGGCAGATGTCTCCAAGGTCAACTGGATCAAGACCAATTGAAGTGACTAATGGACCTCTGCAGAACCATCCAGGCTGCATCGCTTTGTCAAAGACCTGGAAAACATCCCCGGACTGAATCTGTCACAGAAAGCAGTGGACAACCCTCAATTGCTTGAGGACAGGTGTTGAATGATATGGAATAGCAATGAAGAGCTGGGGTCTGGTGGACAGTGCATCCTGTGACCTTGGGGAACTAAGCCAGATGGTAGAGCATATCACCAACAACTTCCCCATACATTGGCCACCACATGGCGAACAAGGGCTGATCGATCTGGACAATGAAGCACTGAGCTGGCTTGCATCAACAGAGCTGCAACTCTAATGATATATGATAGAAGAACTAAGCATGCACAATTGGGGTCTATGTGGGGGGGGGGGGGGTATCTTTAAAATAATAACATTTAGAATTCCAATATTTCCCTCATAGCTATCACTTTTCCCCTTCTTTTCGTGTTAACTGATTGGCCGATTGAAATCAAATTTAGACAAGGAATTTTTTTTCCCTTTCATCTCCATTTATCCATTACAATGGGCATTACCAAAGGGAGTTCAATGGGGCAAGATCAAACTGGTTATGAACTTAGCACCACCCAACTATCAATACACGCTTCAACTTTTTGCATTGGGTAAGCATTGTTGGAAACACCAGAGAATACTTTAACTGTAAATCAAACAACACTCCATGGGTGTAGCTATTAAAAAAAACAAAAACAAAACCATTGGCACACACACATGGATAATAATGCTCACACGATTACAGTTACTTGGAAACCACATCAAATTTCAGATTGACTGGTATTTTAATTAGCCTTTGGCAGACAAAGACATTCTATATGTGTGTGTTGTCACAACAAAACCACACCCACATGTGTTTACCAGTGTTTACCCAGTTACTTGGAGAAAACACGCTAAATTTCAGCCAGATTGATAAGCAGTTTGGCAGCAAAAACTACCCATGCATTCACATCATGAAGCTCACATTTATAGTGGAGTAGATAGACATAAGACATTATTTTCCTTCTTTTTTTAATATGTTTTTATAATTTGATGATCTATCACTATCAAGTCACATACACACACATATGAAGCCACCATTACCTTACCTAGTACAGTTACTCTCAAGGTTTGTGTTTCAGGATCACGAGAACCATTAGAACATGTAATTGTGACCCCATCCAAATCAGAAAATACAGCAAATGAAAGTGAACTTATCACATCCAAGTTTGGAAGGACATCCTCGCGTTTTAACCTGAACTGTATCTTAGTTCCAGGTACATATGATGGAAGTACAACTGCACCACGAATGTAGTCTGGAACAATCCACAGATGCTTATTTGATGCAACTGTGCAGGTTATTTTAAGATTTTCCCCCACACAGAAGTTAGTTCTGGTAGTGTTAACACCATCCAATTCCATCTGAAATGGAGAAGCCCAACCTAATGCATCGGATACAGGCATCTTTAATAAACTATGACAACAAATCACAAGAAAAGATTGTTTATAACAATATCAGTTCTCACTGTGGATGAAAATGAATTAGATTATTTGCACATCAAAGAATATTGCAAAGCAATGCATATGTGAGGCTCATATTTAGCAGTTCATTCATGGCCTGTTCTAGATTCAGCAACTGCAGGTCATACAATCAAAGATTATTTTTATCCTAATGATAAAAATAATTTATAATTTATATGAGACATCAATGGTAAGTTCACACTCTTAATATCCATGTGTGAAGGTGTTATAATCAGGTTACCAATGTTTTCATCAAACATGATTGCAGGACTTATAAAACTGAACCATCTATAAATATGGAACAAGTTAATATCTGTGCAACATTTAATAATTATGATGTTCCTGTAAAACTGAATCAATTTAAATATGGAACTAGTTAATACCTGTGCAACATTTAATAATTATGATGTTCATGTCCAAGATCAACTAAAAAAAGCTACTGCATTTTAGTAACTTTAGTGTAGCCATTTGAAAATAATAGGATGGGTGAGTACACAACTATGTTTGTTTACCCTGGAAATGTAATATTAACGATATGCAAGAATTTGTAAGGTCTACTAATTATTAGTCAGTGGGTGTACAACTAAATTACTTTCATCTTGAAATTACTTTCACTGGAGGAATCTCAGTAAATGGTCAAATTTGAAAGCCACTGCTGGAGTTCTGGAGAGTTTGTGTGTTTAATATTCAATATTCAATTAAGTAAAATACAGAGTTGTTGTCGAGGAAATGACTGCAAACAAGCGCCACTTTTTCTCCCTTTCTTCCACCTCAGATAGTTGGTTCTGGTTTTTAACTGTGAAAAGTTGATGCGTCTTTGCTTTGGAGTTCGCATGGTTGTCATGGAAATAAAACTTGTATGGAAGGTAACTTATAAATTTTTTTTTTTTTTTTTTTTCTTTTTTTTTTTTTTAATAAGGCCAGTTAGGATTACTTTTTTTGTTGCTTTTTTAAATAAATTATTGCTAAATGATTGTGTTCTAAATTTAGAAGGTTCTAAACTTAATATTTCATAGATTTCTTGATGATAAAAAATGCCCATAGTTGGGTTCACATTCATTTTTTTTGTTGATTTTAAATATATATATATATAGAGAGAGAGAGAGAGAGAGAGAGAGAGAGAGAGAGAGAGAGAGAGAGAGAGAGAGAGAGAGAGAGAGAGAGAGAGAGAGAGAGAGAGAGAGAGAGAGAGAGAGAGAGAGAGAGAGAGAGAGAGAGAGAGAGAGAGAGAGAGAGAGAGAGACGCATAAGCTCCTGTACAGTAAGAATATTGTATTAAGTAATTGGTCAAGTTAATTTTTTTTTCTTCTCTTTTTTGGCTACTTGTTTATGTTTTTTATGTACAATTTCTAGCTGATACAAAAAGTTTTACAATGCTTTATTTTTCTGTTCAGCCAGGAAGTATTCTTCAGTTATTCCTCAAAATTCAACTGCTACCATGAGATTACAATATCAAAGTCTACTCTAAAACAGCAGAAGCTGGCTTAATATCTGCATCACTCTGCCACTGAGGAATTTGCAGAGTGCAGATTCCTGACACAATGATGTCATAAATTGCACTTTAACCTTAGCTTCTATGGTTGAAGTCAAATGTCTGGGCAGTGGCTGGACTGGAATCAAAAAGTTGGGACTGTCCCGCCCAAAGTGCCAAAAGCAGGACAGTTGGCAGCTATGACATGATAATATATGGAATAATAGTTTGATGCTAGATAACAAATGATCTGGGGAGGTTGAAACAACATACATGCTTTCATGCAGCCTGAGGTCAACCATTGTTAGTGTTGATTCTCAAATGTATGAACTATTATTATTGGTGATTCAATTGCTATCTACCCGTTTATTGTTTGTGCAGTCATTCATACCTTACCTGTTTTGTGATTTGCACATGCTCAGTTGATAAATTAAAAATAAGTCAAGCATGACAAGTACATATAGCTCTATCTAAATCCTTTTCTATTGGGAGAAAACACAACAGAAACTGTTAGTAATCTATACTTAATCTACACCCTCCACTACCAATACTTTCAATACCTTACTTAAGTGAAATGCCTCAGGAATACACTAACTCACTTAGAACCGAAAAGGCAAGAAAGGTAGCTGACAAGATCCCAGAATTCACAATCATTCCTGCACAGACATAGTTAAAGTACATGTAAAGAACGCATATCATAACTTTGGTAGGAAGTTATTTAAATTAAACAGTTTTGAAATTTGCTCCTAGCCACTCACAATCTAATTAAGCTCACACAGTTGTATTAACCACACCAACTTTAATAGTCTATCAAAATCAATTTTTTTTTACAATATAATATTATCGCAGATCACATTATTTATAAAAGTTCCTTCATAAAGGCATCCCTTCATTTCAAATACTTGTATAAATAAAAAAGAAGAAAAAGATTTTAAGGATGTAAGTTAATTGATTTAATCTCTTTCTACTATTTTATCTTTGAGGCATCAAGAAAGTCAAAGGGATTCAATTCACCATGACATTTTTCTAATAAAGTATACCCAGAATGGTCACATTTAGCCACAATGATACAATTGTATCATTATGGTTTGTATGTAGGTTTGATAAGATATTGTCTTTTGTACATTTTCTATGTCACAAAAATCATGCTAGTCTAATGCCTAATTCTCATAATCAAAACAACATATGCTTAAGTAAGATGGCCCCCTCTGTCATAATACCTGGGTGGGGAAGGGGGGGGGGGGGTGTGAATAAGTGCCCCTCCCTCCACTTCGTAATATCAGTGATTAATATGTGCCAGCTACCTAATGGTACCATAAATGGAATTGCTAAGTAATTAAACAATAGGTATATTTTCTGGGTGATGTAGTTTGTCCTTTGATAATTATATTCTTCTGTATATCACAGGAAGAAAACCCTGATGGATAATCCTACATACACAATTTGACTTTGGGAGAAACATGGGTTGGGTTCCACCAGGCCACAACACTTCTCATTGTGTAAGGCTAAAAATGCTGAAATTGGTACTTTGGAAATGTTACTTGGGAGTTAGACTAATGCACCCAATATATTTGGAATCAAGTTATCTGAGGAATGTCAAAAGTGTATGTATATGGCCATCCCACTTTCTGTGTTCATGTAAGGCCAAAAAGGCCAAATCGGTATTTGGCAAGACAAACCCTTGAATTGACAATATAGGTGGTGTCCCACATGGCCACGCCTATTCCCATTAGTGTGTAATGCTAAAATAAATGCCCAAAATAGAACTTCTGAATAACTCCTGAAGCTTAAGAATTAGATCCACAAACCGATCTAATATATTTTGGTTCGTGTGTGTGTGTGTGTGTGTGTGTGTGTGTGTGTGTGTGTGTGTGTGTGTGTGTGTGTGTGTGTGTGTGTGTGTGTGTGTGTGTGTGTGTGTGTGTGTGTGTGTGTGTGTGTGTGTGTGTGTGTGTGTGTGTGTGTGTGTGTGTGTGTGTGTGTGTGGAGTGCATATGTATGTACCTAAGAACGTATATATGATTGGCAAAATTTGGCATGTGGTCTACAAGAACGATGGTGAGCATTATTGAACACATGCAGGCATGGTAATGAGTGTGATTTTGTCATAGCCAGACTAACAGAAATTATTTTGTCTAAACTTGAAGGACCAAGGAATTTATTTTAAGGGGATTAGAAATGTTTAAAAATAAATTATTTTTGTGTTTAGTTAGTGAAATAATGTTTCTAGGTTTTCTGGAGTAAGTAGGTGGTTATGTAATGGTGGTGAAATCAGAATAGTCACTCTTGGAGAATATATTGTTTGCAGAAAAAAATAAACTGAGGAACCAGAAAATGGAGCCCTGTGCTTGGCATACCAATAAGGAACTATTTGGAAAGAAAAGAAGTGGGGGGGGGGGGGGGGGGGGAGTGGTAGAGATTCTGGGAACTTGATTGGAGGAACTAGCTTTCCTCTGGCCACCCTTTTATGGCTGCAGTAAGAGTTGGATTCCCTTTTCACTTTCACATAACCACAAATAGATCCTCAGATTAATAAGTAGGAAATTTTGAGCACTTAAAAACGCATATCAATTGATAGATTTATGGTACATTGTGGAAAATGAAACAAAATTTAGATGAACATTCCAACCTTGCTAGCAAATGATCCTCTAGTACAGTGCTCATCAACCTTTTTCAATTTTATTCACCCCAATTGGAGAATCTTGTTACCCCTAAACATTATGAACTAACAGGATGCCACAGGGGGAGGAGAGGGTGGGTAGCAAACCAACAGCTTTTAAGCTAGCTAATACTTGTTATTTAATATATTTAGACTCAATTTTGATAATTTTTTCCAACTAACTTAGTCTGGGTTCATGTATTCTCAAGTAATGTGGGGAGCATTATTAACCACATATGGGTGTGTCTCAATGGGTGTGGTTCTCTGATAGCCACACACACAGGAAGTTTTTCTTATGCCAAAAGCTAATTAAAAAACCAGTCAAGACAAAATTTGAGTTACTTTTATGTTTCATGTTGCAGGCAGGTGGACTGCATTGCAGGCTATATGCAGCTAGGTCCAGATATACTACTTCAGAGGATCATTTAAAGAGTATTTTTGCATATTCCCTTTGGCTCTCCTTGATAAAGTGGAGTTTAGCAGTCAAATTGTGCCAAAAGCTGACCATTGTGGTATTGTTCCAAATTCTTCTGGTATATTTAGAGATAAAATTAAAATATCTTTGAGGCTACTTCAAGTCACTGCAAAGTTATCCCAATTTAGTATTTCTGGTATGGCAGATCACACTAGGATGAGATATTTGATGTTTACATTAGTAGTGATATCTATAAGTTTTTTGCCATGTTTTGTAAGTTTGCTGACCCAGATGTAATATTTCCTCCCATAAATATAGATTTAACAGTTTTCCCATGATATGCTTACAAATCAGTGTGATTCATTAAAACGTTTGCACAGAAAAACAAAAGAGAGGAAAATGTGATTCATGAATTATTCATGAGAAAACACTATCAGAACCTCAAAGGCAGTATTTTCACCACCCTGTTTTGTATTCTTATATTTTAATGATATTTTCCCCCTACAAAACTCAAATTTATGAAACTAGACATATGAACCATGGCATGCATACATAACTTGACTGTGGGATTAATATGGGATGGGTCATACCTAGCCACACCTCAACCTGTGGACTGTCCATGTGTGCTTCTCTTTGTTTCACAACCTGTGGCTTGATTGATAATGGAAAATATTAAAAATATTATTATAGTACTTTTAGTTGGACAACTGATGCCTTCATTACTGCAATGGACTTGGATTTTCTAAATTATGCCAAGTGACAAACACATGCTACAACGCTGAAAAAAAGAGCTGTATAGGCAATTCAAGTTTAGAAGCATATTAAAATTTAAAGTTATCTCTAATTGTGAGTAGCTCTGGTTCAGTGTGTTACAAATTTATAAAGAGATATGGATAAGTTGCTACTGTGAAATACTCAGTAAATCTAACATTTAATCTAAGAAGTCTTCCCTTTCTTTCTCTCTTAAGTGCTTCCTATATTTTCTCAAAGTCTAACCAATTTTCCAGCATTCTTCTAGTTTCTTAGAAGCATCAATTCCATCACTCCCCATTGCTATAACCTCCAGTGACTACACTCTCTTGCCTTTTGCTACTGTAATTTCAATATATAGTCTCCACAATTTTCCCCACTTGTATCAAGCTTGAAGCTTTAGCTTCTAGATGTGACTACTTATACTTCCCAGTGATTTCCTTCCAAATTGCAAATAGCTTTTTCCCTCCCCCCCTTCTTTTTAATAGACTGCTCCTTAGCTACTTCTTTTTCACTGTTCCATTGCAACAAGTAGCGAAAATGATGAGCCCACTAAGTAAACCACGTAAAGTTTGACCTTGTAATGTTTTTAATGAGCACCTATCTGCCAGTGAACGAAAAATAATGGTTTTCCCAGGATACAACTGAAGCTCCAAGCAACAGGTGTAAGCTAAAACACCAATAAACACCAATAAACACCAATAAACACCAATAAACACCAATAAACACCAATAAACACCATAGATTTCAATTAAATTATAGGAAAACTGTACCAAGCGAGGTTTCTTACTCTGCCAACTTCTGGGGGGAAATTCGCCTAACCACAACATCCCTGAATAGTTGAATAGTCCGTTTCCCCCACGGTGGAAGCTTAATATTCTCTGGGAGCAATTTCACCATCAACTGTGTCAGTATATTCTGTCGCTAGGTTATTTAGCGAGGGACCGCAGCTTCAAAAAAAAAAATATATATGTGCGAGATTTAAAAATTTTTAAATTTCGACTAAGATTTCAGATATTATAAATTTTTTTATTTTTTTAATTTTTTTTCAAGATTTAAATTATTCTGGAGCTTTGAAGATTTCATAGAAATTGCAAGATTTCGGGAAAATTTCAAGGTTTCGGGAAAATTTCAAGGTTTTCTGGAAGATTTCAAGATATCATAAAAGATTCCAAAGGTATTTAATTAAAAATACCATCTTTTCTGAATTATTTTTGGGGCTATAGAAGAAAAATTCAGTTTAATATTTGGTCTTATATTGTGTGATTTTAGAAATGTATAAGAAGTTAATATTGCATTCAAATTGATAATCATTGTGCTTAAATATTATAAATTACTCTCTTCTACTTAATTATTATCATTTCTTGACCCTTCCCCAATAGAAGCTAATATGTCAGCTGTCTTTGCATTTATATCCTATTCAATAAGTACAGGTCCCACGAAACAAAAAATAAATGATGAAAACCATGGCCAGTTTGATAAAACTTATGTTTGTTCTTACCTTGGTTATATGGTGGGATTTTAATGGTGGGATTTTGTATTTAGTGGCTAATAATCTTACTGAAATTATTATCAGTTAAATGTACTACTTTCCTTTTCTTCTTCACTTTAATATCCTCTTAATCATACTGAAATTATTATCAATTAAATGTACTACTTTCCTTTTCTTCTTCACTTTAATATCCTCTTCCATCCCCCCCTCCCCAACCCAACTTCTACCTATTGAAAACAACAAAATGAACTGCAAAAAAAAAAAAAAAAAAAAAAAATAATTAACTGTTTATTGTTAATATTTTCCTTTTATTTTTGGAAATAATTTTATAACTGATTTTTTTTTTTTATTATTTTTTTTTTAATTTTTTTTTTTTTTTAATTTTAAAATTTATTATGAGTTTATATAAACACTATTGATTCAATCTTTAAAAAAATTTAGAATATTGTAATATTTCTTGTACAGGTTACAAATTTATTCAAGAAGAAGGCCAATATAAATAAGTTCAACACAAACAGTTTTTTAATTCCAAGATCTATTTAACTAAACTTGAGTCACAATTCATTAGATATTAAAAAATTCCCTACATGACCATCACATAGAACCATCTTCACACCATAGTTGGGACACCGGCAGTAGCAGTGAACATCAGTAACCAACTTGAAGAGATTTGCATGAACTTGATGCTCTTTTTTCCCTTGATATTGATAATTGTTCCATCTTCCCCTTCTCAATACATTTGTATAGATGTGCTCTCATCTCACTCATGCTGTGATTATCTTTAAAAAGCAATGTCTCCAATGTACAGTATTGCAAACAATCCACAAGCCTTTGAAACAGACTTTTTTTTGGTAAAATGGGCAACTCAAAAGCAAAGTGAAGGCTTGTGGGTTGCACTAATTGCGCTAAAATAAGCTTAATTTTGTGGTGGATCCAAAATTTCAAAAGGGGTAGGTCTTTTTGACTTATTAACCAAAACCACACCCATTGTGGGAAATCACACCCTTTACAAACTCACAATTAATGAAGGAGGGGGAAATGAAAGCAAAACAAAACAAGCCATAAACTTCTGTAGCTGTTCCAGCTTCTTTGCATAAGCAAGTCATCTCAACTTAGTAATCTAATCATTACTTTTTCTGACATTATTGCTAATATTATTTTAGGATGTTGACTTGCTAACTAATGTATTAGTGAATCTATATCTGATGGTGTTTTTTTAAAATGTTCATTAATATCAGCAGGAAGTGTACAGGCTATAGTTAGCAACACTTAATGTTAGGGAAATGATCCTTATCAATGTGTACACACTACAAGCAGCATAACTTCCTCATTTATATTCGCTAGTAAAAGGTATAATAAATGTTTGTAAATAAATTCTACTTTATCCTAGTTACAGTATCTCGCTGTGTGTGTGTGTGTGTGTGTGTGTGTGTGTGTGTGTGTGTGTGTGTGTGTGTGTGTGTGTGTGTGTGTGTGTGTGCGTGCGTGTGTGCATGTGTGTGTGTGTGTGTGTGTGTGTGTGTGTGTGTGTGTGTGTGTGTGTGTGTGTGTGTGCGTGCGTGTGTGCATGTGTGTGTGTATTTTATAACATTTATAGCTAGTAACTACCCTGGGCTACTAGCTATGAAATACCTTGCTCCACACCAAAAATGGTAAGCTAGCTAGCAAGTATTGCCATAACAAGATACTCATTTCCTATAGCTATATAGCAGCTAATAATATCTAGCTCCACACCAAAACTAGCCAAAGCTAAAAATTTTTTTGCAAATAGCTATATTTTATCATGACAAATCAGAAAGTCTTTGATCCTCATTTTCTGTACCTGAATCAGAGATAGATGGAACTGAGGAGCAGTATCAAAAGGATGTGAAGGTATGAATAATTATTGCACTCTCCCAAGGGACAGATCTCTTCACTTATTCCTTCATATTTCCAACTCCACAACTCCTTCTCAGTTGCTATTGCACTAGATGTCAATGTGCTGCTACCAATCCTGGACTTACCAGTGGAATTGGGCCTGCTGACACCTGCAATTGTTAAAGTTTCTTAAAATATCACTGCCATTGAGTTCTGGCCGCAGCTGTCCCCCATGTGACATGATTGATTAGTTATACCCACCACAGGAAGTAAATTCTTTAAGTTAAGTTTTCTTTATGAATATTGTACAAAAAATTTCCAAACTTTTTAAAACCAGGTTATGCATCAAGGACAACAAAATAAGACAATAAAAAAAATAACTTTTTTTTTTCCTGTTTAGTTAACCTCTAAGTCAAGTATTTTAACCCCCTCCACTTTAAAGTAGAAGAGGTTAGCAGTACTCTAAACTTCATGGAGTCTAAATATCACTTTCTTAGGAATCTCTTTCTTGTCCTTGTTCTTGTATTTGTTCTTTTTATAAAACTTCCTCGGACCACCAGTGCTGAGGTCCCCAGTTCAACTCTTGGTTCCTGTCTTGTTCAGAAATAATTATTTCAGATTATAAAGAAGGGTTGTAGCAAGTTATTTTCATGTGAAAACTTTGGGGGCTTTGAGGAATTGGGTGAGAAGCTTCCCTTTGTATTAAGTGTGCAGAAAAGCTACACATTTACTAAATTGAGATGAATAGTCCAACCTTGCAAGAAAAGCTGCAAAAGGTCATCAACAATAGTGTAATACACATCACATGTACATACACCAAATAACTGCTGCAAGATGCTAGCAACATCAACAGCTAACACCAAAGCATGCTAGTGCTATCCCGGGTATGTGATAAGATTTTATGGCTTACAATTCTCCCTTAGAAATATATTCCACTTAAAGTAATATTGCTGTCATGCGATCCTTCTTCCACATTTATCTCACCCTCAGAATAAATGCCTTTACGTGAGATATGAGTTATGTCTTCTTTAAGATATAACTTTTAATTGTCAAAACTCTAAACTGTTTATTTTACTATAGTTTTATGTTACTAGTGACTCATTTTGTTGAGTTTAAAGATGATATGGCCTATCTTTGTCACTTTTAAATACTAGTGGTCAGTATTTTTGACTACATTTTTATAGATTTTTAAGCACTTTTTTGTTTGGTGCTTTCATGATAAGAAAATCAGGACAAAATCAATCCTGTTTTCAAAATCAATATTTGGTGCATCAATATTACATACACGTTAGCATCATTTTCAGTATTAGGCATATATGTGAGTCCTTTATTATAGAAATCTTTAAGGTATATGATTATGATAACTATTTTATATCTATTTTTACTATAAAGTGTGAATAGTCTGTCTGTCTGTCTGTCTGTCTGTCTGTCTGTCTGTCTGTCTGTCTGTCTGTCTGTCTGTCTGTCTGTCTGTCTGTCTGTCTGTCTGTCTGTCTGTCTGTCTGTCTGTCTGTCTGTCTGTCTGTCTGTCTGTCTGTCTGTCTGTCTGTCTGTCTGTCTGTCTGTCTGTCTGTCTGTCTCTCTGTCTGTCTGTCTGTCTGTCTGTCTGTCTCTCTGTCTGTCTGTCTGTCTGTCTGTGTATCCACAATTCACGCTTGAACAGTTGAAGTTGGACAGAAAAACCCATACATATTTAAAATCAGTGTCACCAGGGGAACATCATGAGCATCTTTATATGGCCATACCCCTTTCTGTATTAAAAAAATCAAACGGTACTCCTTACAGAAAAAAGGAATGGAGCTAGACCTACTAACCAATATATATTTAGAATTAGTGTCACCTGAGGAATATCATGAGCATATCAATATAGTCACATGCTTTTCTGTACTAAAAAAAAGAAAAAAGAAGTAAAAAATTGTATTTTGGCCATAAAATAGGATGGAGCTACATGCCTAAAACGTTGGCATGCAGACACAACTTGACCCTGTCAATAACATGGGGTAGGTCCAAAAGTGTCACCAGGGAAATGTCATAAGCTTATCTACATAGCCACACCCCTTTCTTTATAAAAAAAAAAAAAAATGCAACTTTTGATAAAAAAGAAGAAAAATGAACTAGTAACCTAAAACTTTGGCGTGCAGACACAACTTGACTCTGCAAATAAAATGGGGTGGGTCTCATCTGGCTACACCTCTTCCTCTTTGTCTCAAAGGCTAAAAATGTGAAAAAAAAATTTTCTAAAAAACAATTTGACCGAATCACATGTTCACTTTTGTATTGAAAGTCTACAACATGTCTTTAAAGCAGAAATTTTAGTAACCACAGCTGATCAGAGGTGGGGCAAAAATTCACCCAAGGGCGGGTTTTTTTGCTAGTATCCATGAATTTGAAAATATGTGGTGTGGTGTGGTGTGGTGTGGTGTGGTGTGGTGTGGTGTGGTGTGGTGTGGTGTGGTGTGGTGTGGTGTGGTGTGGTGTGGTGTGGTGTGGTGTGGTGTGGTGTGGTGTGGTGTGGTGTCATTATAATCTTGTACTTATAATTTTCATGTTTAGATTTAAAGAAATATTCACATATTCACTCAGTGGAGTAACAGGAGAAGGTTGAGGGAAGAATAGGAGGAGGAGAGAGCGTGAGATGATTAGGCATACATGCCTAGCAATTTTTCCTTCTGCTCATATGTATCAGCAATGTCCCCACAAGAGCACCAATTAATACGCCCATGAGGAGGGAACATACACCTGCTACAATTGGGACTTCACCACCTGTGCACATAAATTTCATGCTCTAATTGGATTACAAGCAATAACAAAATAAAAGAGTATAACTGCAGGTCATTTCTTACAGGGCATATGACTTACAGGAGGGTGTGTCTTATAGGAAGAGACTTTTTACAGGAGGATATTTCTTAATAATGGAGAGTATGCTTTATAGGTATACATGTCATACTTTAAATGGCATGTGTTACAGGAGGACATGCGTTATAGGACAACATGTATACTTCACCTTAACATGCATCTGCAACCTTGGTTATTTGTGTGTGTGTATTTGTGTGTGTGTGTGTGTGTGTGTGTGTGTGTGTGTGTGTGTGTGTGTGTGTGTGTGTGTGTGTGTGTGTGTGTGTGTGTGTGTGTGTGTGTGTGTGTGTGTGTGTGTGTGTGTGTGTGTGTGTGTGTTTGTGTGTGTGTATGTGTGAGTGAGTGAGTGTGTGTGAGACAGAGTGTGTGTTTGTGTGTTTGTATGTTAATGATGGACATTCATGTTATCATATAATTTATTTAATCATACTATAAAGCGTGAATAGTCTGATTGGGTGTCTGTCTGTGTGTCCGTGATTAACGCTTGAACGGTTGAAATTAGAGCCATAAACCAATATATATTTAGAATCAGTGTCACCAGATGAATATCATGAGCATATCTATGTGGCCACACACCTTTCTGTTTCAAATAAGCCAAAAATGGTACATTTACCAAGAAAATATTGCAGTTACACCCACAAATCCATATATATTTAGAATCAGTATCACCAGAGGAACGTTATAAGCTTCTCTATATGGCAACAGCCATTATGTATTTAAAAAAAAGCCAAAAATGCTACTTTGGCCCGAAAAATGAATGGAGCTAGACCCACAAACACACACATATATATATTCAGAAACGATGTCATTAGGTGAACGTTATAAGCACATCTAGATGGCCATACCCCTTTCTGTATTTAAAAAAAAGTCAAAAATGGTACTTTTGCCAGTAAAAAAAGGAGTTACAGGCATAAAACTTTGGCATGCAGACACAACTTCATTCTGGGAGTAACATTCGGTAGGTTCTATTTAGCCACAGCTTTTCTACTTAGTGGGGAAGGTTAAAAATGTCAAGTTGTACTTAAAAAAAACAAACAACAAAAACGCTTTAATCTATACACATGTTCACTTTTGCTTTAAAAGTCTACAACATTTATCTTCAAAGCAGACATTTTTGTGACTACAGCCCATCAAAGGTGGGCCTAAATTAGAACTAAATTCAGGTTAGGAGTTCTACTCTATTGATACAGGATTCAGGCTGAACAAATATATTTTAGTAGATTCATTATAAATTTTACCCGCCATTATAAGATAAAACCAAGAAATTCTCCGCATACTATGGGCTCACTGGATTGATATCTACAACTGTAATGCTAGTGGACATTTGTATATTGTAGCAACGTCTGTACACTCATCAGCTGAAATAGAGAACCCATTAGAAAATCTTGCTCTATTTAAAAAATCATTTTTATACTACACTTAGTGTAGCTAAGTTGATATATAAAACATCAGATTTCATGTTACCAGCATAAAAAAAATTGATGATTCATCCTGTTCAGAGCTACACCAACTTACCTACAAATATTATTGATGATATATATATATTTTTCAAATTGTAAGATTTCTTTCTTTCTTTCTTTACGATTGTCCTGGTAGTTGATAGAATTCAAATTGATCAGCCATAGTCACAGTGTCTATGCAGCAACTGGAGGTACGGAATTCTGAGCTCCTACTTCTCCCCCCCCCCCCCCCCCCTCCTCCCCAGCCCCCCATTGCTCCAACTATCACCAATCCAAACCAATGTAGTGGTGAGTAGTAACAGCTGGACCTCCCACTATCATTGTCTGGCTCTTTTTAACTACAATTTTAAAGCAGGTGCATGCACACCATAATTGAGGAGATATTTTTATCAAGCATGCATGAAGACTATTGACTTATCAAACAAATGACAGCAACAACCAAGCAGATATTGTAAATAAACTTAGATCACAAGAAGAACATTAAAACAGTAAATAATTGGAAATCTTGTCTCAGAGCAAATGAAACATTTCTGGAGAAAAGTACTGCAACAGTTGTCTAAACCCCAGCATAATCAGTTGCAGCTTCTGCACAGATAATAGATATTGGCTTCACAAGACATGTCATCATGTAAGACATTTCTAACCTCATGAGACTGTAAAACATTACAGCTACAATTTCAAAGCAGGTGCATGCACACCATAATTGAGGGGATATGTTTGTCAAGCATGCATGAAGAGAATTGACATATCAAAAAAAGAAGTTACCAAGCAGACATTGAAAATAAACCTAGATACATAAGAAGAACATTGCAAACAGTAAATTCTTGGAAAGCATGTCTCAGAGCAAATGAAGTATTGCTGGAGAAAAAAATAACAACAGTTGTCCAAACTCACAGCTGCATAATAGGTTGCAGATTCTGTACAAATACCAGGTATTACGGGTAACCCAAAGGTTTCAGAAAAAAAGTAAACTACAACCTAAAAAGACCCTGACCTCTGTAAAAACATGTCCACCTATAATACATGACTTCTCATAAGACACGTCATCCTGCAAGGCTTGTCCTGCAGAAGACATGTCCAACCTTAAAACCTTAAAACATGTCCCTTAAGATATGTTCTTCCAAAATACATGTTCTAATGAAAGACCTGACCTCTAATTAATTAGACTTTAACAGTCCAAATAAATTTTGTGGATGTGCCAATGACAAAATCACACCTATTGCCACACCCACAAATTGTTAATATTTAATGTTCACATGTTACTTGAAGATCACATGCATGATTTGTTGTTTAATTAGCTTTTAGCTATCTTGATAAATTGTTTTGGGCATTGCTATCATGAAACCACACCTATAGCCACATCCACAGGTTTTATTAATGCTCATCCTGCAACTTGGAGACTACATACCAAATTTCAGCCCAATTGGCCATGAAAAACACACACACACACACACACACACACACACACACACACCCACCCCCCCCCACACACATACGCACACACATACAAAGAGCTCCTATTTATAAGATACCAAGTATAATTGGAGCTGTTCCTGTAACTTCAGTAAATATGGTAGATCCTGAACCTGCAGAGAGTCAAGTTAGAGGTGGATTATGAATACAGTAGCTACTGTGAACACAACAAATGACATCTACAGTGTGAATAGAAGGTTAAATGCAGGTTCACAAAACAATTATTACATTGCTATTAAATCTACCAAGTGAGTTGCAATGGTAGTGTAAGTTACGCCAACATTGGAATGATATTAGGTGATTTACCAAAACATAGGGATATGTAGCAATGGAAGCCCCACATGTTTAGTGTCAACAATGACTTTACAAACTGACAAATAAATTATAAAAAATATCATCAAAAATTATATTACCATGTTTTGTTGTCTCTGTCCATAGGAAGGATGCTCCCCCCCCCCTTTATATGCCTAATACATTGCATTGGCAGATAATCTCACTTGCTAAATAACATTTTCACACCAAATTTTGCACTGATAAACTTTTGGGAAGAGGGATTTTTGTATTTAATTTCCCCCCTTTTTTTTTTACCTAGAGCCAATTTGGCCTAAACACTAAAGATATACTGTTTGCACGTCAATCACTCTCTGGCTGATGCTGTAGCCTATTATTCTTAAGAAATAAGGAAATTTTCACTTTTTTGTGGCACAGAAAGAAAGGTAATGAAAATACCTTAGTTATGCTGATGTACAGAGATCTGGCATCTTTCCAGATGTTTCAAAGTGATTTGGCATAATTTTTATCCTAATTTCCCATATTTTAATTTTATAACCTGGCAATTAAAGAAGACACAAATAATCTGGTTTTAGTACAATAGTTATAAGAAGTAGATTCTTCTTTGAGAAAGCATAAGCTGAATCTGTAGTTGATATTGACATGATTCTTTGCCATTCAATTCCCTACATTGGTGAGCAGTGCAACACATGGGAATTTTCCTCAAGGTGTTAATTACACTCCTTAGTGGATGAAGTGAGTATCTCCAATTACATTAATGCTAAATACTATGATGACTGGTAAAAAGTCTTTCATTAGTTGACTATTGCTTTCTATATCTTAGCTGTCGATTGACAAAACTTGCTGAATTTGGTGTGTGTTATCCAAGTACCCAGATGATGTTTTTAACTACATGTGGTTGTGGTAATGGGTGCAATTTTGTTGTAGTCACGCCAACTAGGAATTTTTTGCTTGCCAAAAAGTAACCAGAGGACCAAACTGGCTGAAATTTGGAATTTGGTTTCCAAGTAACTGGTTTAGTGCTATTGACCACATATGTGTGGTTCAGTAATAGCCACACTCACAGGAAGTTGTTTAGGCTTCCAAAAACCATATTAAAGGACAAATCTGGCTCATATTTGGCATGTGTTCTCCAAGAAACTGGGTGAGTGTTATTCACATGGGTGTGCCTTAATAATAGCCACACCAACAGGAAGTATTTGGACCTGCTAAAAATATCAGAAGATAGATCCAGTTGAAATTTAGATGTGTTAGTGGGTTTGGTTTTTGTTGTTACCACACCCACGAGAAGTAGTTGTGATTGTTACGAACTAATCGGAAAACCAATGTAGATTAAAATTTGATATGTGGTTTCCAAGTAACTGGTTCAGTGCAATTACCACCTGTGGATGTGGTTTAGTCAGAGCCATGCTGACCAGAAGTTGTTTGGGTGCCCAAATTAATTATACCTCTAAGCAGGCTGAAACTTGGCATATCATCTCCAAATACCCGGGTTATGATTATTAATCACATATGGGTGTGGTTTAGTCACAGTTACACCAAAATAAGTTGTTTTGGCTGCCAGAATGCGAAATATACAACCAATAGGGTCGAAATTTGGCATGTGGCCTCCAAGAAACAGGGTGAGTGTATTGACCGCATGGGTATGGTTTCATAATAGCCACACACACAGGAAGTTATTGGCTTGCTTAAAATTATTCAAGGGACCCGTCAAGTTGAAATTTGGTATATCATTTCTCTGTAACCAGATGAACATTATTAACCAAGTATAGATGTGTAATGGGTGTGGTTTCATTGGAACCACACACAAAAATTTGTTTGACTGCTGAGAACTAATCAAAAGATCCATCATCTGGCCAAATATTTTTCATGTTATTTCTAAGTAACAAGGTGTGTTATTAACCACATGTGTGTGTGGTTGTGGTTTGTTGATAGCCACACTCAGAGGAAGTTGTTTTGACTGCCAAGAAGTAATCAGATGTCCAATTAGGCTAAAATTTGTCATGTGATCTTTAAGTAACTAGGTAACTGTTAGTTTCTACCTAAGTGTTGTATTATCATAACCACATCCATAGAATTCGTTTTGACTTACAAAAACTAACAGAGGGCAAATCAGGTTGAAATTTAGTATTCAGATTATAAATAATTGGATGAGCATTATTGACCATATATGGGTTAGTGATTGGGTGTGGTTTGTCATAGTCATACCTAAAAAATTTAACATAGGTGGGATGCATTCTTTTACAGTCGCTTTCAATTAAAGGCTACATTCCACACTACTTCATTTGCTCAACCAATAAGTAGGCTAAAGAGTGAGCACAAAAATTTTGTTCCAAATAAAAGTTGACATAGGAAAGGGACGCAAACCCATACCTAAGTCAACCTCAATATTCATCTGCATTGCAGTGAGCAATTAGAGTGATCTATTTGGTTGAATTAAATACAGGGTTGTGTCCCTCCATTCCTACATCCCCATTTTAAATTTGAACTAACTTTTTGTACCTTATAAGTATACTCTAACTGAGGCAGCAAACTATGCAGAAATCCCTTTCCTTTCCTTTCTATTTTCTTCCTTTTGAATCCTGTAGGCCCATACATCTCATATATGACAGGGAAAAAAGAAACCTTCAAAAAATCTCAAATTAATAAGATTTTATTGTTGGCTCCATCCAAAGGATGGGTTCTTTTCTAGTATGTATAAATATAAAATTGCATATTTCAACCAAGTAGTACATGAAGAAAATTACTTACTTAAATCATTGCATATAAAATTTAGAGTTGTAGTTGCAGCCTCAACCTCAGAGTTGAGTGTGATGTTGCATGTGGTAGTAGAAGCAACAGTATTGAATGAGGAGAGTAACTCCAGTTGACCTGTTAGTGGCTGCATGTCTGTAGTAGTAATTAAAGTGACAAGAGTTGCTAAGGAACAATCATCACCAAGATCAACACTCTCATAGGCAGTAGAACTCAGTGTGAGCGAACTAATAGAAGGTGGATTTTGAGCAGACACATCTAGCAAACCAACAATTGTGAATGACAACACATCGAATCAGGCACACCATTACAGTCTCACCAGAAATGATCATGTTTAAGGCAGCATCACTTAAACTTCCTGTTGGGAGAATTGTAAATGATGTAATGCTGCACATATAGAGTTGAAAGGAGTAGAAGCTATAGCATTCTCTAGGAAGGTTGCTAAGTATGTTCCACTGCACCACACCACCAGCAATTCTGACATCAGATTGTCTGTAGAGATCTGCAACAGGAACACTGGAAATATAATAGGCTCTCTAGGGTGATTAAATTTCTACATACAATAATTAGAATCCTGAATGGTGATGTGAAGTGCTATCTTTTAAGTAATAAAACATCCCATATTACACATGTGGAAGAATTATGAACATATATTTAGCAGTGTAGGTGTACTGTACTGCATTATACATAATATAGGATCTTAGTCTCATTAACAGTCTACTCACCGAATAGACTTACAACATGTACTGCATGTTTCATGGCATTATTACTTTGTTCTATTCTCACGTTGTGGATGAGGTTAGGAAAAAAAGCTTGGTGCAGTTCATTCTGACAAGATTTTATGTTTACAGTGCATGGACATGCAGAAAGTGTCACTATGTCTATCTTTAAGCAATGTATGTAGACATTTAGTGAAACTGGAAGAAATCAAACAAGTCAGTCATCAAATACAAATGATCTGTCTGTCAGTTAGCGATTCATGCTTGAATCGTTAAAGTTAGTATAACAAATATATATATATTTAGAATCAGTATCACCAGGGGAATGTAATAATTATTTCTACATAGCCACACTGCTTTCCTTACTCAATATAAGCCAAAAGTGGTAATTTTGCCAGCAAAGAAGGAGCTACAGGCCTAAAACTTGGCATGCTTATATATCTTGACTCTATGAAAAACATGGGGTGGTTCTATCTGGCCATACCTCTTCCTCTTTGTGTGTATGGAACAAAAAAGCCACGAATGGTACTTCTAAAAACTTTTTGACCTAATCATGTTTACTTTTTTTAATAAATTAACATGTATTTCAAAGCAGATGTATTTGTGACTACAGCCCAACAAATGTGGGCTGAAAAAGCACCCATAGGGCATATTTTTCACTAGTTAGAGTAAATTCACATTCATGCACAAATTTGTGGTGACTTAAATATAAGTTTAGGCCAACAATGCCTACAAAATATATTGGAAAATAATAAGGCCAACAATGCCTACAAAATATATTGGAAAATTATAAGGACTACTGCATCAATTCAGATGCAGACATTTAAATTTCTAAACTGGAAACTCAACACTTGCATATACACACACACAGATGAATGTGTCATTCAACCCACACCTATACACATTTGAAAAGTTTTTTTTTTAAGTATGAATATGAGGTACGAAAGGATTAATTAATTTTTACCTGAAAAGTTAACATGACCTTCCACAGGGTCACTTAGGTCACCATTTCTATACCCTGTGGTTGCATAGGCTGTAAAGCTGTATATATTATTGCACAGATTCAAGTTTTCTAAATCAACAATTCCACTGATGTTCAAAGTCATTGTCGTATTTGTCCCTCCATCCTCAGTTATGGTCAAGACATATCCTTGGACGCACAGAGCAGAAGTCATTGGAGGGTCTATCATAACATAAAAGGACTGGAAGTCAATCATAGCCATAAGATTTATAGTAGGAGCTGAAGGAGGACCTGTAACACAAAATATTATAAATATGATTGAATAAAAAGAAACAAAACATTATAGTATGGCAATGGTTTGATTTGATTGATTGGCAACCACCCCATAGAAAGGAATAGATTATATATTTATACAAGCGACCATAAAAAATATATAAAAAGCCCAAGTATACTGCCACATGATATAACAGTGATCTGATAATCCTAAAAAAATCCCAATATTTGCACATCAATGAACTTGATTGCATTCAATCAGATGCCCTTTAGTAAACATCTGTAAACCCTTGTCAGGAAAGACCTGCAGACAGGACAATGCACTACTTACTGCAAGGGAGATTGCACATCCCCTGGGTGCCCAAAGTGGTCCTTATAGTATGTTGATGATAATGATAGAAGTATCATTTAAATAACTGTCCTCATTGTCCTATGTCTATTTGGCTAATAGCCTGCCAAACCATTTAACCTAGAGCCTTGGCATGTTCTAAGAGCAAATTATTTCTTGAATTAATTTGTATATGCATGCTAAGTTTCAGGTCTCAAGGTCAGAAGGAATGAAAGAAGGAAGACAAAAAAAAAGGGGGGAGGTTGAAAGGAAAAAAAAAAAAAAAAATATATATATATATATATATATACTTCTTCCAGAATAAAAGTTAATGTGAAAGGGAATAGATCAACATGAGAGCAATGAGCAATAGATATGGCCAAGTCACTTCAATTTGCTCTCTGGTGTGTGTAGTAGGAGTAACGCATCATATAGTTTATTGTCCATCTGGATCAGTCTAAAGGTTTTCAATGCACTCATGAATGAAGTAAAGCATCATATAGCTACTGCCCATGTGGACTAGCCTCAAGATTTTCAATCCACTTAACAATGGAGTAAGGATCTTTGGAAAGATGTGTAGAGTTGAATTGTTCTCATATCATTCCTTAAAATTACTGAGAGATCTAACAATCTATAGTTTACACTGAACTGTGTCCATTTTCATTAAAAAAAAAGAACTAGCTGTTAGGGTGGACTGGTCTACAACTTGGGAGTTAGCAACCACCATCAATGCCATCTTCCTTTAGTAAAGGCACTCTAACCATTAGACTGTTAGGCAATCCTGAAGTTTCCAGCATAACTAGGAGAAAATTCATAGTATTTCCATAAGTTGACCACCTAGAAGTCAGAAGTGGTTAGATGGAACATAAAATGCATTCATGGGATAAAATGGTACTGATATTTTAATATCCCCCTTTTCTCAGCATGCTAATTGTCTTTCTCTGGTGGGCAACTACTAGTGCAGAAGGGTAGACTATTTATGAAGGGGGATCATCTTTAATAGCAGTTGGTGGTCCATTGGACAATTTTTAAATGGGGAAAATATTTTACATTAGAATACAAACCATATAGTGTAGAATTTATTCAACATAGCAATACCAACCCTTGGTGAGGCCACACCCTGAAATTCAGGGTCTCTATAGTCCTAACATCTAGGCTACTCTGAACTTTCCAACATAGCCAGTTTGTAAATTCATATTATTTAAGGTAACTTACTGACTGTAGTAGACAGATTCTGATTCTACTTCTTGCAAGAGCAGTTAGTTGGAATGTAAAATTGTATTAAATGATTAAGAGTGCTATCATAACAAAAATGGTATGGACTGTCTAATACCTAAGCTTTCACTTTGTTCAAGCTTGGACAATGTTAAGGATCTAATTACACATATTTATGGCTGTCCAGAAATTAGGTCAAAGTACACTGGAGACCACACAAGACAAATGCCAACCTCATTTAATCACTAGCTATGAAACTACTAAAAATCAACAAACAAACCACAACTGGTGCATGGGAAGTGGGGAGGGTGAGGTGGGGGAGGTGAGGAGCAGTGTGGACAGTGACCCCTCCCATGAATGAATGCGTGGGGGTATTATTAAAGAAAATGTCCCTTCGTATACACTAATTAGACCAGGAATTTGAAAGTATTTTGAAAAAAAACAACAACAACAACAATAAAATAACAACCCTGCACCATCATGAGCAGTGTCTAGGGCTGGAGACATTAGAAAATCAATAACTGAAACAAAGCAAACTGGAGACATTCACAATTGCTGAGGAAGTGATTTATCTGACAAATGCAAACACTGCCAAGAAGAAAAATTAAGTTGAAACTCTTCCAATGCCTTTTCAAAATGTCTAGGATAATGTTTGTTGGATAATGTGCCTTGACCATTGCAAGTGAAGCTGTAAATGGGCATCTGGTTGATAATTATATAAGCAGTAGCACATACATCAGTGTTGTCCAGGTCAACGTCAACACAAAACGTGGTTAAGGTACACAAAACACAATTTCTAGTAATGTGGCTTCATTCAAACAACTGCAGCTCTTAAGTAGGCATGTAGCCAGTATTGACTGTTGATTTTTTTAGAAATGGCAGAAAGATTTGGAAACACTGTGTACTGCTGAAAGGTATATTGACAAAATTCGGTGGATAGCACAACTTGCCCATTTTTTGTCATCATTCTTTTGGATAGGCCATAATGTATTTAAAGGACTGTGTAATGTTGCAAGATAGAATGCCAATAATAACATAAGAAAAATTTGGCCTAAGCCCTATAGAAAAGTTT
Source organism: Lycopodina hypogea (assembly GCA_963969325.1). Classification (NCBI taxonomy): domain Eukaryota; kingdom Metazoa; phylum Porifera; class Demospongiae; order Poecilosclerida; family Cladorhizidae; genus Lycopodina; species Lycopodina hypogea. The sequence goes on along the minus strand of OZ017793.1, from coordinate 1,169,908 downwards.
AAATTGAACTGCCACAAGAAATTTTGAATTAAAATAAAATAAGAAAAACAACCCCTCATAGGATCATCTGACCTAAATATCCATACTGAAGATTGCTGAAACCTCTTAATATCACCTTAAATCTCTTGAACACATTCTGCCCCATTTAGGGAGTCACAAGGCTCTAAAATGCCCACAAAATTGCATTTGAGCCTAAATCCAGTACCAAAAGGCTTCCTAAAGAGCAGGGGTGGGCCACTGAAAATTTTTTTTTATAAAGTTCAAAATCAGTTGTTCAAGTATATACAAGTGATGTAAAAATATTTCTTTGAAATAAAAAGGTCATGCAAACATGTGCCTAACTATAGCTGCAGATACTATTACTGTTGACTATATAACTGTAAACTACTGATCATTAATGATGATAAGTAGAAATTTGGAAATATGGACAATACAATTCAGATTTCTTGAATTCATTTGTATGGCTATTATTTTAGCTTATCAGCATGGCATACCCAAATGACATAATGTGGTGTCATTACTTTTACTACTCTCTCCAAATTAGTGTGTTTCTGATCGACACAGGCGTGTGTATCATTTCATTTTCAGTGAGAACTGGTGATTTTCAAGCAACAATTGTGGTCACACTGTAGAGTAGCAGCAGTGTGGACATTTTCTATTGGTTGGTTATTTGCAGTCACAAAGGAATTCATTTAACTACCTATCCAGGTGGGCTTGAGTTAATTAATTAGTTCACATGGATTAAATTCAAATTCAGTGTGAACGCTTTCTGTGTGTAGTGTGGACAGGCCTTAAGAATCCCACATAGGGTGCAGGTACCTCTGTTAGTATAGTGTAGCGAGTGCTAAAACAAAATTTCAGAGAGCTACAAAAACTCACAATTGCAAAATGGAATCAAGACAACACTGGTAAAGGGTGATTCCTAAAACCACTTCATGAGGTGTTATCAGTTAATAAGGTTCGCAATAATTGTTCACACTAATTGTTTGCTACATAACCCCCTCCAGAACTGAAATGTAATGTTGAGCTTCTTGATATGATGACTGGATTTGGAACGTTGTGGTGGATTTGCATTGGATGACAGTGCATCGGATGGCTTGGTATCAGATGGTCCTGTGTTGGATGGTCGTGAAGATGGAAAATCAGAATTGGTACAAGGAGGCCTGGCCTGAGAAGGTGGAAGTGCCACTTGGACAGGATTATTCACATCCAGGTGTGGCTGTTTCAGCCAGTTAACCATAATGATTGTCGTTTTTCTCCCAATATCAACATTGAAAGTTTGAGTCCACTCTGGAGGACCTTGATCGGGCCTTCATAGGGTCTTTGTAGGGGTGCGCAGTGGGCATCTTGATTGATGAAAACCAATTTAGCTAGTTGCAGGTCTACAGCAACCGATATGTGAAGAGCTCCATGTTTATAGGTGGTAACAGGAGCCAGTGACTGAACATGATCACACAGACATTGAAGCTGGAAACCATGATACTCCTGATGGTTTTGGTTGGCAATAAAATCACCTGGAACTATGAGAGTGGTACCATAAATCAACTCTTCTTAAAAATGTCTCAAATCCTCCCTTGGTGCTGTTTGTATTCCTAGAAGTACCTACGTCAACTCATCTAACCAGTTGGGGCTTTTCAGATGTGCCTGCAGAGCTGACTTGAGGTGGCGATGAAATAGTTCCACTAGGCCGTTGGACTATGGGTGGTAGGCAGTGGTGTGATGGAGCTTTGTGCCTAGCAGTTGTGAAATGGAATCCCACAGATATGATGTGAACTGTGACTCTGTCAGAAAACATGTCCATAGGCATGCCAAAACGAGCTATCTAATGAGTAATCAATGCTTGAGCACAAGCAAAGGCTGATGTGTTGGAGAGAGGAATAGCTTCTGGCCACCTGGTGAAACGATAACCTATGGTGAGGAGAAGGGTGTGACCAGCAGATCATGGTAGAGATCCTACCAAATCGACATTGATGTGGTCAAAATGACGCTGAAGGACACGGAAAGTCTCAAGTGGTACTTTGATGTGTCGCTGGACCTTGGAAGTTTGGCAAGGGATGCAGGCTTTAACCAAATACCCACCTGTTTCTGTAAACCGTGCCAGATGAACTTTGTCTACATGAGCTTTCTTGTGGCTTGCATAGAGAGATGGGAGAGGCCATGGATGTGATCAAAAAGTTTACATCTCCATCCAGCAGGAACAATGGGTCTGGGGTGGCCAGTAGAAACATCCATGAGAAGTGTGGCACCCTGGGGCCCAAATGAAATGTCTTTAAGCTTGAGCCCTGAGATGGCTCTGCGGGCGGTAAGCTCTAATCTTGGGGTTATCCTTCTGGCAAGTGGCCATGGCATCATAATACAAACTCCCCTGCACAACAGCAAATGTGGCTCTGGACAGTGCATCTGCAATGTGGTTATCCATGCCCTGGACGTGTTGAAAGTCGGTGGTAAATTCAGAGACATAGACAAGATGTCGCTGCTGTTGACTAGACTATGGATCTGATATTTTGGCCATGGTGAAAGTAAGAGGTTTTGGAGTGTGTATGCGACAAACTCCCAGCCCTCGAGGAAATATCTGAAATGCCTCACCCCAAGGTAAAGAGCTAACAACTCCCAGTCGAAAGCACTGTACTTCCTCTCTGTGGGATGCAATTGTTCGCTGAAGAATGCTAAGGTTGCCAAATGCCATATAACAACTGCTGGAGGACTGCACCTACTGCCTGCTCTGAGGCATCTACTATCAGTGAGGTTGGTGCATTGGAGCATGGATACACAAGCATTACGGCTCTAGCGAGTGCAGCTTTAGTGTCCTGGAAAGTTGATATCATGGGATCACTCAACTCCAGGGTCTTTGGTGTCTTGGGCTTGCCTGCTAAAGCTGAATAAAGTGGCGACATCATCTTAGCAGCTGCTGGAATAAATCGATGGTAAAAATTTATCATACCCACTAATTCTTGTAAGACTTTTACAGTGAGTGGTTGCTTGAACTGTGTGGTGGCTTCGCAGGTTAAGGCACAGTACCGTGTTGTGTGATGTGGTGACCTAGAAAATCAATGGTGAAGTGGCCAAACTGGCATTTGGTGATATTGATGACTAGTTCATGATCCTGTAGGTGCTGAAAAGGCTGACAGAAGTGATCTTTGTGCTCTGGGCCCTCTTTGCTAGCCACAAAATATCATCCATATATGCAAAAGCAGACTTCAAATCTTGACATACTGTGTCCATTAAATGCTGAAAGGATTGGGCAGCATTCTTGAGTCAAAAAGGCATTTTGAGGAACTCATAGAGCCCAAAAGGTGTAATAATGGCAGTTTTAGGAATGTCTACAGCATTCACAGGGATCTGGTGATAACCTCTGACAAGATAAATTTTGGAGAAACTACGTGTGCCAGACTGGTAAGTAGAAAAATCCAGTGTATGCAGCACTGGACAGGGGTCAGCTATAGTAAAATTATTGAGGTGCCTGTAGTCTCCACAAGGATGCCATCCACCAGATGCTTTGGGATCCATGTGCAATGGTGATACCCATGGGTTGGACGAGTGCTGAATGATACCCATGGCCTCCATGCTAGCAAATTCTTTCTTAGCCAATATGAGCTTGTCAAGGGGCAGACGGCAAGCATGTGCATGTACTGGTGGACCTCTAGTTGAAATGAAGTGCTCCACCCCATGCTTCGTGGCTGGTTTGGCAAACTTAGGAACCGTAATATCTAAAAAATCTGTGAATAGTATGTCGTACTGATTAGTGGAGGTCGAAATAGCATCAAGGTGAGGGGCAGAAAACCGGAGCTTGATGTAAAGGGACAGACAGGTAGGTCTCCGCACTTACTAGGCACTTGCCTTTGAAGTCCACTAGGAGAGAATTTGCCCATAGGAAATTGGCTCTTAGCAAGGGACAAGACACATCTGCAACAATAAAACACCACTCATATTTTGTGAAGCTGAAATGTAATGGCATGGTATATTTTCCACATGTGCTGATTGTGCTGTGATTAGCTGCCATTAGTGAGTGCCCTGATAGGCTGATGTGTGTGTAGGCCAGTGGCATGTAGAACGCTAACCTCTGCTTCTGTGTCGATCAGGAACCATCTACCAGAAATTTTATCCCACATAAAAAGGAGGCTATCATTAAGGTCGGTTGTCAAAGCCACTATTGATGATCTGAACTGCACTTTTCCATGTCATATGCAAGGATTCTGGCAGTGGTGGGCTAAATCTCCGAAATGTGCGATGATAGTAGCATAGCTGGTCGGATGAAGTGGTGGTTGTGGTTGCCTTCCTCTGCCCTTGTTGTGGGTATCATTGTAGGACATTGGTACTAGTTCCCCTGTCCTGGACTGACCATAAAGAACTATTCATAAAGTGTCAGCTCTTCTGTCCTGTTGCCAGTGGTCCTCCATCTTGGCATCCACTAACTGGGCCCTGATATCCTCAGGCTGCTTATCTAGGAAAAGCTGTTCAAATAACAAACAAGGAGGGTGATCTCATAGCAAGGCTAACATTTCATCATCAGAGCTGAGGGTTTGGTGTCACCCAGGGTTTTAATGTGGGGGATCCTAGAGGCCCTCTCCCATTTTCTAAGGCAAAAAGGGTCTAATAGCCTGTCTTTCAAGGCAGTATACTTACAATCTGGTGGTGGTAGGCTGATGAGGTCCAGTAGGCGTTCTGCATTGTCTTGATCAAGTGCAGAGAGGACATAGAAATATTTAGTTTCATCCACAGTTTTGCCCCTAATTTGAGCTGAGCTTCAGCCTGGTCAAACTAAACCTGTGGTTGAGAAGTCCATAAAGTTGTGAGTTAAGGAAGATAGCATGTTCTACTGCCATGGGCTTCAAAATTAATGCTTTTGGCTTTTGAAGTTGGGGGTCACTACTGTAAGGAGTGCTAAAAAAATGGCAGAGAGCTATAAAAACTCACAATTGCAAATTGTAATAAAGACTACACTGGTAAAGGATGACCTTTAAAACCGCTATATGAGGTTTGATCAGTTAATAATGCTCCCAATAATTGTTCACAATAACTGTTTGCTAAAATAGATATATGAATGTTTTTCTCTGCTGTTTAAGAGGCATGTGACTCTTTGATTAATAGTTACCTTCAATGTTCACTGGAAGCTAAAAATGTGTATTACTAGCAGTTAACACTATTTACTTCAGGTAGAAGTCAGGAATATTTTAACCAATGCACACACTGGGTAGTTGCCAAGGGGCTCTAACAGCATAGTGACCCTATATTATAAATCAATATACCTTTTGACTTACTGCCAATAAATAAACATTATTAAGAGCTAATTTCAGTTTGGCCATGATATTTTCTGATTTTCTGACTGGGGAGGCTTACTCTTCTCCTAATCCTCCTTTTCATCCCTCTAACTTAACTTTTTATGTGTGAAAGAGCTCTTTTGTTGTTTTTGTTGTTTTTATTTACTTTTTTACTTGGAAAAATAGATTGGGGGAAAATGTAAATGAGTTCAGATTGCTGCAGGGCTCTGAAAGCTGAATATACACATTTACCTCAAGATATCTAGTGATCTAAAAATATCCATAGTTGCCAGAAATACTAGAGGCTCATGAGAGCCAAATATCTTATTGCATTTTGAAGCAGAAACAATGCTTAAAATCTACTATTGTATTTTTTTTTTAATGTTTTTATTGTACTTTATTTAAATTAATTTTGTTTCATTTATTTAAATGTTTGTTTATTTAGTTTTTTTTTTTGCTACCAAAAGGAGTCCTCCGGAATACAAAAAATATATACTTGTGATTAGTTGTGAAGGTAAGGCCCCAGTGCACAGCTTTGCCCAGGAACCATTATGTGCTAAGACAGTACTGACTGAAGTTAGTGTTGAAACTGTAAAATCTGATCAGAGAGCAAAATTTCTACTCTCCTAATTTCCTGTAATCAGAGCCTTTTCCTGCCAGCTAATCTGGTCAATAGTAGCTAGATAATTATTGTATCGCATCTTATATATTTTAGAATATCTATGGTGGCACACTTTCCTGAAGTTATTTGAAACAAGCCATATCCCTGTAGCTGCAATCAATTAAGGATAGTGTATATTGGGGAGAGTTGTAAAGGTCAACCCTCAGGATACTTCTTCAATTGTCCTACATCATTAAAGTTGCAGCTCTGTTGATGCAAGCCAGCTCAGTATTTCATTGTCCAGGTTGATCAGTCCTTGTTCACCACATGGTGACCGATTTATGGGGCAGTTTTTGGTGATATGCTCTACTGGCTGGCTTGTTTCCCCACAGTCACAAGATACCCTATCCACCAGACCCCAGCTCTTCATTGCTCACTGTATCATCCAACACCAGTCCAACACCTGTCTTCAAGGGATTGAGTGTTGATCACTGCTTCCGTGGCAGGGGGATGTTTTCTGGGTTTGATGAAGCGATGCAGCCTGGATGGTTATGCAGAGGTCCATTGGTCACTCCAAATGGTCTTGATCCAGTTGGCCTTGGAGATATCTGCCAATGTTGCAAGGAGCTTATGGGCATGTATGGCAAAGGGATGTCAGGATTTGAGGTGTGAATGCTGGGACCACGATTCTTCAATTGTATTTACCACTAAATAGTCCAGGAAATAAAATTTTTACCTCAAATAAATTGCAACAAAAATTTTTCCACTATAAATCAATTTTATAAGGTGCTCACAATGATATGATAAAAGTTTAGAAAAATCCTTTTTTCTTTGAAAGATGTCTAATTTTTGTAAATTCAATATGGCCACCAATTTCAGTACTGTTCACATACATTGGGTGATAATTTTTTTCTGGTTTATTATTTTGAGTACTATAAAAGCCTTAAATATACCTCTTAGTAAGGTATATCACAATATATTATACATGTATTATCTTTTTCTTTTTTTTGTAATTAATACAACCAAATTATTTCAGTTGGAGAAGCTGATTTAGTTTTACTCAATTACACTTCTTTTGAAATGATTCAAGCTGAAATTGAATTGTTTTGATATTTGTTTAGAGTTTATAATCAATACAGAGAAGCAGATCCAAACAGTAAGGTAGTATCCAAGATACACTTTTGTGCATTAGACCAGCTAACTAACCTGACCATACTTAAATTTCATACTTATAGCCTTAAACATATTATATAATGAAGACCTATGCTATTTGCAGTGAATCAATGATCCAAAGTTAAGATACACAGTTATGCTCAGAGAGGAGGGCAGTAATGGAATCAACCATTCAACCCAGGAGTGTGGAAGCAAAAAGAAATGTCCATGAGCAGTAACATTGCTGTTTCCAAGAAGCAAATGAAATGAGCTCTGACAATATAAATGTATTGGAAAGTATTGAGCCACATGCATGAGCACCTGAGTCTTCATTCTGAAAGTAAAGATTTTGATCTTAGTGTACACTGTCTTTACTGTGGCAATTCTAAAAAGTGTTATGGAAAAGAAAACAAAACAAACTTTTCTTATTATGCATGTCAGAGCAATGGTGTTTCAGGGGACAGTTGGAAGGTAGTGCAACCAGAAATGATGAGTGGGGTATGATCAGACACACCTATGTAGAGGCAGGTATATACCACCAAAAAACCTGCAATAGGAATATCTGAAATAGAAGTTTAAATTTTAACACTGGCCACATTTGAGAAAAGAACCATGAACAACTGACAGTGGGTGACCTGATAGGAAATAAAGCAAGAATTCCTACATGATACTGAATACTAGGCCTATAGTGTATATTATATTAAGAAATCACGTTAGCACTTTGTCAGGGGAATCATTGTCATGGAAGCCAAATAGAAAAAGAAATGTGATGACCTTACATTTGATTGCCAGAGCTATCAATAAGACTTCCATAAACTGTCAAGATGTGAAACATCAGAAAATGAGAATCAAAGAATAATTGAGGCTGCTGATAAGCTCATTAAGAGTGATATTAAGTCCCAACCAGTACCTATTGAAATTTCGTTATCATACTCAGTAAGAAATACTCTCAACCTCAACATATTTCCTCCAGAAAATCATAACTAACACTCACTCAAGACAAGGTTTGTAGGTAAGAAGCCAAATTCTTGTGCATGATAACACTGACCTTGTGATCCACCTCATCTCTCATTATAATTTAAAACGGAAAAAAAAAATTTTTCCTCAAAAGCTGAAGTAAACTCTTAAACAACACAGCATCATGTGAATACTAAGCAATTATAGCATGCTTATGGAGGAGATATGTGTAACTATATAGTGTTTATCCTTGCCATGCTTGGCTATATCATCATATCACATCACATGTATATGGAATTCTCATAGGAGTTTCATTGAAATAGATGGAAAATTTCATATTTGACCATCAGCTGCAAGTTTTTAATACCTCAAGATCCAGTAATAAGGTACTACTTATTACTGCTGGAGAGACAACATTGGTTTGTCAGCATAATGGAGATTTATATTCCAGTCTTTACTCACAAGATACAAGAAAGGTTGGTTAGGGTCCTGGTAGTGTAATTTAGACACTAACAACAGCTGCAAAGCTATAAAAAAAAACAAAAACAAACCAAAAAATATATCTTAGGTTGTGGAGTGTAGTGAACCAAAGTTGACATTAAATGTCAAACAACAATATGCAATCAGAATATTACTAACCATATTTATGTAAACACACTCCAGCCTCATTTATGTGAACATAAGCTATGTAAGATCACTAAATCATGTCCCAATCCCTTTCCATTTATATCCAGCTGCTTC
>OZ017793.1:1116978-1160999 GCA_963969325.1 Lycopodina hypogea | reverse complement strand
GGGGTGTATGGGATGGCTATTACATGACAAAATTTTACATTACAATATGTTTTTCTCCATCACTATTTTCTTTCTATTTGTGCATAACCACTGGGATTAGGAGAATAGTTAGGCCGATTTGGATGAATTTTGGCATGAGCACTTGGGGGTGACAGGTTGGATGGTTATTACACGATAAACTTTTTAATTTTCACATTTTTGGTCTGTCTTTCTCCATTTTGCTATTTTGAGTCTATCTATCTATCCTTTTCTATTTGTGCATAACCATTTGGCATGAGCTCTTGGGTCCGTCATTCTATATTTTGCTATTTTTTTGTCTATCTACCTATCTTTTTCTGTTCATGTATAACCACTGGGATTTAGAGAGGGCAGATTGGATAAAATATGGCATAAACACATTGGGAGAGTGGATGTTGTTCTGTAAATAATTAAAATCAGAATTGCAGGATATTTTTTCCTATAAACTACTTTTTTCTATTTGTGCATGTCCACTTGGATTTAGAGAACTTCAGGTGATTCTTACATAATAAAAATAAAATGTACAATTGCATTAGTTGGAATATCTATTTAAGTTTTCTATTTGTATGTAAACTCTGTGAGGATTGGGATAAAATAAGGTGTACACATTTGGTGTCTGTGGTGGATATACTTGAAATAAGAACATTAGAATTGCCATATTCTTCTCTAGTTATCACTATTTTTTCTTTTGTGTTAACTGCTTGGCCAACCGAAATAAAATTTAGACAAGGAAGGCTTCTTTTCTTTTATCTTTACTTTTCCATTCCAACGGGCATTACCAAAGGGGGTTCAATGGGACAATATCCAGCATGGTTATAAATTAGGCCTACCTAACTATCAATAAACTCTTCCATATTTTGCAATGGGTAGGCATTGTCAAAAGCACAAGAGACTTTTTAATTTTAAATCAAACAATGCCCCATGGTGTGGCTATGATAAAACCAATATGATGGTACACACATGTACTTAATAATGCTCACACAGCTACAGTTATTTGGAAACCATATGCTGAATTTCAGAATGATTCTCATTTTAACTAGCCTATGGCAAACAAAGACACCCTGTGCGTGTGATCAAGAAAAATCACACCCACATGTGTTTACCAACGTTCATCCAGATAGTTGGAGACAACATGCTATATTTCAGCCAGATTAATAAGTGGTTTGGCAGTGAAAACAACCAATGCATTCACTTACAAGGAGCTCCCATTCAAAGCTAAGTAGATAGATATAAATGTATTATTTTACTTCTCTTTTTTTGGCATCCTTTTACATTTCAATAATCCATCATTACCAAATCACATACACACATGAAACCACCATTACCTTACCTAGTACAGTTGCTATCATTGTTTGTACTTCAAGAGCCATAGCAGTACCATCAGTACAGGTAATTGTGGCTCCATCCAAATCAGAAAATACAGCAAATGAAAGCGAACTTATAATATTCGAGTTTGGGAGGATCTCTTCACGTGATAACGTGAATGGTGCCTTTATTTTAGACATAGCTACTGCAACTACATATGCAAAAGGAATGTAGTCTGGAACAAGCCACACATTCACAACTGATGCTACTGTACAGGTTATTTTAACATTCTCTCCCACACAAAAGTTAGTTCTGGTAGTGCTAACACCGTCCACTTCTATCTGTAAAGGAGTAGCCCAACCTAATGCATGGGACACAGGCATCTTTAATGAACTATAACAACAAATCACAAAAAAATATTGTTAATAACAACATCAGTTTCACTGTGAATGTGAATGAATAAGATTATTTGCATATCAAGGAATATGGCCAAGCAATGCATATATGAAGCTCAAGATGAGCGGTTCATTCATTGCCTGTTTCAGATTCAGCAAATGCAAGCCATACTATCATTTGATCTTAATAAAACATCAGGTGATAAGATTCTGTTTAGGTATCCACTTAAATGTTTTATTTGCTTTATCAAATTTTTCATTGCTGGTTGAACTTGCAGAAGTGTCACCCCATTATCAAGCCTTTGAGATGGTGCCCAATCTGGATGAGTAGCAATCATGGTACAGATTAGAAGGCATGCCAGACAAAAAGTGGTCTCCTTTCTCAATACACAGGATTTATCTCCCTGATGAGTATTAGCAGCCTTGAGTCAAAAAAACCTCTTACCTATATTCCTCTCATTCTCGCTGCTACAGTCAATAACTTCATAAAAAAAGTCTTTTCAGGCTAAAAATATCTGAACACCAGAAAAAAATAAATACGAACCATTCCCCAGACTGAAATAATAAAACTCAACTTCAGAGGTTGTAAAACAACATGGTGGAAGATAAAATAACCACGCCTATTGCAAGGGGTCTATTGGTGTATTTAAAATATAATAACTTCATATTAATTAAATATTTTCCATATAACATTTCTTTTTATAGCATGGACTGAGTCAATTAAAAAAAAAAAATTTAAGTGTAGGTTTCACTGCAAGCTTGGTCCACATGATCTGATTATGATGTTGTACTTTATTTTGCTATAAATCACATTAGTTTGTCTGTCTGTGTTTATGTGCAGACTCTAATGCCTCCCAAACCGCTTAAGAAATCTTCACGAAACATTCAGGAATTGATTATGGCACCTCACTGCATATCCTTGTGAAAGATTCATTCAGAAGGGTGGATATGGGTGTGGTTTTGTCAGTGGGTGTGGTTTAGTAACATGGAACACTAACTGTCATATAAATTTGACATTATTCATTATATCATCTTTGTTTGATTAATGATATTAGCGTCAATAATCCCTACACATCACATAAAGCAAACTAAATCTATTTGTTATTGCAAGTGACTGAGTTAAAAACTTCCGTAGGGTGAGATTTCTGCTAGAATATTTAATGTAAAATGTATGTAAATTACAAATGTCAACCAAAACAATGTTAGACTACCTGGAAGAACTCTACTATAGTTTAGGTGTGTGAAACATCCAGAGTAACATTGGTGAGCAGTGCTATGAGTGCCATGACCTCAGCTTTGAGACTTCTTTAACCTTTTGAGATGCTTTCACTGCTCTTGGTCCCATAAATCTAGAAACACAGTCAGTATTGTACCCAGTATCTGCAGCATGCAGATCATTGGTAAACCCTTCCACATGGATGCAAACTTCATTAGTCTACTGGCCATTTTGCTCTTGACATGTGGCCATAGTGAAATGCTTAAGTGATTTCTTTCCAGTATCCTGATCTGTAGTTGTCTACATAAAACAGATCACCTCCAGTGTAATGGATTCTTTCCACTTATCACCTCATTACAACTTTTACTACAAAAGAAACAATATTGTTGAAAGTTGAATTAATGTATACCCGAATGTCATTGCCTCTTAGGTGGAGATACTCACATCTCTTGCATTGATGTGTATCTCACAATGTAGAGTTGATTGATAAATGGTAGTTTTTGTGAAAACTAATTATGAAACAATTATCTGAATCAATCTTTGCATGGAACTGTTCATGTATCCTACCATCATATACTTTGCTGCATTGGATGTTTGATATGATTCCCACATATCCACAGTCAATCAGATCATGTAGACTAAAAACTCTAAAAACTCTAAAAACTCTAAAAACATTCCTCATATATAATGAATTGAACCACACTAGCTAATTGAGCCGTGTAATGACTTTTGCTAAGAGCTAGTTTTTTCCGGTATGGATTTATATTGGTTGAAACTGTTCTGTATGTGTGTAATTCTAAGATTAGGAATCATTATGTGTTGATTTTTTTATGACATTGATAGCTATATTCATCATTGATAATGATAACATACTACAAATTCAATATAGTCCATGCTATGAAAAAGAAAACTACATAAAATCTATCTACTGAATACGAGGTCATAACATTTTCAATATGCCTCCCTTCTTACCATTTTGAGTTATCCTTTCATTGGTACTCTATTAAATCTCACAATATCATCATATTCTAGTTCTACTATTTTTTCTTATGATATTGATATGCAATATGACATACTTTATATCATTTAGTCCCATTTTAGCCATAATTTGTTTTTCTTTTCTGCAGTCCACAACTTTAAATCTAACAAGCTTGAATTGCATCAAGCATAACCTGCTCGCATATTTGCAAATATCCCATATTTTGCAAATTTCCTATATTTCGTGTATCTGAGGAAGTATCACAAGAAGAAGAAAAAAAGGGAAAAAAGGGAGGGGGAGAAAAGGGGGGGGGGGGGGGAATGTGGGGAGGGGAAGGGGAAAAAACTGGAGACCAGGGATTGAACCAATACCCCAGCACTGGTAAATCTGAGCTCACTAGAAAAACAGCAACAACAACAAAGTAACTTTAAGACCCAGTGAGCTCCTGGAGATCACAGGTATAAATATCAGAATCCTCAACAGTGACATGATGTCACCTGGCAGATTCTGTAAATATAAGGTCTTAAAGAACAGATAATGCAGAAAAAACATTCTATATACTTCAAAATGATGTCCCCCCCAAATTATGTGGTTTGGCTGCTGGACTACCTCTAAACTTGACAATTACTTGAAATGTCATTCCCAACCACTCCATGCTGTTGTTTACATAAGTAGAAAAAGAGAAGATCATAGGTAGTACAAACTTGCAATGACATGATGTACTGTACATTAAAATTGTAGATACCTGAAATATAGTGGGTTTGACTAAGATGTGACCAAAGATATATGCAATCATGAAATAGCTGCCAATTTTTCAAAATATAAAGTAGGTACAGATCAAACCCACCTCAAAATGACACCTACAATTCCCAATTTTATGTCTTTGTAGGAAGAAAGAAGGCCAAAGTAAAACAACCAAAAAAAGTGGCAGAAAATAAAATGTAGGGGGTAATACACACAGTCTTGCATAATTGGAATAATACATGTATATTTTAGGAAAGTAGGTAAATATTTAGAATAGGCACATACTATGCTACATTGTGAACTAAAGATCAGATGATGAACACATCGCTGTAAAAAATACAATTTTTTGGCCTTCTCCGAATGCAAAAAGGGGGTGGCATATAGATATGCTTAAGATGTTCCTTCAGTAACACTGATTCTAAATATAAATGGGTTTGTATGTCTAGCTCCATTTTTTTTTCCTGACAAAAGTACAATTTTTAGCCTTTTTTGAAAACAAAGAGAGGGGGTGACCATATAGTCATATTCATGATGTTCCCCTGGTGACACTCATTTTAAATATATATGGGTTCATGGGTCTAAGCTTAACCATTCAAGCACAAATTGTAGACACACAGAGAGACAAACTGACAGAGAAATGGACTATTCGCACTTTATAGTATACATGGTACTGAGTAATGGGTCAAGTTTATTTGATTTTTGTTTCATGTTTGTGTTTATTTATGTGTACTATTTCTTGTTGATAGTTTTTGTTTTACAATTCCTTATTTTTCTTTTCCACCAGTGAGTGTTCTTCAGATATTTGATCCTCTAAATGAATTTCAGCCATAAGGATACACTATCATAGTCAGTGCTTAACCTTCACCAAGCACTGCTGTGCAACTGAGGAACATGCTGAGTGCAGATTTTTGACGCTATAATCGAAAAAGTTGCATTTTAACCTCAGCTGGTATGGTTGAAGATATATGTCTGGGCAGTGGTAGGACAAGAGTAAAAAATATCGGGACTGTCCCACCAAAAGTGGGACAGTTGGCAGCTATGTCATGATACTATATGAAATTATAGTTTGATGTCAGATGACAAATAATTTAGGTAAATCAATATGACATACATGCATTTATGCAGTATGAAGTCAATTACTGATAGTAATCTACATTAATTCTAACCTCACCACTATCAATGCTTTAAATACCTCGTTTGAGTGAAAAATGCTGCAGGAATACAGTAACTCACATAGAACTGAAATGGCAAGGAAGGTAGCTAACACGATCACAACGTTCACAATCATTCCTGCACAGACACAGTTAAAGTACATGAAAAGAAAGCATATCATTACTTCAGTGAGGGACCTGTTTGAACTAAGCACTTTTAAAATTTGCCCCTGACCACTCACAATTTGATTGAACACACCCACTTTGATATTCTAAAAAAAATCAATTTTTTTTACAAAATGAATAAAAATCTCCTATATATATATATATAAGGAGATGTCTGTCTGTCTGTCTGTCTGTCTGTCTGTCTGTCTGTCTGTCTGTCTGTCTGTCTGTCTGTCTGTCTGTCTGTCTGTCTGTCTGTCTGTCTGTCTGTCTGTCTGTCTGTCTGTCTGTCTGTCTGTCTGTCTGTCTGTCTGTACCATCATTCTGGCCAAACCTGTGGAAGGATTACTCTAAAACTTGGCCTAATGATAGGTTTTGACCTAACTTAAAACTTGGGCTAAAAATGCCAAAATTGGTATCTCAGAAATTATACTTGAATCTAATTAGTCAGACTTATGAACCCTATATCTGGGAAATGCCTTAAGTACATGTATATGCCATACACCTTTCTGTGTTCATGTCAGGAAAAAAAAATCAATATTTGGCCAGACAAACAATTGAAGCAACAACATGGGCAGTGTCCCACATGGCCACACCTCTTCCCATTAGTGTGCAAAGCTAAAAATGCCAAAAATGAAACTTCTGAATCACTCCTGGATCTAAGATATAAGACCCACAAACCCTATGTATGTATGTATGTATGTATGTATGTATGTATGTATGTATGTATGTATGTATGTATGTATGTATGTATGTATGTATGTATGTATGTATGTATGTATGTATGTATGTATGTATGTATGTATGTATGTATGTATGTATGTATGTATGTATGTATGTATGTATGTATGTATGTATGTATGTATGTAATTTATGTATGTATGTATGTATGTATGTATGTATGTATGTATGGATGGATGGATGGATGGATGGATGGACGGACGGACGGACGGATGGAGGGAGGGAGGGAGGGAGGGGGGTGGGTAGGTAGGTAGGTAGGTAGGTAGGTAGGTAGGTAGGTAGGTAGGTATGTATGTATGTATGTATGTATGTATGTATGTATGTATGTATGTATGTATGTATGTATCTATATATGCATGCACGCATATACGCACACACTATGTGTGTGTAGTAGGCATGATAGCCACAGAAGCACGGAAAACACTGTCAGAATAAAGGCGATATTTTCCCCACCTTGTTTCTTATTCTTATTTTTCAATGATATTTCCCCCTACAAAACTCAAACTCTTGAAACTGGACACATGAACCTTGGCATGCCTACACTACTTGATTGTGGGAATAATATGGGCTATGCTTCACAAAGCCACACCTCAACCTGTGGGCTGTCCATGTGTGTGTTTTTTTTTTTTTTTTTTTTTTTTTTTTTTTTTTTTTTTTCACAATCGGTGGCTTGATTGGTAAAGGATAAATATAGAAAATATTATAACAGTACTTTTAGTTGGACAACTGGTGCCTTCATTACTGCAATGAAATTCGGATTTCTTAATTATGACAAGTGACTAACATATGCTACAACATAGAAATAAAGAGTTATATGAGCAATTCAAGTTTAGAAACATTTTGACAGTTAGTGTTATCTATAATGGCAAGTAACTCTGGTTTAGTGTGTCACATATTTAACAAGTGAAACTTGAGGAATGAGTGATGTTGATAAGCTGTTACTGTGATATATTCAGTCACTTTAATATTTAAACTTAGAAATCTTCTTTTTTACTTAAGGTTTGCTTATTTTTCTTAAAGTGACTTCCCAGATATAACTAGTTATACATCTCAGTAATTTTCTACAAAATTCTAAATAGCTCTTTTTTTTTCTCCTTAATTTTTTTTTTTTTTTTTTTTTTTTTTTTTTTTTTTTTTTTTTTTTTTGTGTGTGTGAATGTATTCCTAAGCTTTTTTTCTTTTTCATTACTCCAGTGCAACAAATAGCTAAAATTATCTACGAGTGGAGTAAACGTAAAATTATGGATTTCCCTGGGTATAATTGAAGCTCCAAGCAACAGATATCAGCTAGAACACAATGAATACCGCAGAATTAGCCTAAACTTTACAACAAAAGAATCTGGGGGGGTTTCTTACTTTGCCAACCTCTGGAAGGGGGGCGGGGTGGGAATTTGTCTAACCACAGTATTCCTGACTAGTTGAATAATCGGTAGCACTCTCTCTGCCAAATAGTGGGAGCATTACATTGTCAGTATATTTTGTCGCTAGGTTATTTAATTGGCCGTTGTTACGTTCACGGTACAGTGAATATAGCACCGTGGCTATATTCACGGTACCGTGAGAATAGCCAGCGGGGCTATATTCACGGTACCGTGACTATGACTATAACCACTTCGTATTTAATTTCCTGGTCTGGCATGGGACATCGCTATACAAAGTCTCATGAAACCAGACCCTTTACTTACCGCTTGTCTGATAAACCGGTGTCACAGGTAATTTGGTCGCTGTGTCCAAATTTCCTTGGAAATTGGGTCCTAGCGTCCAAATTTCTTAGGAAAATGGGACGCCTCCTAGGAAATTTGGATGCTTAATCTTTTTCGTGTTGAAGATGTTACTCTTTCAGGATTCCACTTCTGAGATGTCCACTGTAGGACATTTGGAGAGCCCCCAGCACACCCTGACCCTGCACACTCTGACCATGGAGGGGTAATCCAGAGAGACCCTTGGCCTGGTAGGATTGCACTTTTGCACGTGGCATAAATTGGTGTGTTAGTTCTATTTTTGCAGAGGACTATAGCTTGTCACTTACGTCACCGTGACCCCCCCCCCCCCCATTTTCTTCAATCATAATGATTGCAATGTTATTCATTTGTTTGATTACTGTCATCTTTCTAAATTATCCACTTCTCATCTGATTTTTATATAGATATCCTTGATGATTTCTTGTAAGTGTCTTGCATATTCTGAAAGAGATATATTGCACTTCTACCTAAACTATCAAAGTTGAGCTCTTCCACACTAGGCAGAGTGCATTTCCAATTTTGTGTAATTTTTTAAAAAATTGTTTTTTTTTGGTTTTTTTTTTGTTGTCCTTTTTCTATGTGTGAGTTGCTATAAGTTTAAATTATTTTTGTGTGCTTTCAGATGATATGTTGAATATCTCTACAGGCACAAATTTGTAGAAGATTTAGCTCATTGGAAACACAACCTTGACCTTTTTTCTTTTTTTTTTGTGCTTAAGATTCAAAGTTTATTATCTGCAAGAGCACATAATTGGTTTGCAGCATCCTATAGCATCTAGTTGACATATTTTTATTTATAGGTTTTTTTTTGTTTTTTTTTTTTTTTTTTTGTGGGTTTCTTTTAAACTGAAACTGTCACTCATATTTATAACCACCACAATTACATACAGCAGCAAGAAAATTGGATGTGCATTGGTCTGCAAGAGCTTTAATAATAATAATAAAAAAATTTCAAACTACCAAAAAAAAAATGTTGTTTTTAATGAACTGTGTTAAATTTATGGGTCAATAAATGTTAACAATTATGTTCAAGAAATTTCAAAATAATGGTCCAAAAATTATTGTTTGTTTTTTAACAAATGAAACATCTCAACATTGAAATATGTAGGTAAATAATCAGTGTTAATTAATAAGACTCAATCGAATTCTTTGGACAATATCAATTATAACTAAAAAGTAATAATAATCAGGAAATAGCTACTAGACATATGAAACAACTATTTTAAAATATCCCAAAAATTGTAAGTATTCTTTTTTAATTAAAAATTTTTTTTTTACTAAAGTCCCCCTTAATGAATTTACTGGAATAGGATTAAGTATATTTTATGAAGTGTATATTTCTGCTGTATTCATAGTGAAAATGTACTATTTAAAACAGTAACTTACTGTTGAATATGAACATTTGATTGTTTTAGAAAATGTTGACAGTTTCTAACATCACTCAACTTTATGAAACAGATTTTTATTCTATTTAAACTTAAATTATCATGCAATTTAATGCTTAAACATGTGTACTGTGTGGGATATATATATATATATATACATACATATATATATATATATATATATATATATATCTGCACACAACTCTCTTGAAGAGAAAACAGAAGAATTATTTTCTTGCATGTGCAAGGAGGAAGAAAATCTCAAGTACGATAGTGTATTTGATGGCAATATTGCTATTGGAGTTTATTGCAAACCTTAGTTTCGAACTATTAGGTTTGGACCCACATGCTGTGAATCTATAGCACCCGTGATTTTTCAAGTATCATAAAATCAGCACTGAGAGAATCAGCAGAAGAGAATTAGCAGCAAGTAAAGAAATAAAAATATCCTTATTGAACTTTGTCAGAAATCCTTAGTCCCATATTGGGTTTGGACCCACATAAATTTAACCTGCAACATTCTTGATTTTTCAAGCATCATAAAATCACTTTATGCTCAATAATACTGCACCACATAACATAAAAGTTCTGCTCACTTCAAATAGCTTTCCTTCCTCATCATGAAGTGTTAACTAGGCCCCATCAAAATACCATATAGTTATTTTTTATTCACTTATTCTTAATATCTTTCTATTTTTTATTGCTTCTCAGTATAATAACTTTGCATATGCATTCTGAGGTGCAATGGGGTGGACAAGATTTGAATTACTGAAGGTCAACTAGGTCAATGCACTAACTGCATAAATATTATAAAATAGTTAAATAGTTGGAAGTGAGGGGAAAGGAAAGGAGATCCTAAAAAGTAGTGAATCAGAATGTACAGATAGAAATATAATCAGAAAGTAATGGGTGTGTGTGCAAGAAGCACTGGGGCACAGTAAATGTAATGTGCATGGGGAAGAGGGATCAAATGTACATAGGAAATAGTTCCACATGATTTCTCTGACTTCACCTTTGGTAACAGCTCAAAATTTTTCCAAGTCAACTGTAATAATATTCCAACTAGCCACATTTCTATTCTGAAAAACAGAGAGCCATTTTTAGCAAATCTTTTTCTTTTAAGAACATCTTGGTTGCTTTATTTTTTTCAAACCTTGGGGGAATTCTCAAGTTCTTAACTAGTTCAACAGCTTGGTATACTGATACTCATCCTTTTTTTTTTTTAAAACCCCAAATTACCTAGGAGCTCTTTATTTCCTAGGAAATCTGGACACTCAGGAACCAAATTTGACCAAATTTCCTAGCAAACAAATTTCCAATGTGACATCGTCTCAAGGGAACTTCAGCCCAAACTTAACGGAGGTGATACTCTATTTTAACAAACCTCAACAATTCCTGGAGTCAAGAGGCCCAATTCCACTGGTAAGTCCAGGAGTGGCAGCAGTACATTGATACCTAACAAGATAACTGCAGTAGAGCTGCTGGAGTAGCTAATCTGAAGATCCAGCTTCTTTGAAGGAATAAGTGAAGAGTTCCCTTTGGAGAGTGCAATAATTTCTCTAATTTCAGAGCCTAGTAACAGTGATTCCTTTTTTTAGCTTCATCCAACTCTGATTCAAGTAGCTAGCTAAGTATGCAATTGTTCATTTTTAGACTTGGTTATAACATTTATAGCTAGTAACTGCCCTGAGCTATTAGCTATAAATGTTATAACCAAGTGTAAAAAGGACAATTACACAGTTTGCTATATTGTGAGCTTGCTAAAAATATATATATATCTCCAGACCAAAAATTGGCAAGCTAGCTAACTAGTATTACCAAACAAATCAATAAATCTTTGATACTCATTTTCTGTAGCTATATAGCTAGCTACTAAATATTTAGCTCCACACCAGAAGTAGCCAAAGCTTAAATGTATTTTGCAAATGCTATAGTTTATCATGATAAATTAGAAAATCTTTGATTCTCATTTTTTTGGTACCTGCATCATAGCTAGATGGAACTGAGAAGCAGCATCAAACAGATCTCAAGATATAAATAATTAATTATTGCACTCTCCCAAGGGACAGATCTCTTCACTTATTCCTTCAGATTTCCATCTCTCCAACTCTTTTTCAGTTGCTATTTTGCTAGATGTCAATATGCTGCTACCAATCCTGGACTTACCAGTGGAATTGGGCCTCCTGATCCCAGGAATTCTCAAAGTTTGTTGAAATAGATATTACCTCCATTGAGTTCTGGCTGCAGTTGTCCCCTTTGTGATGTAAATGAAGTTACACCCCCACGGGAGTAAAATTTTTTTATCTACGTTTTCTTCATGAATATTGAACTAAAAATGTCTAATTTTTTAATCCCAGATTATATATCAAGGACAAAATAAGACAATAAAATTATTATATTTTTTCAAGTTCAGTTACCCCTTAAGTTTACAAAAACAATTTTGAAAAGAAGACATTTTTCTCAGACTTACTGCAGCCTTCATTCCAAAGAAGTGGTCTTCACCTTAATGATTTCTTTTTAATTTGGAGGCCATCTTCTCCCTCTATGCCTCCCTCTTCTCCTCTATTAGTTGAAGTATAGCTTGATCAACATTATTTACTGGCTTCTTCCCATGCCTTGCTTTCTTGGAAGACTGGTGTAGTGGTGTCTGAAATTTAGCTCCAATATCTTCAGCTGTGCACTGAATTAAACTGTGCAACCAAAAAACACAAAACAAAAACAACAACAACAAAGAGCTAATATATCGCCATTATTTGAAAAGAACAAAATATACCTACCTCTTCTCAATGTCTGACTCCAGGTCATCTTTCAGGGAGCTGAGGAGATGGGGAGCAGCGAGGTGGATGGACTTGGAGTGCCAGAAGCGACATTCTCTAGTGAGAAGTTCGAGGTGGTTATGCATTAAAAAAAAAAAAAAAGGAAAAAAAGTTAATTTATTTTTAGTAACTGCCAAAACCATCATCTCCTATTGGTCATGCACTTACTTTCTGTGTTTCATGTGTCTTTGATAAAACTAAGGTTAGTGTATTAAGGCCAAGTAGGTAAGTATATTGGCCGCAAAAGAATTGATACTTTAAAATTTCTAGCAGCAGATTCATAAATAATGCTACTTATTCCTGAGGGCCTTCCACTTCTTACGCAATCCTCTGCCATCACTTGGGTTCTAACCTTATCAAATATAATATTATAGCTCTGTAGCTCTGTAGATACAACTAGCTGTACCAAATTGCTTGTAGTTTAGGCATTCTCCTTAGCCTGTATATCTCTGTATTTTGTGGCAGAAACGCCATAAACTGGGGTACTTTCTCACAGATTCAAGTTTTCTTCTTCCTTTTTAAGAGATTTTTTTTGCTTCCCTTGCGTTAGGTTGACATTGAAATAGAATTTTTTTTTCTATTCCAACGTTGAATTCATTCCTGGTTCAGAGAACAACGCTGCCTTACCTTCTTGCTCAATTAACAATCATGACCATACGGTGTGCTTTGGAATGAACCGATCAAAATTAGTTGTTCCAAAAATAATGGAATAATTAAATTTTTACTTGGGTAGTGTAGCATGTGTAGTGCATGGTTAATTTACAGTAGAATTGGTTTATTTTATTTGGTTTTGGGTGCTAATATTTCCATATAATCAGCAACCCACTCTAGAATGAAAATTTTCGAAGAAGCTAGAAAGAAAAGAGAAAGGTCTATCTTTAATAGCAAGCAGTAGTTCTTAATTATGCCTGAATAGGCAAACATAATCCATCAATTCTGGCACATTACAGGTGAATTTCCTCTGGGGGGGGGGGGGGGGGGGGGAGTTTGAACCACTATAAACTAGCTACCAATATTTTTATGTACATTGGAAAACAAGAACATCAATATTGAATTACCCATTGAAATCAATACAACTTATCAAATAATTCTATTAATTTCTAGTATTATCTGCAAAGGAATAATGACAATCTTTGTAGGAGATCAAGCTAGCTCAAACAGGTTTATATGCTATATAATATAGACAGAAAGACAGAGAGAGAGACAGATAAACAGACAGATGGACAGCCAGATGGTTGGGCAGGTGGGCAGAGAACAAAAGCTCCTTAGGTTACCATGAACAGCAAAATTTGGCAAGTAATTGTATATAAAATCTTTGATCACAAACTATAGCAACTACAGATGTATTAAATTTATACAAATATGAAAAGAGCATGAAATATCACCTCAAGTGTCCTCATGTTATATTATCTTGTACTAGAAATTGTATTTGATTTGAAGTATCAGAAGCATCCACATCTTCATCCAAAGGTGGAGGTGTTGGTGTTCATGGCCTTGGATGGTGTGTCCTGCAACTCCTTCTGTACATGTAGGATACCAGTGCCCCCACAAGAACACCACTCAACAGACTCACAAGGAAAGAACTCACTCCAGCTATGACTGGGATAACAGCACCTGTGTGCATTACACGCCGTGATCATATTAATGTGCATCAACAACCAATACATGTGTGTGTAATAAAATAGTGAATTATGGCACTATATAGGTAGATATTAACGTTTGAACAAACTCCATTAGTATATACAGTAGATCCATCGATAATCTGAATAGCCTGTGACTGGAGCCTATTTGGAATAGTGAAATTTTCGGATTAGTGAAAAAAAAGAGAAAAGAATATAATTACTGTGACATGAATATATTATCATTTTTCTCTCAGTTGGCCTTTTTTTTGTTGTAAAGTCACATCTCACTATGGTTTTTCTTATTGTATATATATATTTTAGAAATATTAATAAGTCGATATTTCTGGATGCATTCACTATCAGACTTTTTTTGTAAGAAGCAAAAGCAGAGTGAAATTATAAAGATGAGAAGCTAAGCACTCTCCTTATTATGGGGGCTGTATAACACATGGTGGAAGTTGGGTAGTTCATTCTAGCTAAGTAAAGAGTCTCTAGGTGCTAACTTTAAAAAAATTCTTTATGGACACCGACTGCACCTCACCCAAAATTGGCCACTCCCAGTCTCATGTCCATTATAATATTAAAGTTCAATTAAAAAAATATATATAATGAAATGGGTTAAATTAAGAGACATGTAGGTCACAATTTGAACTTCGCTCTAATCACATTTCTTTCATTACTGTCTCCAGAAGAAACAAGGGATGAGGACTGCCACACACAAGGGCTGGGGCCAGATGGTGAGTTTTCATCTAGTGCACAGAGATGCAAAAAGTGTGGCCACTATCAAAGGTTTACCTACAGTACCTTAAAGGTGCAAGACAAAATATATTTTTCTTCACTGATTTCCTAAGATAAAATGTTCCTGATGTTTAGCACTGCTATGCCACCTTCTGCTCCAGTTGAGACATTCTCTTTACATGCCTCAATCATCCTGCAAAAATCTTCCTACAGTCCCCTCATGGAAGATTGTCAGATTCAAAATTTTGAAAAAAAAATGATGTTCTTAAAGGCCAATACTAAGCTTTGAAAGATTTTCAAAAGTATTAAAAACTTTTTTTAATTAAATTATATGAATTGTAATCTGTATTTCCATTACATTTCCCAGCCGGTAATTGTAATCGTAATTCGAATACATTTCAGATTGAGTATATGTAATTGTAATCAATTATAACAACAAGACTGGAAATTTCCAGTCATTAACCAGCTCACTTTTGACTTAATGCTGTTTAATAATGATTTAATGTTGACTTCTTAAATTCAATCGTTTTTTGAAGAAGAAAGATAGTTATCCTCCTTGAGCCCAAAACCATTCAGGCTAGATGTTGGGACATGAGGTCAGAGAGCCATTTGATGGTGTTGTCATCCAGGACCTGCAGACTATGATGCCATTTGGTGGTGAGTATTGGCATCTTTGTATAATATGGTCGGCAGTTTGATCTAGATCCTCCACTCCACACTCACATATCAATGAAGGGCGCATTCCTAATTTGTGCATGGATGAGTGGTAGCCCAACCCACCCTTCAAAGGTGATTTAGCCTAGTCCATGCAGGTCTTGGCAGAGCCATGATGACTTGAGATTGACTTAATAATGAGTTATTTTGAATTAATATTGATATAAGTTGCATCAATTATACCTAATCTGACTTCATTTCACCTTTTTTTTGGTTGCTGTAGTTGAATTTGACAAAACCCTTTCAATTTGATAAACCTCAATAGTTTCTACTACAGATTTTGGAACTTTTAGGAATCTCCAATAGTTAATGAGATTGCCAAATTTAAAAAATTATAATCCACTTAATTTTCACTAGAAAAAAAAGAAAAGAAAAGTAAATAAATAAATTTTTAAAAAGGGTATTAAAAAAATCGAGGAGAAAAAAAGAAAAACAAAATAACCATGACCAGTAATCTAACTGGGACCTTCCCATTGGAAAGAGAAGTTCTAATCAACCCAAGAGCAACTACTGTCCCTGATAAAAAAACACAGACCCAACTAGCAGATCAAAATAAAGAAGTTGAATAATACATGACCAGTGTCCCATTGCACTTTCGCTTGCAATAATTAAGTCACTGGTTGTCCCACAGAGAGTAACATGTGTTGATATGCTCTCATGTTGAGATTTGGCCAAGAGAGACCGAGGCATTGCATTGCAGATCGAAGATATGTATTCATGCCATGTTAATTATATTTTCTACTTCTTTTTTCTTTCCCCCTTTTAGAGGGGCAAGGGTTTTAGTTTAGCAGGCCAAGATATTGTTCTTGAAATTATTTGTGCTCACAGAGACATTCTTGGTAGACTTCACCTACTGTTATACTCATCACTGCAGGGGCAGATCTAGGATTTTCTGAAGTGGGAGGGGAAAAAGTAATGCAAGGTGTTACATTCATTATAAACTATTTGTATGACCACTCAAACTATATCTCATTATGATATTGCTTTGATTATGATACTGTAGTATTTATTTTTTCTTCTTCCCTACTTCACAGGGGTACCTCAGATCTGCTCTCAAATGCAATTTTGAGTGTTTCAATTATTAGTGACCTAATATGCTGCTATATTTGGATATATCAATTGTCATGTAGTGTAGGCAGTGACATATTAATATTAATATATACATATAGATTAATGGTAATATATCACTGCCTACACAACATGACAATTGATATATATGTATATATATATATATATATATATAATCAAAAACAGGGATTGTGAATAAAAAAAATTTTTTTTTTGAATGGAACCAAGACAGGCAAATCCGAGAGCATATTTGGACTCAGTGTATCCATGTGAATGTCCATGCACAAAGATATTTATGGAATGGTGAGTTCTGAACCTTCGATATTTTGCATGCCATCATCGAGAAATACGCTACCATTGGAATAATCACCCCCCTACCCTAACGAAATCTTCTCCTAAAAAAACAAAAACAAAAACAACGAACAATAAAAAATTTAATTAATTAAAAATAAGCAAAAAAGATAGATAAAAGAAATGATAAAAAAATAACAAGCGTCCCTTCTGTGACAACACAGACACTCTACAAACAGACCAATATACACAAACTCTCTACAATATAAAAAATGAAGTTCCTATTCAAACCTTTAAAAGAGATTCCATCCACTAAAGCCCTGTCCATATGCACAGTAGAACTGGTTTCACCTGTGTCTGGAACGGGTTCCACATGTCCACACTACACCCGGTTTCATCCCAATGAGTTCAACCCGGTTTCACCTGAAACCTTCAGAGGGGTAGGTTTCAAGCATCTCAGATTTAATGAACATTCCTGTGGCTTTATTGCTGATGTTTTATATTAGAAGTTTAGCTACTAACAGCTCTCTCTCTCCTATCTATCATCCCTTAATGGGATTCTATTTTGGAGGGAAAGAGACAGGACAACGGAGCACACCAGAAAATAAAATACCCCTTTTCTCTATGTGGTAGAGGAAAACAAATTAATCAGCACAGCCAATTATTCAGCCCACACAGATGATGTGGAGCGGGTTCAGCATTATGCCAGTGTGAATGCAAGAAAATGTTTGGAACCGGGTGTTACTGGATAACCGTTTGTAGTTTGGAAAATGCTCAAAAGTAATCTCCAGTAGGAATAAAGTAAGTTGTACACCCCACAACCAAGATTTGATGACCCAGAACAATATAAAACTTATTTACCCCATCTGCCTGGTTTAACATATTCTTTAGGATTTCATTTTTAAATTCTAAATCATTTTCTATGGAAAGATCCTCACATAAACTAATTCCATAAGGAAAAAAAAGGTAAGTTCATATAAATTATTCATGAACTTAGTAAGAAATAGCAACATCAAAGTTACCAACCTGCAGGAGTTTTATAAAATAAATCTTACACAGGCAAACAAACCATTTAGAATATAGCATTGCCACAACAAACAAATGCAAAAAAACAAACAACAAAAACGAAACAAAACCAAAAATTAACTACACAAATAATAACAAACTAAACACATTAACATTTAATTCAGATTGTCAACAAAAATTTGATTTTCCCTTGACAAAAACAGCAACCAACAGCTATACTTAATTAACTATCTACCAAAGTTATTTCACAGATCTAGCACTTACAACTACACCCACTACATTCTACTAAGAATTGAAATAAAAACCCACCAAAGTAAGAATACCTCTACTACTATTAAAACATTTTGTTACAAAATAACACTACCAACCTGTCCAACTCAATAAATTCACAAACGTTAGGTAAACTATACTTACAAAATTACTACTGCATAATCATAAAAATCTAATTATATACTTCATTAATTGAGTATCCTATTAGTCATCCAATTCATTACTACTTAACTACACATCTATCAATTGAACAAGTCAACTCATTCAACTCAAACAATGTTTTCAAATGACAACCAAGGGCAAAGAAGGTAAGTATGCCATAATCCTACAATTATTCAATTATAGAATCAAAGTTAACTATTCAATATGTATTACACACAGAAGACCAAACATTTAAAGAATGAACAAGATCAAAAGGCAAGAGAAGCAGGCTCAATAGAATCATAGAATCACATGACCAGATAGGTGAACCACTAGAAATATCATCAACTGAATTGAACTGGAATAAAATTTATTTCTTTTATTGTCTTATTTTGTTGTCCTTGATGCATAATCTGGTATAAAAAAATTTGAAAATTTTTAGTCCAATATTCACGAAGAAAATTTAGCTTAAAAATTTTACTACCTGTGGGGTTGTAATTGGTCATTGACGTCACATGGGGGACAGCTGCAGGCAGAACTGAATTACAGTGATACGTTATTTTAACAAACTTCAAAAATTCCTGGGATGAGGAGGCCCAATTCCACGGTAAGTCCAGGATTGGTAGCAGCACATTGACATCTAGTGCAATAGCAACTGAGAAAGAGTTGTGGAGTTGGAAATCTGAAGGAATAAGTGAAGAGATTTGTCCCTTGGGAGAGTGCAATAATTATTCATACCTTCACATCCTATTGACACTGCTCTTCAATTCCATCTATCTCTGATTCAGGTACAGAAAATGAGGATCAAAGACTTTCTGATTTGTCATGATAAAATATAGCTTTTACAAAAAAAAAATTTTTAGCTTTGACTACTTTTGGTATGGAGCTAGATATTCAATAGCTAGCTATATAGCTACAGAAAATGAATATCTTGTTATGGTAATACATGCTAGCTAGCTTGCCATTTTTGGCGTGGAGCAAGGTATTTCATAGCTAGCTAGGTAGCTATATAGCAAACTGTGTAATTGTTCTTTTTCCACTAGGTTATAACATTTACGACTACAGTGAATGATTATCAGAGGAATGAATGAACTTCAGGAAACAAATGCACTTAACATGACCACAGATAGCATAAACACATACAGGAACCTCAGGAAAAAACAACCACAGAGGCAACCAATATTGAAACAGAAACAACAAACCTCACTTGGCTAAACGCAGGTTTCCAATATGATAGAATCATTAATTATTCAAGCGATGACAAGGTTACCATTGGAAAGATGACAGATGTGTGCCAACACAGCAATGCATAGAAATGGAAAAAAGAGCTACCAGGGCTCTTCTGCTCCAATGGAAAAGTCAGTCTACCACTCATTGAGGAGCACCAACTGATCCTGAAGAGGCTACTCGAAGAAATACTGCAACTGGTATGCATTTCAGAAGTAATCTCTATTAGTACCATTCCGCATCCCAGATGATCTCCTTCAGAACAGAGCACAACCTGACCAACCAAGGATTTTATACCACATTCTAGATTCAGGGCCAGTGCTATCACAAAATTGGAGGACTAATTCCACTTCCAGATGAGGAACCAATGTTTATGAAGTGTACTGCATGGGAAACACAGATGAGGAGGCAAAGCCACAGAACAAGCATGTTGGTGGAGACCTGCCAATGAACATAGTCACTGAATTGCAAGAAATTCTCCATCACTATCATGCCTATGTGAAAATACTAAAATATGCCTCGGAGAATATCTACCTGACAGACCACACAGTAACAATTAGAGCGGACATGGACCAGCCAGAGAATATAAACACTGCTACAATGCACCATCTGTGGATGAGGTGGCCATCATCTTCATCAACCAGCAGCATGGAAACAACATGCTTTGTTGATATCAAAACATTCAATGGATGACTTAACCTTGCTGTAGAAATTCCAGTTGGCATCAAAGACTTAATAGAGAGCATACCATGAAACTGCAGTGAGAAGACAACTGCAGCAACACAGGCATCTGTAGCAGCTGTATCAATGGGGACTGGGCCACTGTGGCCTGACCTGTGCAGGATTTCATAAACAGATAAAAGAATGGTGTCAGCCTCTGACTGGTCACATCTGTAGTCATGCATTGGTGGCTGGCTGGACGTGCACTGGGAGACAACAAAATAAACAATTTCTGCATCTACATTTTGTGTGAGGTCGGCTAACTACTGTCAGATAGCTTCATATGAGCTTGCAGCCACCCTTTGTTACTGATACTACAGAGAAGAAATTTAAAAAAAATTACTTTGGCAGAGAGGAAGGGGGAGCCCAATTTAATATAGATGCTGGTAACATTTTTTTCACCGGTATCAGCAGGTCTAGCTAATTATCTTTGGTCTAGTATACTGCATCATATGGTGGTGAGCATTTCTTTGGAGGGAAAAGATAATGGACGACACTGTTGCATGTACCATTAAAATCAATAAGAACAAACACTCCTCAATAATACAATGATCCAGTAAATCAGAAAAGTTCACAAACACTCAGTCACAGCATTGTGTAGTATCCCTTCCTGTGCAATGTCCCCTCCTGTGCAATGTCCCCTTCTGTGCAGTACCCCTCCATGTGAAATACCTCTTCCTCCTGTGCAGTACCCCATCCTGTGCAGTACCCCTCTTGTGCAGTATCCCCTCCTGTGCAGTAGACCCTCCTGTGCAGTAGCAGTACCCCTTCCTGTGCAGTACCCCCTCCTGTGCAGTATCCCCTCTTGTGCAGTACCCCCTCCTGTGAAGTACCCCATCCTCCTTCGAAGTACCCTCTCCTGTACAGTACCCTCTCCTGTACAGTACCCTCTCCTGTACAGTACCTTCTCCTGTGCAGTACTCCCTCCTGTGTAGTACCCCCTCTTGTGCAGTACCCCCTCCTGTGCAGTACCCCCTCCTGTGCAGAACTCCCTCCTGTGCAGTACCTCTTCCTTTGCAGTAACCCCTCCTGTGCAGTACCCCCTCTTGCCCTGCTGTACAGTACCGCCTCCTGTGCAGTACCCCCTCATGTGCATTCCCCCTCCTGTGCAGTACCCCCTCCTGTGTAGTGCCCCCGCCTGCGCAGTCTCCCTCCTGTGCAGTACCCCCATTGTACAATACCCTATCCTGTGCAGTAACCCCTCCTTCAAGGAGTCATAGACAATATCATCCTTGTCAGTGTACTGACACATGGTTCTCCCTCACCAATCTCATCATGACACACACAATACTGCTGCAGGTCATGCATGCTCCACACATCACAAAGGAGAAGCACAGTCCAGTAGCTGACCACCATGCCCACCATATTATAAGAGTTGACAAGCTCCCTGCAGCTGAACCATGAAGGGTGATAGTGGTAGAGATACCTGTAGTGGTGGGTCACTCTATGACATGCTGTATGATGAGAGGTGAGTCACTTGAAGACTGATTTACATTGTTCTTCCCCTCATAAAGTTGATAGCAGGCAGCTTTACTATAAGAAGTGAAAACTCTTCCTTTTCCCCTAGCTTCTTGACACTCCAAGGCTATGGGACAAGTTTAATTGACTTGAAATCACCTCCGAGCCGTGCAACTACATTGTTCACCAGTTGCCCACTTCTAACACCAATGGAGGAGAATGCTGCCTTAGCATATGAACCACCCACAAATCTATCATAAGGACAAAAGTAAAAGCCAACATTGTTCTTAAGTATGGATGTTTGATGTAGGAAATATAACCACAGATGTTGAGATGTCATATTACGAAATTATTGAGCTGTACTCTCGGAGGAGGCTCTACAGTAATCATAGCCCATGTTACTTAAATATAACTGTTCTGTAGATAGCTTGAGCCTCACAATAGTGATACTGTGCATGTATAAGAGCTTATCATCTCATTTGTTTTCTATTACTTCTATATATATATATATATATATAAAGCAGTGGACTTGTTTTTATGTAGGAATTAGTCTTTTTCAAGGCTGAACATATTTTGATTAAATAGTTCTCATACATTATCTTTGGATGTGGAATAGATGATAAAGTAAGTTGAAGCACCATAAGTGACCCCTTGTGAGGGGACAATTTTTTTTTTTTCAATTATAATATCCAGAAAAAACGTGGTGGTGTAGTGTTTAAGAGGAGGATTCCAAAACTGATGATTGGTAGTTCGAACCTGGACAGGTAATTTTACTCACCCCTTCCCATTGCTTTTTTTCTTTCTTTTTTCCCCTTCTTTTCTTCTTTTCCAAATGCCTGTTTTCATACAGTGACCTTTTCTTACCCCTTCCCATCACTCTCCTTTTTCTCTCAAATTTTAAATGCCTTTATTATACATGAAGTATTAAATTGACCCTAACCAAATATTCAGAGTTAGTGGGCTTTTTACTCCAGTGATAGACCTTGATTAACTTCAATTCCACCCCCACCCCCATCCCAAATAGGAGTAAAAACTGGACAACACAGGCTGATAAAATCGATTTATCGTTACAGCACAAATTTGAGCATTTTAACACCAAAATCAACAATATTGGATATTCAGTTTCTAAGATAGATTTTTTTTATACAGTTTTTGAACAAGGTTAATGACCCATTGATCCTGATAAAATGGAGCTTGTCATTTACTTTGCCTTACTTTTTTTGTGGCTAATTTTAATACCCGTACTTCCAAATATCAGACAAAATTAGCTTGTATAAAGAGTTTTCCCATATTATATCTAATTATATTTAGTTTTAAGTTACTATTGTGGGATATATATGACAAGATAGGTACATTAACATGCTTCAACACTTTGGTCATATTGAAGAACATTCCCTCATGATATATATATTACTGTATCTACAAGTACAAACAACCCCCATTAGTTCTGTACCATGTGCATCAGTAGCAACACCTGTGATTTCAGTGGCTGTGGTAGATCTTGCACCTGCAGAGGGTTGGGTAAGAGGTAGAGGATAAATACAGGGGAAACTGTGAACACTTAACAATGGACAGCTAAGTATGATGTGTTCTCATGAATAATTCATGATCAACTACATTGCTATTTTCTTGTGCAAATTATTTAATGAATGGTGCTGTGCATAGGCATATTATGAGAGAAATGTTTAATCTCTATTTTATGACATTTTCATTTTGCATCTGGTCTAACAAGCTGGCAAGAATGGCATACCACAATAAATTGTCAATAAATTTCTCATCCAGTTAACCTAGATGTAACCCTAGCCCAAACCTAAGTATTCAATAGGGAAAGCTTTGATATTACTATGGAGCAGCTGGAAGAGATTTTAGCTTCATGTGTAAAAATATAGCAGAGATATTGAGGCAAGAGCCTACACTAGTAGGCTTTTTTGTCAAGTTTGACCTCTAAACTCTACTTTATCTGAAGAAAAAAAAATTGATATTCACAAAAACACTTCCATTGAAGTCATAAAACTGGACTTGGGTGAATATATGATTGAGCAATGAATATTCTAGAAGTTCATTGCCCTAATCTCAATAGAGAGAATTTTAGCTGAAATTACTCTGCATTATATATAATAGCTTGCAATTGTGGCCTTTGGCCGCATTGCTTGCTAGGCCCACCCTCTTAAGAAAGAATATGTATTATGGGAGGACATGATTTTCTTGATTATATGCCTTTCAGGATGACATGTATTATGATAGCATATGTCTTGAGGGAGTTCATGCTTTGTTGTAGGAAATGTCTTATAGGAGGTCATGTATTGGTGGAGTGCATGTCTTCAGGATGGCATATCTTACAATATGTTGTGTTTTACTGAAAGACATGTCTTACTAGATGTCATGTTTTACTTGAGGGATGTATTATAGGAGGGCATGTTTTGCTGTTGGAGATGTCTTACTGGGGTACATGTTTTACAAAAGGGCATATCTTACAGGATGACTTGTTGTACAGGGGGACACCTCTTATATGAGGACAGGTTTAACTAGAGGGTATGTTCTATAGAAAGCCATGTATTGCATGAAGGCATGTCTTACAGGTGAACTTGTCTTGCTGGAATACATGTACATGTAATATGATCGGTTATGTATTGTTCAAACACATGAAGTAAATTAGGGTATGTCTTACTGGAAGGCATGTCGATCAAGAGGACAGGTTTCATAGGATGACATGATATGCAGGTGGACATGTATTACCGGAAGACATGTTAGTGGTGGTTGTCATGTCTTTCATGAGAGTATGTGTTATGGGAGGAAATATGTAGTAGGAGGGCATGTCTTGCAGGTCTTGGCAGAACTAAACATTTAAGTTGGTGTGAGTTTAGGCATCTGGTAATTTTTTCTTTCTACAGTAAGTTTTGTTTGCTCTGAGACATGCTTTCCAAGAATTTATTGTTTGAATAGTTCTTCTTGGGTATGTAGGTTTATTTATGTGGTCTTCTTGTTTTTTGTTTTTTTTTAATTTTAATTTTGATACTCTGTGGCTCTTTTAGCAATAAGCTCTTTTGGCACACTAATTTTACTTTCTTTCAACACTGATCCTCCTGTGAAATTTTTGTTAGTCATTATTTTGGTTGTTTAGGAAATTAATTTTGTTTTACAGGAATAGTGGTGAGTGGAGGTTGGGGGGGGGGGGGGGAAGGTGGTTAGTGGGAGCACAGAATTCTATACCTTCAGCAGCTGTCAAGAAGCAGCAGTCCCTTGCAGCAGTTTCATGGAACACTACTTCAGAGTTCATCTATTTTTTCTTTAAATTGCAGATAGGTTTTTATCTGATCAACTTGGGCCATGTTAGAATGCATTAACATCTCTTTGATGTGGTACCGTGTGAATGTCTATGCAATCCCTTTAATGGAAATAAAATGGTGGGTGGGAAAGAATCTTTTTTTTTTTTTTTTTTGGCTTCTTTCAGTTACTTCACTTGAACAATGGGGTGTGGACAAACAGGACATAGCCCAGGTACTTTCACTTACCTGAATATCATACCTGTCAATTTTCAAGGGGATCCTTACAGCCATTTTGTAGTTTATTGTACACATATAAATAAATATTTAAACACCACTGGCTCTATAAGTATAAGATATATATACAAATATGTATGTATGTATGTATGTATGTATGTATGTATGTATGTATGTATGTATGTATGTATGTATGTATGTATGTATGTATGTATGTATGTATGTATGTATGTATTATGTATATATGTACTCAATTTATGTCTGTCTGTCTGTCTGTCTGTCTGTCTGTCTGTCTGTCTG
Organism: Lycopodina hypogea; assembly: GCA_963969325.1. Lineage (NCBI taxonomy): Eukaryota > Metazoa > Porifera > Demospongiae > Poecilosclerida > Cladorhizidae > Lycopodina > Lycopodina hypogea. The sequence continues at coordinate 1,135,267 of OZ017793.1, read as the reverse complement.
TCTGTCTGTCTGTCTGTCTGTCTGTCTGTCTGTCTGTCTGTCTGTCTGTCTGTCTGTCAGCCAGACAGATGGACTCAATTATATCTGTCTGTCTGTCTGTCTGTCTGTCTGTCTGTCTGTCTGTCTGTCTGTCTGTCTGTCTGTCTGTCTGTCTGTCTGTCTGTCTGTCTGTCCATCTGTCAGCCAGACAGACAGACAGACAGACAGACAGACAGACAGACAGACAGACAGACAGACAGACAGACAGACTGACAAACAGAGAGACCAAAAGATAAAAGAATTATGAATTACGTAAGATTTCATGTGGGACAGAATCCAGAACAGCTGAATTTGTTGTGTGCTGCAGAGTGTCTTCCACCTGAACACACCACAACAACACTTTATGTACTCTTGGTAGTTGGGCAGTATTTATAATCTTATACTAATAGAGCTAGTGGTGTTTACTTATTTATATAATTATTTATTTATATGTCTACAATAAACTGAAAAATGGCTCTAAGGACCCTGTTAAAAATTGGCAGATATGATATTCAGGTAAGCTAAAGTAACCTCGGCTATGTCCTGTTTGTCCACACCCCATTGTTTAAGTATAGTAATTGAAAGAAGCCCAAATAGGGCTCTTCTGATTCGGCTTCAGCCATTTTATCTCCATCAAAGGGAATGCATAGTCTTTCACACGATACTGCATCAAAGAGACGTTAATGCATTTTAACATTGCCCACCAAGTTGACACGAAAAAAAAAACCTATCAGCAATTTAATGGGAAAAAAAATCCTATTGCTGCAAGTAACTTCTGTTTTTCAAGAGCACCTGAAGGTACAGTCAAGGAACTACTGCTTTTTGGAGAGCAGCTGAAGGTAAGGAAATCAGTGCACACTTAAACCTCTCTTCCCCCCCACTCCCCAACCTCCACTCACCACTATTCCTGTACAACAAAATTAATTCCTTGCACAACCAAAATAATGACTCTCAAATATTTCACTAGAGGGTTAGTGTGGAAAGAAACCCCCAACTTCTACTCCCCACTACCCCTGCACTACAAAATTAATATCTATTTATTTGAACCTTCACCACTACTTTCTAAATTCAGCATAATGTATTTTCATCTCAATGCCACCAATTCTATTGAACCTTCAACACTTTTTTCTAAATCAGAAGTAATGCATTGGTGTTTCCACGCTAACATTTCAGGGATACCACAATGCATGACACAAAAGTAAAAACTAGAAACCCAGAATGCTTAACTTCACAGTTTAGGGTTAACAAATGAAGCCAAGAAAACTTACTAGAGAAGATATACAACTTAAAGAGTAGATTATTGAATTTGTTTCTTACAAGATTTTTTTAAAAAAAGCCAAGAAAAAGAAGATCATCATTAGGAAAAAAAATCCAAGTGCAACGTACAAAAGTTGAGAGATTGAGAGAAACACCACATAATCATATCCTACAACTTCAAGCCCTATCTAACAGGCAAAATGTAAGGCACCAAAACAAGTCAGATGAATAACACCAAGCATGTGCACAGGACATATCCACTGGACAAGCAGTTAAACAACAGAACGAGACAGAAGATCAACACCAAACATGAGTCCAGACATGTCCACCAGACAAGCAGTTAGATAACAAAATGAGATAGAAGATCAACACTGTACATGAGTCCAGGACATGTCTATCAGACAAGCAGTTAAGTATCAACAGCTGGACCTCCCATCAACATTGACTGGCACTTTTGAACTACAATTTTTTAGCTGATGCTTTCAAATCATAGTAAAAGAGATATATTTGTCAAGTACTCTTAAAGAAGATTAATTTTTCAATTTTAAATAAAATCAACAAGCAGACCACAAAAATAAACCTACACACCCAAGATGAACATTACAAACATTAAATTTTTTGAAAGCATGTATCAGAGCAAACAAAATGTTGCAAAGAAAAAAAGCAAACACACCAGTTGCCTAAACTTACAGCAGCTTAAATGATTGCAGCTTTTGCACAGACCTGCAAGACATGTCCACCTACTAAATATGTCCTCCCACAACAGATATTCTCATGAAAGACAAAACCACAACTACTGAATGCCTTCAAGCAATATATGTCCACCTGAATAACATACCGTCCTATAAAATCTGACCTCATGCCAGACGTGCCTTCCAGTTAGACATTCCTGCTTTAAAATTTGTATTTCTAAAATATATGTCCACTCATATTACACATACTCCAGCTTGACATGTCCACCTGCAAGACATGCCCTCATGTAATACATGAGTTCCTCTAATACATACCCTCCAGTAAAACCTATCCTCATACAGTAGGTGTCCTCTTATATGACAAATCTTCCATTAGAAAATGCCCTGCTGTAAAATATGTATTCCAGTGAAATAACTTGAACTGTAAGACATGCCCACCTATAATACATACCCTCAAGTAAAACATGTCATCCAGTAAGACTGATCTTCAAGTAAAACAGAACATTTAGCAAGATATGCCGTCATAAAGACATGCACTCCACCAACACATGACCTCGCACAAGACATTTCCTCCTACAAAGCATGACCTCCCCTAAGACATATACTCTCATAAAACATGTACTCCCATAAAAAATTTTGTGACCACAGCAATGCGGCCGAAGGCCGTAATTGGGTGCTACAATATTAATAAATGTACGTTAGAGTAGGTGAAGCCCTATACAAGAACCTTAAGGAGACTGTTAGAGGAGAGAACAAATAGGGTAAGTCTGGCTTATCGAATAATTGTTATTTATTTATTTATAGGGTACTTGAGCGACTAAAAGTGGTATTTGTGGTGCACAAATTTTAACCAAACTGAGCTATAAAAGAAACCACTTTCTATCAGCTATTTAAGACATGATCTATGGAGACCTGTATGATTGGGTATCCACTGGCTTATAATATACCCTTACCTTTATAATGATATTATGTTAATAACCAAAAATTAAATTAAATTTTTAATTTACAGGTAAATGATGTTTTTCACATTCAAACAAATTTGTGTGAAGAGGACTTGAAGACAGCAACAGTAGCCACCATACCAAGCAGTGTGAAAAAAAAAAAAATTTTTAAAAACCAAACAAAAACAACAAACAAATAAACGTTTTCTAATACAGATTTCAAATCAAGGAAAACGAGTGCAAGGCAGCCAATGGCCGCTCTAGCTAAGACTTAACCAAACAGGACAAGGCAAAAGAGGAATTAAGTGAGGCACTAGAGTCCAAGAAGCCAACATGAGAGTCTGTGAAAACTGCATCATCTTGTTGGTGAACAAAGAGCTGGTGTCATGGACCCAGTGTTAGACACTCATGAAGTGTACTTGTGGATGACCGAACCTTGAACAGATGATGACTCAAGGCACCCACAGAGCTGGCTGTCAGCCAGACAGTAGATGTGGTACAGATGTGGAGGTACATAGTTTGTGACCTTGATAGGTGAGCAAGGTTCCTTGCCTGTGATGCTGTAGTGGTGCCTTGATGGTTTTCCAAGTGATTATCAAGGAGGCCAGAACAAGGCATGGGACAGTGGGCACTTGTTGTTGAAGAAGTTACTGCCACTAATGTCAGAGTTACTGTTCAACTGCTTTAGCAGTAACCTTGCCATTGATATCATGTCTGAAATTAATAAGAAGTCTAAAGAGACAGACAGGGACACTTGCAAGGAGGAGATAAGGCACAGGGAGACAAGGAAAAGGTAGAAGCTGCAGAGTTATAAAGAGCAGCACTCTACACTAACACACCGACAATATAACAAGAACAATATAGCTATACAATAAGGTAAGCTTGATCTCTTATTTCATCACATTCAGCACTGCTGAATGATTTTATGATGAGTAATCTAGCAGTGATTAAGCATGTATGGATGCTACATCTTAAATATGTGTGAATAAGACATCGCATTTAAAATATGTACAAAAATATTGATTAGAAACAAAGAACAAAAAATTTATTTAGTACTTTTGTCAGATTGAGTTTTTCAGATCCATATGGTAAAAAGCAATTTTGAGCAGTGTTGAGTGTATTACTTATGGTGGTCTTGTTGCACTCATGATGGATATGAGCAGTCCTCTGGAAGCTGGTTAGAGGAATATTAACATAGTTCTCTGAAACACTTTCGAACTATGTGAAGTATTTTAAGCAAAAGAATGAGATGAAAAAGAAACATATCATGGCTCAGAGAGTTCATAGCAGTACGGGGGAAGCCCTCTTTAGCTGCTCAAGTATGAACCATTGGAGTCAACTATTAGCTCAAGATCATTTTTGTCTGGTTATTGCGAATGACCTTGCTCCTGCAAATGCAAAGCAAACTGTTTAAATGGCCTTATGTATACATTTCATGTCAGATATCCAGAAATTAGGAATAGGAGGTGGTACACCAAAACCATGATCACTTTCTAATGATTATCAGTATGGGAGACATGTGCCTTCCAATGGACCTTGTGGTACACAAAACTACTATTAGCTAGTTTATAGTGGTTCAATTTTCGGGGGGGGGGGGGGGGGGGGAGAAGAAAAGAATGAAGTGAAAAAAGGGAGGAAAAGAAATAAGGATGAAAAAAGGGGGAAATGAAAAGGAAATAGGGAATGAAGAAGAAAAGAAGGAGTGTAAAAAATGGGAAAGGATGAGTAAAACAGGGGAAAAGAAGGAAAAATAGAAAAGAAAAAGAGGAGGGAAAAGGAGAAATTGAAGGAAGAAAGGATAGAAAGAATTAAAAAATAGAAGTAAAAAAGATAAAAGAATCAGATAGACAAGAAAGATAAAGGGAAAAAAGATAGAATGGAGGAAAAAGATAGAAGGAAAAAATAGGAAGTAAAAAAAGAGAGAAGGAAAAAAATAGAAAGAAAAAAGAGAGAAGGTAAAAAAAATAAAAAATAAAAAAAATGATGGAAGAAAAAATGAAGGAGGTAAGAAAAAGGGAAGAGAAAAGGAGAGAAATGAAAGAGATGAGGGTAGGTGGTGAGGAATCGAACCACCAACATTCAGCTCGGAAACTCTGAACTTTAACATTTTCAGGCTTTTATTGAGGGAGAAAGAAGCATGCTTACCAAACATAAAAGGCTCTCTCAGGAAGCCAAGGGGAGATTTGTGTCAATATTTAAGTTCGTGGGATGTGTCCTTCTAGGTGAGCCACCATTTTAATACTATTTTTTACCTGAGAGTATACACAAATTTTGCCCCAAGTCTTATCACACTCGGTCAGCTACTCGTGGGTCAGCTGCTCATGGCTTCCCTCACTTCATAAGACTATCAATGTTCTTCTGTTGTGAGAGAATTAAGAATGTTTTATAAAATTAGGTGTTGGCTACAGCCTGAAATATGGTGAATTATGCCTAAAATGAACCTTAAAATTCCTCAACAGCTGACTAGTCACTGTGTGGGACACAAAACATGCACAAAAATGTTCTGGAGGGAGGTTAAATTCATGGCAAGGATATCTGGAGCAGGATAACAGGATAGCTGCAAGGGCTATACTATCCTGTAGAAATTAGTCCTTTAAACAACCCTTGCCAAATCCCTAATTTTAGAGATTTTGGAGCCATTTTATCTCCCTAGATAACAGTTTACTCACTGTACACAGTGTTTACAAAAATAATTGTAATGGTCAGACTGAGGTAGTGAAGTAGGGCTGCAGCAGTTGAAATAAAAGAGTGACAAGACTAATGATGGGGGGGGGGGGGGGGGGTGGGGGGTGAAAAAAAAGAGCAGGCATACTCTAATTGTTGTGAGCATTCTCCTCTGCAGCTGGTATGGACCACAAACTCATATCCATCTTTATTTACTTTCATCTCTATCTCATTCAGTATTGATAGGCTAACATTCCATTAAATTGATTCATTGTATACTCAATCACTATAATTAATTTATACTTGGAATAATTCGGAATGATATTTGAAACTAGCGATATCAAGAGAATAATTGGATTCCATGACAGTCCAACTTTTCTTTATAGAAATTAAGAAGTTTGTCCACCCTGTAGCCTTATATACCATAAAATTAATTGGATTTTGGAATGATAAAAGTGAGGGGGTGGGGGTGGGGGGGGGGGGGAACAATGTCAGGGAGGCCCACTCTCCAAAATCATTGTTAGGCTTCTTGATGACAAAAGCACAGAAAATTATATATCAAAGTGTAAAAATGAACTTATCAATGATCCTACATTGATAATGTGGTATAAAAAGAAGAGCTCTAATAAAATTTTGATGTAAATTTTACCTTAGGAGTTATGATGTAAATAAAACAAATCGGTATTATTCCAGTAGAAGATAAATACTTACACTAAAGGACCACGACCAACTTGAACCCTTCCATTGCTCATTTTACTGAAGTAAAAGGCATAGTCTCACAACATCCCTACATAATACATGACACAAACTGAACAATTTTTTTTTACTACAGGAGACCACAGGCAGAATTAAGAACTGGTTTCTTGGCTAGTATAAATTATTGTAATTGCAGCTAGTTTACAGTGAAAGAAATAACTCACTTCTTTCACTGCAATAAAAATATTGAGTTTTAATTGCTGCCGCAACCTCAGAGTAGAGTGTGATGTTGCATGTGGTAGTAGAAGCTACACTATTGATAGAGGAGTGTAACTCAAGTGGACCTGACAATGGTTGCAACCCTGCATGAGCTACTGAAGTATGGAGTGCAGCTGAGGTACAGTCACCAAGGTCCACACTCTCTATGGCAGTAGAACTCAGTGTTAGATCATTAGTAGTGGTTGAAGTTCGAGGAGCCACATCTAACACACCAACAAATAGAGAGTCAACACATCAAATCAGACACAACATTATACACTCACTGGAAATGATTCTGTCCACAGTATCATCACTTAGCGCCAGTGTTGGGAGAATAGCTAAAGTTTTAATGGTACACATAGAGACTTGTAAGGAGTAGGAGCCATAGCATTCCCCTGGGAGGTTGCTAAGGATGTTCCACTGCACCACACCATCAGCAACTCTGACATCAGAGAGTTTAGATACACCTGCACCAACATAAAACTTGCAATGGCCTTTCCAGCACACATAATTATTTTCCTGTTATGCTCTATTGGAATGTGAGATTGCCCTGCACTGTCAACTCAGTTATCACTATAGTATTAAGCATTGTATTTACTATATATTAATTCAACTCTTGGATAGGGAACACATGTTGTTCTGAATAACAAACTCCTGTAGTCTTAAGGACCTCTAGTGTTGGTTTATTGACTACTGAAAGTAATCAATCTAAAATCTTATTCAGTGATACACAAATAAAATTTTAATGCTTTTTTTATATAGATCAATTCAATTGAGTATAGACATTCCACACAAGTTTTTCATGCCATGATATATCTCACTATAGAGAAAGAAACCAAGAAAATAATATTTACCTCAGACCAACAGCAACAATTTTTTCATCACAAATCAATTCCACAATGACATACTAAAAGTCCAGAAAAATACATGTATTGTAAAGGTGCCTTTTTTCCCTTGGTAAATCCAATATGGCCACCAATTTCAGCACTATTCACATTTATTGGTCATGATTTTTTCTAGTTTATTATTTTGATTATTTTTAGAAGACTGCAATATATCTCTCAGTAAGGTATATCACAGTATGATATACCTGAGTGGGGTATAATTGTAGCAGGATGACTGGCATACATAATGAATGACCTTCCTGCTGCAGATACCAGTGCAGTTTAAGTTTTGGGAATGGGCTGATCGGACACACCTATGTAGAAGCAAGTATGTACCACAAAAAACCTCTATTATAGGAAGGTCTGAACTAGAAGTTAAATTTCAAACAGTTGCCACATATTTAGAAGAGACCAATGAACAAATGACAGTGAGTGACCTGATAGGTGAAAAAAAAGAAGCATGAGCACCTACATGGTTCTGGATACCAGGCCTATAGTGTGTTATATATGTAGAAATAACAGCAGTACTTTGGCAAGGGAATCATTATCATGTAAGATGAAAGGAAATCAAAATGAGTGACCTTAAATTCAATTGCCAGAGCAATCGAAAAATATTTCCATAAACTCTCATCAAGACATGACACATCTGAAAATGAGAATCTAAGAATAATGGAGACCATTGATAAGCTCAATAAGAGTGACATTAAGTCTCTACCTGTTACAAATATTGCTATCACATGTAAAGAAATGCTGTCAGCCTCAGCATGTTTCCATCCAGAACATTAGTAACATTCACTTAGGACAAAATTTGTAAGTAAAAGGATCAATTCTTGTGATCAGTCACACTGATCTTGTGATTCTCCTATCATTGTAATTTGCAAGCTAAAATTTTTTTCTCTCACAGAAGCGAAGTCAACTTAAAAATACCAACGACCCAGTGTTGTATGAATAATAAACAACTCAAACATGCTTATGTAGGAAATTTGTGTGTGACCATATACCGTTAATCCATGGCATACTTGGCTGAAACACCACATCATATGTACATGGATTTGTCATAGGAGTTACATTGAAGTAAATGGAAAATGTCATATTTGACCAGCAGGCACAAGTATTCAATTCATCAAGATCCAGTAATAAGGTAGGATTTATTGCTACTGGAGAGAAAGCAGTAATTTCTCAGCATAGTAGAGATTCATATTATGGTCTTGAATCACTGAGACACAAGAAAGTTTGTGACATGATGTCACCAACACAACATTTTTTTACCCAAAAATTCATCAACTTCATTTACAGGAGAGTATCACAGCCTAAAAATGTTTCATCAAGTACAAAATGGAAGGGGATGGTGATGATCTTGTTCAAACTGATTAAGATTGGTATTTTTTATGATGGGGTATATATTCATATAGATAACTAATGAGCAGCTCCATCATCACTTCTTGATGTTATCAGATGTTGCTGCAAAATTGATTGCTCTAGTTGGTGTTGCACATGTCAAGAGCACAGACTGACTTAGTCACCTGCATGTAGCTAATGTCAGGAACCATTGTTTACTTCCTCTAGACAGGACTTGGTATTGATGAAGACAATCATAAATAAGTAGTGGAAAAACAGAATCAAGCAAGGAAATAATTCATTTACTTTATTCATTTGTGTTGTTAAAAAGCTAACAATTTGCATTGCATTCCTAAATCAATTGAAATAAACCTGTTTACCAAATTGTGAAATAAGCCAAAAAAAATTAGTCACAAAATTTGCAACCACATTAGATTCATTCTATGGTGGATCAACCTTATCTAAAATATTGTTAGTCTTAAAGACAGGTAGATTCATGCCTTTAAAGTTATCATAAATACCTTCTTTAAAAACATTTATGGCCAAATGAATGTAAATGGTTTTAAAATTGGGGACCATATTGGATTTGCAAATTTAGCATTTTTCTACAACGTGGATTTTCCTGGACTTTTAATATGTTTTTCTAGGAATCTGCAGAAATGAACTGTAGTGATTTTATTTTTGTTGCAATTTTTTGAGGTTGAACCCAAAATTAAGTAGATTGTCTGGACCAGAAGAGACTAATGACTTCACTAAAATAGGTGCTTGCAACACCAGAAAGATAAGTGGATTATAAACATGCCTGTATACAGTTCTTCCTTCAGCATGAGCATCACCAGAAAAGCCTTGCATAAACTCGTTCACTCTCCACTCACTAATAATAAGAATAATATGTGCTGCTAACTGATGTAACTGTAACTGTTGATGCCTTCTATACAATCTTCCCAAGTTAGAGCTAACTGCAATGCTCAAGCTAACTGCAATGCTCGAGCTAACTGAATTGCTCAAGCTAACTGCAGTGCTCGAGCTAACTGAATTGCTTGAACTAACTGCAGCTCTCGAGCTAACTGCAGTGCTCGAGCTAACTGTAGTGCTCAAGCTAACTGTAGTGTTCGAGTTAACTGAATTGCTCGAACTAACTGCAGCTCTCGAGCTAACTGCAATGCTTGAGCTAACTGCAGTGCTCGAGCTAACTGCATTGCTCGAGCTAACTAAATTGCTTGAACTAACTGCAGTGCTCAAGCTAACTGCAGTGCTCGAGCTAACTGCAGTGCTCGGGCTAACTGCATTGCTCGAGCTAACTGAATTGCTCAAACTAACAGCAGCTCTCGAGCTAACTGCAGTGCTCGAGCTAACTGCATTGCTCAAGCTAACTGAATTGCTCGAACTAACTGCAGTGCTCGAGATAACTGCAGTGCTCGAGCTAACTGAATTGCTCGAACTAACAGCAGCTCTCGAGCTAACTGCAGTGCTCGAGCTAACTGCATTGCTCAAGCTAACTGAATTGCTCGAACTAACTGCAGTGCTCGAGATAACTGCAGTGCTCGAGCTAACTGAATTGCTCGAACTAACTGCAGTGCTCGAGCTAACTGCATTGCTCGAGCTAACTACAGTGCTCGAGCTAACTGAAGTGCTCGAGCTAACTGCAGTGTTCAAGCTAACTGAAGTGCTCAAGCTAACTGCAGTGTGACTGACTGTTCATCCAATATATATTCATTACTAACTGAACAAAGAAATGATAGTAAATGTGATCATAAGTAGAGAGGAAATAATGTTTCGAAGGACTCAATGATAGACAAGGCTATGTAGTTCGGAATAAGAGTCGGATGTAACAATGTATATAAGTGGCATTCAAATTAGAAAATGAACAAACAATGATTGAGATGATAGAGAATTGTATAACTTTATAACAATGCTTCCAAAAACTTCAGAGCCAACAAAAAAATTAAAATTTTCAGCTCTTCAATATAATTAGGTTATCCTACTAATATACTGAATTAACTAACATATAGGTATGGTGATTATGATGGAGAAATGAAGGGTTCAGAAAATAAACCAAAAATAGTGTTCAGAAAATATCATACTGGAGTGCCAAGGAGTGAGGAAGGTGAGGAAAAGCAAGAGGTCACAGTGTGTAGAGGGTGCAAGGAACCTTGAGAGAGAGAAAGGTGGACAAAGAAGCAGATGGAGGGACTGCAGTTCTGCTGGTCCATATGCAACTTTTACTTATAATATTCTTACTCAGATATGGGGTTAATTATAGAAGTATAGATGGTATGTAGTTGTCTGACCGGCAAACTTTTTTTAATACAAATTTTAAAAAACTTAATAACCAAATATGGAATAACTTTTCATGCTAAGTTTTAGTATAGGAATCTATAGAGCTTCACTATTCATGGCTAGCAGAGTACCCTTGATTGCTATACTCTCCTGCTTTGAATGGTGGAGTTTATTGTACTATAAATGAAAGGGACGAACTGCCAGACATCAGATGGTAGTGTGAAAGAAAAACTATGCTTTTTTATTACTAGTTATACATGTACAGAGTGAATCACCCAACCAGGATATTTGATTTGTAAACACAAGAAGGTATATTAATTCGCATCTCCAATACAAACTATGGGCATTGAAATATAGGCACTACAATAGAGAAACACAATTGTTTCAAAAACAATGTAAAGAAAACTGCAGTGGTTGACTCATTACAATATTAATTTTTTTTTAGTTTATCCTTGCATTTTACAAGTTAAATAATCCTTCACCAATTTCAAAAAAGATAAATAAATTTTACATATGGAATATTTCAGTAGCCACTGTTGCACATGTGGGGAATTATGGATACTCTTTAATTACATATATTGAGCAACTTTACATTCAGCAAAAAACTAATGAGATCACTTACACTGAAAATGGTTTCAATAAACAACATTGGTAACACAATAGTTTGATGATTCCAACCTGAGAAGTCCACCTGTCCAGACACAGGATCACTAGGGTCACCATCCCTGTCCCCTGTGGTGGCATAGGCTGTGAAGCTGTATGAGGTGTTGCAGAGGTTCAAGTCTCCCACAAGAGCAACTCCACTTTTGTCCACAGACATTGTAGTTGTCATAGTCCCTCCATCCTCAGTGATAGTGAGGACATATCCTAGGACACATACAGCTGAAAGCTCAGGAGGGCCTATCATAACACTTAAAGACTGGAAGTCATCAGCAGTTGCACTTACAGTAGGAGCTGATGGAGGACCTGTAACAACATGCATATGATATATTGAGAAAAAAATCAAACATTATGCTATTAATAGTTAGGTGCTAGTTAGTGATGTATTTGGACAGAGTTCCATACAAGTATTGCCATCAGAAGAAGGAACTGATCTATTCTCAGCACACATGACCCCCATAATAATTCCTTACAAGTTGAGAATTAATAACTGGCTCTATAGCTGAGCTTTGTCTGACTTACTTTCTGTTCATATTTTGAAATTTGTACATAAATATGTAAATTGTTCATTCTTATTCATACCTGTGGCACACCAGTCTAGTTACACTTGTAATGGTGGGGAAGGGGGGTAGGGATATTCACAGTCTTGGACATAAATAAATTTATTACCTGCCATTAAAATTTACTCCTTCTAATGAATGATAGTCAAACTAAAAAGTTATAAACCATATCACAATTTTAAACTCATCAAATTGTTTTTGGGTCATGTGGAATGGTTAGCGTAAAACACTATATTTTAATAACTAATAGCTATAGTAATTATCTACCACAAATCTTAGTGTCGGACTGCTCCTATGTTGTCATTTTAACTGTAATAATATTTATGAATGACTGTTACTATATTATTATTAATTTAGAAGAATAAAGTTAGTTCCCATATGTTTAATTCCTTCTTACTGAATTAAACAGTTGTTTATTGTTGTCTTTTCAAATATACAATGTGCATAAACACACATACAAACACTATTAGTAACTCACTCACTCAGTTTCCTACTGGGCTAACACACAGAGGTGGAAGAGTGAAAAAGTTGAGGAGAAAGAGATTGAGAAGGGGAAGAGGGAGAGAAGAGTTGTATTTCCACCACTGACAAATGAAATAGATACTATGAAAACTGGTACTCAACTGAAATTTAAGAAACTATTAAGAAAGCTTAAGTTCTTTAGTCGTTTAATCATATGACAGGTTTTCAGTTCAGATCTTCCATTCAAGTAGGAGCTGTTGGGGTAGTTTCAAGTAGGAGCTGTTGGGGTAGTTTCAAGTAGGTGGAGTAGCTAGTTGTATGCCTGGGAAGAGTCCTCCATGGCATGCCAAATATACTACTGAAGATAACACTGGCTCACCAGCTAGTAAAATAAAGATACAACCATAAGGAAGACAGAGCCAGTTATGTACCTAATTAGTGCTGTAGTAACCATAAAGCTGACTAGACTGAAGAGCACATCAATTCTTCATCTGTTCTTTATTACCTTGTTCACAAAATTAGTTAGAAAGTTTTTAAAAGAGATCATCATGAAAAAGAGGTTAGAAATTGACTGTAGTTTTTCCACTGAATTGTTCAGTTTTATCTATCTATATTAAAAGGTTCGAATAGTCCAAATAGTCCGAATAGTCCGTCTGTCAGTATATTCGTGATTCATGCTTGAACAATTGAAGTTAGACCCCTAAACCCATATATAATTTAGAATCGGTGTCACCAGGGGATTATCATAAAAATATCTATATAACCACACCCCTTCTGTATTTAAAAAAGCCAAAAATAGTGCTTTTGCCAGAAAAAATGGAGCTACAGACCTAAACTTGGCATACATAATGCAACTTAAGCATTAAAATAATAAAAGTATATGGGTACAGATCCCTTGATCACCATCTTTACACATTTCCACTATAATATTCCCCCCCCTCCCCCCCCCCCCCCCACTCACAGCATTCCCACGTAACTATAAAAAATTTTTTTTTTTTAATTTAGGGGATTAGTTATGGCAGTGGGGATCCCCTATTGCCAACCACAAATCCATCTGGGGGATGACTTATGGTTATTGATCTGATATTGCATTACAAGCCTCTCATACAGTCTGGCCCAACCTCTCACACACTCAGAACCAACCTTTCACACAATCATGCACAATTTCATATATAATTAAATAATCTTGTCAATGTCTGCATTCATGTCACTATGATATAATTTAATTCGATAAAATCTGAGTAGTTATAGCTAGGAACCTGGCTATATTGGCATTTATGGTATTACATTGCATACATGATATATTACACAAGTCTCACCTAGTATAGCTCCGGTATAGGTCTGGGGGGAACCTGCAAATACACCTGTACAGGTGATATTGACTACATTTACACCAGGAGAGCCAATAAAAGAAGCAGAAGTGATAATATTTGTATTTGAATCAAGAACGTTGAATATGAATGGGCCTCTTGACACACTGTAATCATTTGCTAAAAAATTCACACCATTGTTCGTGGTTAGACCAGGAATAACTCATCGATGTAATATTGATGGCACTGTGCAGGTCAAGGTGATATTCTCCCCAACACAGAAGGCAGTTCTGCTAGTGCTGACACCATCCACTTGTATTTGCAGAGGAGCAGCCCAACCTAATGCATGGGATAGGAAGATATATGATCAACTACGATTATAAATAAAGTTTGATATTGTTTATAAATCCTTTTTTATTATGGAATGGTAATAAGCGAGGTAATGTGCACTAGCGGACTAACATACCTGGTGTTGCCCAGGATACAATGACATGCCTACAGGAAAGTTGTGGCCAATTATAATTAAACCCATTTCCCTACCAAAGTCAAACAGTGTTGGCAAATTAATTGGTATCTAGGTCCATGAATTTGTTTAATCATGAGTACCATAATGAAATTTTATGATTTCTGGTATTTTTGTCTTCACATACCCACAGGATAAGTGTAGTCAGGTAACCCACAATTTAAGTACTAAACACCAACTTTGGTATAATACATGCCTATCCTGAAGAGTGTTTCTTTTTTTACTCTGTGGTGAGGCAGGAAAGTATATATATAAAATATAAATCAGTCCATGGCCAATGGTTTGGCAAGTACTACTCTTGATATTTTTATAAGACAATTGACATATCAAAAAAAGGTCAACAAAATCCACCACAAAAATAAACCTACTTACCCAAGAAGAACATTTCAAACAATAAATCCTTGGAAATCATGTCTCAGAGCAAACAAAATGTTGCTGGAGAAAAAATAACACTAGTTGCCTAAACTCAGATCATCCTAAATGGTTGCAGACATGCCCACCAACTAGACATGTCCTTCCAAAACATATTCTCATGAAAGACATGACCCTGCAAGACATGCCCTCCCATAATACATACCCTCAAGTAAAACATGTCCTCCAGTAAAAAATGTCTTATAACAAAACATAACATATTGTAAGATATGCCATCCTGAAAACATGCACTCCACTAATACATGACCTCCCATGAGACATTTCTTCCTACAAAGCATGACCTCCCTTAAGACATATGCTCCCATAAGACATATCATCCTGAAAGACATGTACTCCAGAAAAACATGTCCTCCCATAAGACATGTCTTTCTTTAGGATAAATTCGTGACCACAGCCCACCGAAGGTGAGCCAAGCAAGCAATGCGGCTGAAGGCCTGAATTGCGTGCTAGTCCTCATAAACATTTCGCTCAGATCAGGTGGCTATGGGTGTAGTTTTCACAGGAATATTTATTAATTGTATCATGTCTGTTTTCTTAGCCAGATTGGTGTCAATAATCCGTACATGGCATATTAAGCACTCTAAACATGTTTGTTACTGCAGGAGGCTAGAGGCTAACCGGAAAACAGCCAGTTGGTCAGGGGGTTGGCTAGTATGTGACAATTGATTGAAGACATGGGGGGGGGGAGGGGAAATAGTGTAACAAATGAAGGGAAAATTTCCAATTTGTAAGCTCCAAAATTCTGCCTTTTAAATAAATGTACAATTATAGTATGTAACTCACATAGAGTGTTAGACAAGAGGAGGGAAGCAGATAGTATCAGAGCACTCACAGTCATTCCTGAACATGTACAGATGCAATAAGTGTATGTGATATACAGCCAGTCAAGGGAATCGTAACTCCTAAATTATATACTGGGAAATACAATTATCTAATGAGGAACATGTGGCTGGGTTATAGGTACATCAGTAATAAGAGGAGGGAGAAGTTTATACTTCACAATATATTTCAAAACAATGAGTGATATGCGCTAAAGAAATTAGTGAATATTAACTCAGTTTAAAAAATACACGATCATTAATTTTAAGTTTGTATTTCTATGTCTGTCTATCTATCTGTCCATCTGTGTTATCATGCTAAAAGGTTGACACTGAACATCCTGTTTTAACCAAGTAGAGTAATGGAGTAACTATAAAGACAACAATTTCACCAGTTTGGAATAATTACATTGGCAGCGAGTGTAAACTTTTAAGTGGAGAAGTATATCTGGGACACACTGCAGTTCACAGCAGGTTCCATGAGAACATTTTCCTCTTGTTATGATTTAGTGAGGACTTCTTTAGGAGATTGTTAATGAACTAACATAAAAAAAAAGTAACTGCAAGTTCAGTTAAGAATTAGCTGTTGCTGCAGGGTGACTAACGAACAACAGGGTAAGGAAGGGAAGGGAAGGGAAGGGAAGAGAAGGGAAGGGAAGGGGGGGGGGACAATGAAGAGGAATTAGGAAGGACAAAAGTAAGCCAAAAAAGACCCCAACATCCATATATAGGGTGTGGCATGGGGGGCCTCAGGAGGCCAAAATGGCCGATTTTACTGCAATAATCCCTTTTGGTGGCTAATTTACGGACAATCTGAGGTCACTAATGGACTGATTGGCACCAACTATCTTACATTGAGTTCTTAAGGGCCTCTAGAGGCCAAAACACCCAATTTTTCTACTGTAGAGCCCCCTGGCGGCCACTTCGGACAATCGAGGTCCCCAAAGGCCTCCATAACCTTATATCCCATGGTCTCATGGTTGTACACTGGCCAACTGGGACTCTAATACTAAATGGTTGATGATGAAAATCACAACGTATAGACCTGCAGGCTTTGCCGCAGATAAAAACAACAACTTAAAAATCATGGCACTTGATTACATTACAAAGACTAGCAGAAAATTCACCCTATGGGCAGTTTCTAATCGGCCACCTACAGTAAAAAAAAACAAACAAAAAACATGTTTAATCTTCTTTATGCAACATGTAGGGATATTGACAATGGGTTGTGCTCTGTGATATGTTGTGTTCTACAATATGTTGTGCTCCTTATCACCAAACCACACCCATTGACAAAACCCACACCCATCGCCAACTGATCTGAATGAAACTTTATCGAGCACATGCTGTGAAGTGCCCTAATCAATCCCTGTAAGTTTCGTGAAGATCCTATCAAGAGGTTTGGGAGGAGCTAGAGTCAGAACATATGGACAGACAGACAGACAAATTGTGTATTATAGTAAAAGGAAGTAGATGAGCAGCTCTAATGTACACCAACAACAATAACAAAGGAAAGCTGCTTACCCAATTCCTCACCAACCACCCCCCCCCCCCCCTTCCTCCTCCAGTATCCTCTATATCTCCCTGCATGACAGTCAAGAACAACTCAACTAATAAATAGTCATCACTAGAATGGGAGCACTTGTTTTATTGCATTGTAGTCAAGTTATTGGATTGCAGCTTCCTCTGGTTATTTCAGGCAGCTCTCCTCATTCAGCCTTTCAGTAGTGTTTGTCTTTCTTTTGATCTGGGCGAATTAGTCAAGCTTAAGGAAGGGTTGGATGGCAAGTCCCTCAAAGCTCATTAAGCTGCTTACCCAATTCATCCAACACCCACCACCACCCCCCCCCCCCCCACAGTATCCTGTATACCTCCCTGCTTCACTGTTTTGATGACTAATTTACTTCCTCTGAACACATCCTTTGGAAATCAGGAGCTCTGTTCTCAGTTCTTTTCAAGAATGCAGTAGCCCCAAAAGAAAAGGACAAACTTTTGTCAGTTTTAAATATCTTTTTTGACCAGTGGAGACTGAAAACTGACTCCACATAAAATATTGGTACTTCACTACAAAAGAGTACAGGGCTCTCTGCAGTTGGTTTAGTTACTTCATAACTTCCCCCTTTCTTCATGTGCACAGGTCTGCCATAGTTGTGCCAGGAGCTCCCCCCAAAAAAGTACAAAATTCTTCAATTTAAAATAATCAGTTCTTTTATACTATTTTGATCACTGGAAGCTGCAAACTACTATTGAAATGCTTGTACCTCATTGCAAATGAGTACAGGGTCTCTGCAGAAGGGCAACTTGCCTCTTAACTTTCCCCACCCTTTCCTGTACACACAGAGTACCACAGAGCATGCCACACAGATTCCATATTAATGCAAACTTTTCTTTGCAGCTGCTCCAATACACCTGAATTAATATATTTGGTGGTTTATCCCGACTATGCCCAGAATAAATCTTACTAAAATTAGCTTAAGAACCACTCCTAAATGAGGG
>OZ017793.1:1039257-1116778 GCA_963969325.1 Lycopodina hypogea | reverse complement strand
AAAGAAGTGAGAAAAAGAACAGGAAGTATTTTTTGGCACAGTTTTGCTGACCTCTATGTGTTCACATAATTGCGGTTTATTATAAATGGGGTGGTTTACTCAGGCATTAAGAGTTGTCACCAAAACCAGAAAATTTTGTTAAGAAATTGCCCCACGGGAAGGATTTTACTCCAATCTTCACTAAACTTCCTTATAACAACCCCATGGTGACCCCCCATCAAACTCTAAAAATTTGAGCTCTTTAGTACCAATCGTCTGGGAGGAGTTACCTAACAAAGAAACAAACAAACGAATTGAGAATAATAATAAGATATGAAATTACTGGATGCCATGCAATTGTCCATTCTTCTTCAACCAAGCAGGTCAGGTATTAAATGAATATTGTGAGGCATTTTTCTGGCCATACCATAGCAAGTTCTTCAGCAATAATATTGATAAATATCATATGAGATATATATAGGTCAAACAGCCTAAAAAATTCACAAGTGAAAAATGAAGGAAAGATATTGCATAGGAACAAAGTGAGTGGATCTATAAGTTAATATTAAATATCCAGGATTTCCTACTTCATTTCAAAAGAAAGAACAGCTTTTCCATTTTTGTACCAAGAGTGACTATGCCTATGAGATAGAAGTGTATGTCACTTAAGTATGAAAACAGCTACACCATGTTAGTATCAATAATAATTGTGATGTCCATCATTGTTAGTCAAACTGTAATCATACAAGTCTATGCCAAGCTATGTCTCCATGTGATCATGAAGATAGTAACAACACTATCTGTGTCTATCTTAAAGATGCCATGGAAAAGAGTGATGGGAAAGTTTTGTAAGAACCGTTGACTCAGATGTGACAGTAATAAATACTGCTATTTCTTTAAGCTCCAAAGAATGTATTCAAACCTAGATATATGAGTAGCACTTGAAAGGGCCAAAAAATTAGTACCATCACATGAATCCATTTGTCAGAGCTGGGGCTTACCCTTCTACCATGCATATATAGGCTGTCATACCAATTCATAGTTACTTGACAAAATAGAAATCATCTTGGGGAGTCTGGAAATCATACTCAAGTGTTACTAGAGCTTTTGAATGTGTAATAGAATATCCTTTTCAGTACTAGAATTTGATATTTGCAGTTTTTCAATCACTTGAACATTTCACATGTGTCTGATAAAATGACAAAGTAATTAACGACAAGACCTGTTTTCAAGGAGAGAAAAACTAATGGATAGTATTCCACCAACTTAGGTATGCAGCATATAAAGCCAGCAATTATTTAATAGGTGTAGGTTATAGCTATAATGTAAACTTACTTTATTATGCAGGCTGCACTCATCCAGCTAACTAACTGAGCACCCTACCTAGCTGTATCCCAGTCTTAAAATGGTTGATAAAAATGCAATTAAAAAAAAAAAAAAAAAATTAATTAATGAAAATTAAATCTACCAGCAAGGTCAGCTGAGAATGAAAGACTTTTTAGCCAGCTGAAGCTTAAGCTACAGGTCTACCAATGGCTTTGTACCTTTAGTCATTCTTTTTAGATATTTGTGAAGTGTCAAGTATCCCTGAGTTAGGAACAAGAACAGTCAACCACAGTATAGCAAAATAATAAAAGACCTGTGTTGTATCTGACAATTATATAATTTTTCTAAACATGGGTGCTCAGCTTCAGAAATGCAGCTGCTGCAGTGTTCTTTCTTCTCTCTCTTTCTCTCTCAGTCTCTTTAGCTCTTTACCCCACCACACTTTACCAGGCACAATTCTTCACACAAAGGAGGGGGGTGGGGCTGAAAACTGGGTTGTGGGCAGGTATAGATTAATGAAAATTTATCAAGTTGGCAGGATATACATTAAAATATGAAAAAAAAAAAAAGAGAAAAATGTTTAAAAGGATGATAAAAAAATTGTTTGGAAACATTAATACTAATTCTTAACCACAAATAAATAAATTTAAAACTGAGTAATAATATTTATAAAAATAAAATAATAAATTATTTCTTTTAAAAAATGAATGAAAAATATTGAAAGTAACAATGTTAAAGATGTGTAACTACACTCACTTATGGCTGTCCAAAAATTAGATCAAAGTACACTGAAGATCACACAAGACAAATTTCAGCCTCATTTTACCTCCAACCATGCAACAACACTAAACAACAACAATAACCAGGGTATGGGAAGTGATGGGGGGGGGGGGGGTGTACGGTGACCTTTCAAGGCACTTTGTCCAACAAACATTATCCTAGACATTATTGAAAGAGCATTAGAAGAGTTTCAAATAAATTCTTCTGCTTGGCAGTGATTGAATTTGCTGGGTAAATGACTTCACAACAGTTCTTCCTCAGCAATTAAGAAGGTCTCTATTTTTCTTAGTTTCAGTTATTGATTTTCTAATATCTCCAGCTCTAGACGCTGCTTATGATGGTGTAGGGTTCTTCTTTTTCCAAATATATTTTTTTAAATTCCTGGTCTAATTTATGTATAGGAAGGGACATTTTCCACAGTGACACCCCATGCATTCATTCATGGGATTGATCATTGCAAGCTAACCTGCAAATGGGCCTCTGGTGTAATTATATTTGTTAAAATGTTTTGAATTTTTAATGAATGTCATCTCTCTTTTAATGTTGTAACAAACCTGTTTGCTAGTGAGCTTAATTAAGAAAAATAGGTATAGGTAGAAGAAAAATAGGTATAGGTAGAAGAAAAAATAGGTAGAATTAAAGGAAAATTGGTGACTATTAGGAACATAAAAGAAAAGGGAAATAGGCAGAAATTAGAGCATAATCTGTCAAGCCTACCCCTCCCCCTGTATACTGCCCTGATCATAAGTATACATAAATGGTGCTTAGTGACACAACAAAAGGAAGGGATGGGGGAAATGACATACCCACAATGTTAGGTCGCTGCAATATGGAAGTTCCTCATAGCCAATGTTATAATTATCCATTAGAACCTTCTGGAAGTGAATAGATTAACTGCACAGTAATGTGTGAAGCAAACATTGAGTATCAATCTGAACACAAATTTACTGAAGTGTTAATTCACTTCCAATTTAGAGTTAAAGTACTTCAAAAATCTCTTGGCATATCTATGATATAAAGGTTTGGCCCAAAGGTGCTTAAACATAAATTTTCAACTTGCTTACATAACCTTGCCTTTTATAGCTTCCCCTCAAAATTGAAATCATTCCCCTAACAAGTTTTTATTGACTTGCATTATGGTTATACTTTTATTTAAAATATCAGGAAAATTATGTCCCATATTTTTACATTCACTAAGGTTGTGAGCACTTACTTAAAATTCTGTTGCCATCATTCAAATCTCAGAACCAATCCTGTAAACTGGCTACAATCTAGGAGTACCAAATATTTCAGTGTGACTTACCTGGCTTTTATCATCTGGAATGTTTCACCGAAGGTAGTCTGGAAATGGCGTCTACAGAACAATTTACATTGTTTGAAATGTTCAAGCATTTGTTGGACATCCAGTATACACACATGCAAGTTCTCACGGCTGATCTCCAGCTCATACCAACTTCAGTTTCCACGCTTGCTTCACCTCAAGCTCAAGCTCACACCCACTCAAGGCTTCCACTCCACGCTTCCACTCCACGCTTCCACTCCACGCTTCCACTCCACGCTTCCACTCCACGCTTCCACTCCACGCTTCCACTCCACACTTCCACTCCACGCTTCCACTTCACGCTTACTTCAAGCTCCCACACATGCTCCACCCTCTTCCGCTGACTTCAAGGTACTGATTGGCAGGTTTCAAATACCTGATCATTATTTTCAGGTCCTGTCCTACCATCACCCATGTGTTCATGGTAAAGGATCCCAGCAAACACCCTGTTTTTATAATGGGGAAGAGAAATAGAAAGGAAAAAAAAGAGTCTCATAACTTACCACCAGAAGAGTAATGGAGCAACAATGAACTTGATTACCATGGAATAATTACCATGGGATAATTACCCTGGAGTAATTACCCTGAAATAATTACCATGGAATAATTACCCTTATATAGTTACCCTTAAATAATTACCCCTGAATAATTACTGTGGTATAATTACTGTGGAATAATTACTGTGGAATAATTACTGTGGAATAATTACTGTGGAATAATTACTGTGGAATAATTGCTGCGAAATAATTACTATGGAATAATTACTGTGGAATAATTGCTGTGAAATAATTACTATGGAATAATTACTATGGAATAATTACTGTGGAATAATTGCTGTGGAATAATTACTGTAGAATAATTACTGTGGAATAATTATAGTGGTGGTTCCACAAAGTAGCAGAAACAGTAGCTTTAAACCAAGTTTAAGGAGGTTAGGGTGAGCTAACACCTAGTTTTGATATATTCTGCTGAACAAAGAAATTTTTCAAAGTTTAGATTAGAATTCTATTGACTCAGGTTTAAAATACCTAAGCTAATCATTACCAGAGGCCAATTTGCAGCTTTGCTTGCAATGATCAAGGCATTTTGCCCAACAAACTTTATCCTATCCATTATAATCTAATACTATCCTGGTCAACATTCTATGATTTGGTGGAAGAAGATATTTCAAATTATTTTTTATCTTTCATCTTTTAAATATGACTATTTTTTAAATTTTCAAGTATATTCTGCCAACTTCATAATTTTACATTAATTTTAGACATGCCCACAACACAGAATAGGGGTTAATGCAGCTGTTTTCTGCTCCCCCCCCCCCCCTCCTTCAAAATTGCTGCACTTGGTGAAGTGTGGAAAGTTAGAGAGATACAGAGAGATGGAAAAGAGAGATACAGAGAGATGGAAAAGAGAGAGAGGGAGAGAACACTGCAGCATCAGATGCATTTCTAAATGATCACTCTAGTTTAGAATAATTGTATAATTGTCAGGTACTCCCATGTCTTTATTGTGTTCTTATACTGTTGGTGAACACCTGAGGTTATACAGAACATAACTCCATTAATAGCTAAGAAGAATAACTTGAGGTACTTAGCTGTTTTAGCCAAGTATCAGTTCACTAAAGAGTCTTCCATTCTCAGCTGCACTGGCAAGCTAGATTTAATTTTCTTTCATTAATTTTTTTTTTTTTTTTTTTGCATCTTTATCAGCCATTTTAAAAATGGGGAACATGGGTGGATACAATGTCCGACCTTTTACCTACTTTACATTACAATTTTGCTTAAAAGAAAGACTTTAGTTTACCTCTAACTTTTTAGTTGGACATTTTAAAGAAATTTGAAGGCCTTCTGCATCCCTAGGACCATGAAGGGAGCAGAATGAAGTTTAATTGCTGTCCCAAGACCCACAGTTCAAAAGTTTTTCTTGACAGTTACACAGGCAGGCAGTCACCAGGGAGTTAGCGAAAATAATATATAAGACCAGAGGCCCATTTGCCGTTTCACTTGCAATGATCAAAACACTTTGTCCAACAAACACTATCCTAGATATTATTGAAAAGGTAATTAGGAGAGTTTCAATTAAACTCTTCTTTGAAATTGTTGGATAAATGATTTCCACAACAGTGCTTCCTCAGCAATTGTGAATGTCTCCAGTTTGCTCTGTTTCAGTTATTGATTTTCTAGTGTCTCCAGCCCTAGACACTGCTCATGACGGTGTAGGTTTTTTTCTTAAATTATTATTTTTCTAACAAATTGTTGCTCAAATTGGTGTGTAGGAAGGGACATTTTCTTCAATAATACCCCATGCATTCATACATGGGAGAGGTCACTGTCCATACTGCTTCCTACCCCCATTTTCCATGCCCTGGTTGTTGTTTCTTTCTTTCTTCTTCTTTCTTTTTTTAATTTTTTTTTAAGTAGTTGCATACATAGAGGTCTATTTGCAGCTTTGCATGCTATGTTCAAGACACATTATCCAACCAACATTATCCTAGACATTATTGAAAAGGGCATTGGAAGAGTTTCAAGTTTATTCTTCTGCTTGGCAGTGATTAGATAAATCATTTCCACAACAGTGCTGCCTAAGCAATTACGAATATCCCCAGTTTGCTTGTTTCATTTATTGATTTTCTACTGTATTCAGCCCTAAACACTGCTCATAATGGTGTAGGGGGATTTTTTGTTGTTTTTTTCCAAATATTTTCAAATTTCTGGTCTAATTTGTGTCTAGTAACAGATTCTTTTTAAATAATACCCCAATGCATTCATTCATGGGAGGGGTCACTGCCCACATAGCTTCCCATCCCCAATCCCCACTTCCCATGCCAGGTTGTTCTTTGACCTAATGTCTGGACAGCCATAAATGGGTAAATGGGTGTAGTTACATCCTTAACATAGTTACTTTCAATATTTTTCATTCATTCCTTTTAATTTGTTATTTTATTTGGAGTCAGTGTAGTTATACACACCCCTCATATCTACATTTTTCTTTTTTCTTTTTTTCTATTTATTTATTACTTAATTTTTATAAATATTATCACTGGTTTAAAATTTATTTATTGGTGGTAATGATCTACTACTATTCTTGTCAACACTCTATGAATTGGTGGAAGAAGACATTTCAAATTATTTTTTATCTTTCATCTTTTAAATATGACTGATTTTTTAAATTTTCAAGTATATTCTGCCAACTTCATAATTTTACATTAATTTTAGACATGCCCACAACACAGAATTGGGGCTTGTAACTTGAGGTACTTAGCTGTTTTAGCTAAGCTTCAGCTCACTAAAGAGTCTTCCATTCGCAGTGGGCACTGGCTAGCTAGATTTAATTTTCTTTCATTAATTTTTTTTTGCATTTTAATCAGCCATTTTAAAAATGGGGAATGTGGGTGGATACAATATCGACCATTACCTACTTTAGGAACACAATTTGCTTAAAAGGAAAACTTTAGTTTACCTCTGATTTTTAGTTGGACACTTTTATGAAATTTGAAGGCCTTCTGCACCCCTAGGACCACTTACGGAGCAGAATAAAGTGTAATTCACTGTCCCAAGACCCTTAGTTCAAAAGTTTTTTTTACCAGTTACTCAGGCAGGCACACAGGCACGGCAGGCACAGCAGGCACTGCAGGCAGGGAGTTAGCGAAAATAATATATAAGATTTTCACACACATATTTCAACTTTGTCAGCTAGGTCTGTCTATCCGTCCATCTGTGTATTCATAGTAAAGGATTGACAACAAAGACGTTTTTTTTTTTAAATGGCATATAGAAAAGCAAGGAAGGAAAAAAAATTTGGTGATATACCATGAAGAAGAGTAAAGAAGGAACTTATGAAGACTAAGTGAACCATTACACCAGCACAAACAATTACCATGGAATAATTACAGTGAAATAATTACTGGAATAATTCATCATCATCATCATTCTCAGCCATTAATCAGTTCACTGCAGGACAAAGGCTTTCCCTATATGACATCAACAGTTTCTTTCCTTACTTTGTCTTGACCATTTTTTTTCTTGCATGCTTGTTAATGTCATCACTCCATGGGTTTTCTGTCTTACTCTATTTCTTTTTCTATCATGTGGTATCCATTAAGTGAGTCTTTGTGTCCAGCAAATATCATTCATTCATGCTATGTGGCTGGCCCAGTTCCATTTAAGTTTCTTTATTGTCTCTATGATGACTCTGAGTTAGGTTTGCTCACATATCCAGTGTGCTGTTTTATAGTCTTTCCAGGTGAAGCCAAGCATGATTCCTTTGGGATGTTCTTAGTTTAAGTGTTAGATGTTTTGTAAGGTTCCACATTTCAGCACCATATGTAATGGTTGGGAGAATACATTGGTCATAAACTTGTGTGTTGAGAGTATGGGTATTTTACATTTAAAAATCAAGCTTGCCTGTCCAATTTCTTTCCAGTCCATTGTTATTCTTCTTCTAATTTCCTTTTCTTTATCTGGCTTAGTTATTGTTAGTTGACATAGATAGTATACTCATTTACTGTGTGTAAAGGGACACTTCCAAGTTTGATGTTGATGTTGTTGTCAACTAGGTGGTTATACATAACTTGGGTTTTTTTCAAGTTCATTTTGAGGCCAACTTTTATACTTGCTTCATTCAGTTCTGTGAGCATGTTTGTAGTTCCTGTGATTCTTCTGAGAATAGTATGTCATCAGAAAATCTAAGGTGGTTGAGATATTCACCATCAATGTTAAAGCCTTTGTTATCCCCATTTAGAGTTAGACATGCTTTCAAGACATGCTGTGAATAGTTTTGGAGACATGGTGTCTCCTTGTCTCACACCTTTTTGAAGGGGGAATGGTTCAGAGTACATATGAAAGCGAATGAAAGATGTTCCCTTGTAGATATTAGCACGGAATTGCGGCCTTCGGCCGCATTGCTTGCTAGACCCACCTTCAGGGGCTGTGGTCACGAAATTGTTATAAGGAAGAACATGTCTTATGGGGAACATGTTTTCTGGAGTGCAGGTTTTTCAAGATGACATGTCTTATGAGAGCGTATGTCTTAAGGGAGGTCATATTTTGTTGGAAAAAATATCTTATGGGAGGTCATGTATTGGTGGAGTGCATAGCTTCAGGATGACATATTTTACAATATGTTGTGTTTTGCTTGAAGACATGTCTTACGGGAGGGCATGTTTTTCTTGAGGGTATGTATTATAGGAGGGCAAGTTTTGCAGTTTGAGATGTATTATGTTTTATTGGGGTATGTCTTGTAGGAAGCCATGTATTACATGAGGCCATGTTTTACAGGTGCACATGTCCTGTAGGAGTACATGTGATATGAGTGGACATGCATTATTGAAACACATGATTTAAAGTAGAATATGTCTTACTGGAAGGCATGTTCAACATGTGGACGGGTTTCATAGGATGGCATGTTATGCAGGAGGACATGTGTTACTGGAAAACATGTAGTAGTGCTGGTTAAACTTTTTTCATGGAAATGTGTTAGGGGAGGACATGTCTAGTAGGTGGGTATGTCTTGCAGGTCTGTGTAAAAGCTGCAACCATTTAAGCTGCTGTGAGTTTAGGCAATTGTATTTTTATTTTTTTTCCTTCAGTAATTATTTTTGCTCTGAGACATGCTTTCCAAGGATTTGTTTAAAAATTTTTTTAAAAGTCAATTGTCCTCATGCATGCTTGGCAAACATATCCCTGAACTATGGTTGGAATGCATCCTCTAAAATTGTAGTTAGAATGAGTCCAACAATGGTGATGGGAGGTCCAGCTGTTGCCATGAACCACTAAGGTTGGTCTGTAATCTTTGCTAGAATAATTTTTATAGTAATACTATGTCTGTGGCTCTTTCAGCAATAACTATTTTGGCACACTATCTTTGCTTTCTTCTAACACTGTTCTTCCTGTGAAATCTTTGATAGCCATTATTTGGTTGTACAGGAACTTAATTTAGTTATACCGGAATAGTGGTAAGTGGAGGTTGGGGAGGGGGAGGGGGGGGGGGGGAGGGGAATTGGGTGTACTCCCATAGTAGCTGTCCCTTGCAGTATTAGGTTTTCATGGAACACTTTCTCAGTTCAACAAATTGTATTCTCCCTTTGAAAATGCTGATGGGTTTTTATCTTGTTAACTTGGAGGGCAATGTTAAAATGCATTAACATCTCTTTGAAGTGGTATCATGTAAACTTGGAGGATATGGAAGAGTCTTTTTTGGGCTTCTTTTAGTTACTCTACTTGAACAATGGGGTGTGGAGAAATGGGACATAGCCCAGGTTTCTTTCACTTACCTGAATATCATATCTGCCAATTTTTCAACCAAATCCTTACAACCATTTGTCAGGTTATCATACACATATACACATAAATCTTGTAGTAATAGCTATAGAGCTAGTGGTGTTTATATATATATATATATATATATATATATATATATACATATATATTGCGGTGGGCTGTGGTCACAAAATTGTCTTAAGAAAGAACATGTCTTATGGGAGGATATGATTTTCTGGATTACATGTCTTTCAGGATGACATGTATTATGATAGCATATGTCTTGAGGGAGGTCATACATTTTTTCTTCATGAGATTCAGTGTTTCATGTGAAAGTTTGTTGTTCACTGTAGGTGGATATTGTATATATTTCTTAGCTGTTTCTTTGAGTGGGAGGATAATATTGCTATTGAATTCTTGTGAAGTTGGGTTGTTTTCATTAATTTCATCCAAGGCATCAAATCTGTTCTTTAGTTCAATCTGAAACTCATTTATTAATTCTTTTTGAATTTTGAGAGGTAGGTTCTTGGAGTGGAAAAACTTTTTTGTTCTTTTTGAAAGTTTATTTTGATGGTACATCTGATCATCTTGTGGTCACTGCTGATGTTGACTTTATTGAATACTTCCATGTTTTCAAGAATATCATGATTGTTTGCTAATATGTAGTCAATTTCATTTTTAGTTTCTTCATTTGGGCTTTTCCACATCCATTTTTGTGAATGCTTTTTCTTAAAAAAAAGCTATTAGCAAATTTAAAGTTTTGTGCTAGGGCAAAGTTCACTAGGTCTTCTCCACATTCATTTCTATTGCTCTATGTGAATTTTCCAATGCAGGCCTCCATTCCCTGGCCAACTTTGGCATTGAAACCCCCCCCCCCCCCCCATAATGATTTATAGTGGGTTTTGTTACGCTCTATGGTAGTTTAAAGATCATCATAAAAGGTGTTTAAATCTTCTTGGGAACTCAAGGATGTAGGTGCATAGACTTGGATGATTTTCGTGCCATACCTTTTATTTAGGTTTAGGGTGAGACTGATGACATGATCTGACACTCCATGGAATTCTTTGATATTCTTTATGTCCTTATGTCCTTATGTACAAGGATCCTACTACACCTTGTTTAATGTTACCTTTTACTTTAGGAAGAACATTTGTTTATCATTTAAATTAATCAGAAGTTCACCTTTTCTCCTGACTTAACTTAGTTCCATTATGTGACAGTTTATGTTCTCAATTTCTGTGAGGAGATTGCATAAGTGTGCTTCTTTTGAAAGTGTTCCCACATTGTATGAAGAAATGAATAGTTTATTTTTGTTTTGTTTTATGCTTGTGGCATCAGTTGCATGAGAGTTGCAGTTTGTTTTGTACTTAGATGTGTAGTAGCACTCTTGAGTGAAGCATCTCTACACAAAGAAGACACTATGGTTGGATCTTGTACTGATGATCCAACAGGAAAAGGTCATATTTCTTCTTGGTGTATTCATATTGGGGAGGTTGGGCCATATACCCCACTGTGCTGTCGAAGGGCAAGTTGGTAGGGTGTAACTGGGCTAGAGCTAATAATTACCATAATAATTTCAGTGGTGGATTTGAAAAGTAGCACATGGTTAAACTTTGAACAAATTTCAGGGAGTTTGGGGTGAACTTGCATCTATTGCTATATTCTGCTGGAAAAAAATTTTTTTTGAAAGTTTAGCTGGAATTTCATATGATCTTATTTTATAACTATTTTATTCTTGATAGCCAACTATTATTATATTTGCACAGACAAGCACATAGAACAAAAACAAAAACAAAAAAAGGACAACTGCAGAACAGTTACACAGCACTAGTGTTCCTTAACTCAACCACAGAGGAGTGCAGGATGGAGATCTAGCATGTGGGCTGATCATGACAAACAGGCACAGGAAGCTTGTGGTATTATTCACATTTAATCAACACTTCAAAGCCAATATTCATATAACTAATCAATAATATATGTGTCCTGGGTTACTACATTAACTATCCACTGTTAGCAACTATTGTGTGATTGCTGAGGTTTCCTTTCCTTGAAAATGCTATGTTTTATCTCATCAGTATGTCTGACTCTTCAGCTGAACAAGAAAAGTTGGCTGTCTGGTTAGTAGTGGTGGTAAGAATTGCTGGAGCTATGGAATTTCTTGACATTTTTTGTGCTTTCTGGGATTTACTTGTTACTTTTATCCACCACCTACAAAGGAGTACTTAGTAAAGGTTAGTAGCTGCAGCTGTGGAATGATTTTTTTATGGAGTAAATTGTGTGTGTGTGTGTGTGTGTGTGTGTGTGTGTGTGTGTGTGTGTGTGTGTGTGTGTGTGTGTGTGTGTGTGTGTGTGTGTGTGTGTGTGTGTGTGTGTGTGTGTGTGTGTGTGTGTGTGTGTGTGTGTGTGTGTGTGTGTGTGTGTGTGTGTGTGTGTGTGTGTGTGTGTGTGTGTGTGTGTGTGTGTGTGTGTGTGATTTAACCTTCCTCAATGTTTGAGTTTTTTTTTCCATTGAAATTGTTCCCTGATCACAATGATACCAGTTCAATTTATAGAACTAGCCTGCATTCCCAGTGTGAGACTGTTAACTAAGCCAGTACAATATAATACAGATATTGTTGGAGTGCATGTTTCCAATAGTTTCTTGGGAAGCACTGCCAAAAAATTTTTTCTACTATCCTCATGCAGTTTTCAACTTTAAAGCATACACAGAGCATACACAGAGCATACACAGAGCATACACAGAGCGTACACAGAGCATACACAGAGCATACACAGAGCATGCACAGAGCGTACACAGAGCATCCTTTCCAGAACAGCCCCTTCAGCAGTTTAAAAATCATCTTTCCAGAGCATTAATTAGATAAATTTCAGCTCAGATTTTCTCAGCTAACTAAGTGTGGGGGAAACAAATAAGGGTGTGGCACAGTGGGTGCAGAGCGTTTTGCAGTGCCTGAAAAAATGAAACAAGAAACTAAAACAACCAAACAACCAAACAACACAAATAAACTTTCAAGGAAGATCCAAAAAAACTACAATTTAGCTTTAGTTCTTAAAAATGAAATGGGTACTTCAAAAATGAATAGGCACTTCATTCTGTTCTCATTTGATGGGGTCCTGACTCCCAGGAACCCACCCTCCCCTGGATCCGAACTTGAAATGGTCCTGCTCTGTCGATAAGTATGACTAATGCAGTAAGTATTTTGGTAAATGGAGGAAAGTGAACACATACGTACCATGCAGTTGGTGTGATTTAGTACCAGATATAGCAGAGGGGAGAATTTGTATAGCCAATGTTTGTTAGTATATATATCTTGAGTGAGATAATTAAAAAAAAAAAAGTTAAACAACCACAATGATCACTCATTCAGCTAGACAGTGTCAATTTCAATATATAGGTATTTCTTTAGAAGTTTTTCCCCCTGCTAGCTACACTCATTTTTTTAAAAATTGCAAATACAAGCCATTGAATGATTCCTAAATTGAAGAAATTAAAAAAAATACATATATTTCTTTGAAATAAAAATGGAGAGTAGGGATGATGTGCCAGCAAAAAGTGCAGAAACAAGAATTCTGTGACAGTGTGTGTTACAAAATTCCGTACTTCACTGATTTCTGTAAACTTAGAATTCTACACAATAGTGTAACAGTCTGTTGCGAAATTCCTGTGAACTTTGTATAATTATTCTACATGAGCTAGCTACAAGCAAATTGAAGAGGGGGCAGTCTTTGGGCATCATATCTGACACATTACGTGAGAATGTAGAATCGGTGAAGTTGGGAATTTTGTAACACACACTGTCACAGATTTCTTGTTTCTACACTTTTTGCTGACACATCATCCCTACTTACCATTTTTATTTTAAAGAAATATTTTTTACTTTCACTTGTTTCCGTTAGTTTTTGCACACTGTCAGATAGCTAGCCACACTATTGGATTGGCATTTTGTACACATCTAATGATTGGCATCTACAAGTGTGCACATATTTTTTTTACTTTCACTTGTTAAATATAACATCAACACCTATACTTGATAATTCTGCACGTAGACGATTAGTAGTGTCAAACATGGCAGTTTAAACTTAACACTGCAGCTGCTAGTCTGGGATATACTTTAGTAATTTGTTAACAAGGCAAAGCAAATGAAGAGGTGGTAGACCTAGTCCAAAGAAAAACTAAGCTGTTGGTATAACTTTTGCATGACTTGCTATAGCCAGCTATCTTCTAGCCCTGGAACTGAAGAAGAATAATAATAATAAGAAAGATGAAGAACATTTTAGCAATTTTGATGAGTGTCGGCTCACTACATTAGCTATTGATTTGGAGGACAGAATCTATCTTGGTAGTTTGTGTTGCAGCTTATATGGACTGCAGGTTAGTTTTGTAGCCTAGGTTTCAGCCATAGCAGAGAAAGTGAAGCTTTTATGTTGTATTAGTTAATGAGGCCACCATTTTGTTGTGGTCATCCCTACTTAGAGAGTACTACCATACTCTCTGATTATGCAAATAGCTATGCCCATTTTTCCAACCTTTCTTTAAGTCAGGCATTTAGTTTCACTGTCTTTCCTATAAAAGAGAAGAAGAGAGAGAGTGCTAACATTGTCAATATAACCTGAGCAACAAATAACAAATGAACAAACAAGAATATCAACAATTTGCACATGCACATGCACACATACACACACAGTGTGTGTGCATAATATTCATATAAATTATAAAAGGAATTACAAATATATCAGTTCCAGTAGCTACAAATCACTAATAATATTTGTTTTATATAGATAAACAATAAAATATCACCTCGAGTGTCCATATGCTAAATTATCTTGTAGTGGTAATTCTGTAGGCTCAGCAGAAACAAAAATATCGATATCTTCATACAGTGGAGGAGGAGGAGGAGTGTGAGTAGGGTTTCGTGTCCTGTGACTGTTCCTTGTGCAGATGTACATCACCAGTGTCCCAACAAGAACACCACTCAACACGCCCACAAGGAAGAAACAACCACTAGTTATGGTGGGGGTCACATGATCTGTGCACACAGATGACATGAGTGGGATTGGATGAACAAATGGTAACAAATACCTATGTTTATGTATTAGTGTATTTATAAGTATGTGTGCAGGATGTGATGTCAGAACAGACTCTATAATGATCATATACCGAGAGGTTGATTTGATCTCTAATTCTCTAACTCACTTATTTTTAAGGTTGGAAAACACGAATGTTGTTATTGATTAATTCATTCTTTGAAAAGCAATAAATTTCTTCATTATATTGTAATGTAATAAACAGAGATTGCTGTGACCACTAATTATTGGCTTTACAGAACTAACAACAACACTAGGACAGAGCTACAACACCACAGCAAGCATATAGTTTAACAGACACAAGTCCAAAATACAATCATATGACATGATATCATATGATTTTGTATTCATATTTCACAATAAAGATCTTTAACAACTTCATGTGCTCATTGCTAATGATATCATGACATACAAATACTGACATTTAGTAATAATTAAAAAAATTAAAAAAACAATATTAAGCTTTCATATAACTTGATCACATAATTTTATTGTCATTGAGTTATTCAACATGTGTTCTCAACATTAAGTAATGTAGCAACATTGGTTGATATATACATGGACACTGTATTTAAGTGTCCTCTACCAGGGAGTAGAGAAATTAGGCCAATTAAGAGCACAAATTGAAGGAAATAATGGCTTTTCTTAAATTTTTTCTTGACTTAAACCATGAAAATTCATGGTACCATTATACCCTGTCTCATCAGGTAAATTAAGAGGTATAGTGTAGCTTTCTCCAATACTTTCTGATGTACTATATCAGCATTTTCTCAAGTAGAATAAGACAGTCATTTATATAAGTTATGATCAAGGAGATCATCATAGCTTTATCTTTGCTGTAGTCTGGGGGATCACCACAACAGTTTTGCATTTTATGAGAAACCATGAAATTCCTAGTCTATTTAGCACATGCATATACCATAAAATGAGATAGATTAGACTGGTGGGACCGGGATAGGCCAAATTCAAAATAGCCTCCTCAGGCTTACTGCAAAATCAGCTGACCTGTGTCGATTATGATCTATCTCTAAATTAACAGAGATCATATTATTATTCAGGTTGTGATGAATAAAATGGCACTGTGCTTATCAGTACTGACTACTGTCATGTGTACAGCACTGATGTACTAGTACACTAGCTGTCAGCTCTTAGTGGATGTTATTCTTCGTAATACACTCCATAAGTTAATGGCAGAAGTAATCAAGTTGGCAACCAAACCATGAAAATGGAAAAGTAATCCTACATATACTAAATTATGCTTTGTCCTGAGATTAGGCAACCCTGAAATTTCAAGTAGAGTGGATGCTATTTTTCTCACATTTTCCTTAAGTTATCAGCAGAAGTAACTTTCTTTAAGACCGAAAGTGAAAAAAAATCAACAAAACAAACCCAAGCAATGATGAGGGAACCACCATAACGACAATGGCACAGTAATGTGCAATGTGCAGGATTGGACAATTATCTTGATATTATAGAGGATGACAAGATCATCATTACATGCAGTTGGTTTAGTTAGTGGGTGTGGTTAGTGGGTGTGGTTAGTGGGTGTGGTTAGTGGGTGCGGTTAGTAGGTATAGACTGTCTGGGTGTCCCCAAAAGAAATTACAAAATGTAGTCACTGATGGTCATTAGATCACAACAGACTTACCTCCTACAGAAATACTGACCACACCAACAATGATGGTGGTAGATATTAGAAGGATGACCACCACTACAGCTAGTGTTGTCCCAATCCTGGCCTCTGGAGAGAGTTGGGAATCTAAATTTGATAGAAAGGTTGAAACACACCAGAATATATAATCCTAATTACTGTGATGCAGACACACTAAGTGACAATGTCATGTGTCCTCTGCATAGTGTGTCCTCTGTGTTATGTATCCTCTATTGTGTGTCCTCTATGTTGTGTGTCCTCTGCATTGTGTCCTCTATGTCATGTGTCCTCTGCTGTGTGTCCTCTATTTACCTATCATTGCTGGATACCTTGCCGAAGGCTGGAATTACTGCACATAGCGTGCACACTCACTCAGTCGGGTGATAGGGCTCCTGTTGGAATCCCGAGAGACTCAGAACTCCGAGGAATGCCCAATAAGTCTAAACTCCAGCGCAAAGGACAGGCACATCCAGTCAGTGTGCCAGGTTGGACCAATCTCAGGAACTTCAAGTTCCAGGTCCGAAGCCTCGGCACAAGGCGATCATCATGTGCTGCAGCTCCCCTGTGGACCCAAATTGTCCTGGTCTCTCTCCTTACCATTTGGACCATCCCTCTGGAGCGAAGGGGTGTGGCTGAGGACTGTGCAACCTCCTCATCACCCATTAAACAATTTTTTTGAGCAGGCTTTCATCCTCCCATTTCATCTTCTTCCTCTTCTCCCAAGACCTGCAGCGATGGGCAACATGCGACGGGAACAGTTGCGGATAAAATGAAAGTTCTCAGTATGGGACCCACATGTATGGCAGTAGCGACATGATGGCCATCCTGGACTGTACTCGGGACAAACACTCCGTTTATGTCCTACCTTTACGACTAGGCAGACTTCTCCAAGGACAGCACTGCCTACCCCGAATGGGGAGGGGACAGTAAAAGGCATCCTAACCAAAGCTTGTCCCACTTAGGTTGGTCAGGAAACCGCACTTGGCGACCCATCCCTTTTTTGCAGTCGAAAGAAAATGAAAATGAAAAAAAACAAAAAAAAAATGACAAAACATTTCACTCTTGCTTTCTGGAATATCCAAACCTTAACGGATGCCCCTGCTACTGCAACCGATAGACCACCACAAAGTACAGCTCTCATTGCCTCCGAGCTCCAGCATTATAGAATTGACATCTGTGCTCTTAGTGAGACCCGCCTTCCCGATGAAGGAACACTTACAGAAACTTCTGCAGGGTATACCTTCTTTTGGAAAGGCCTAGCTCCTGATGAGCAACAGATCCACAGTGTTGGTTTTGAAATCTGAGATGAATTTCTGCCAAAATTTCTGGAGTCTCTCGGCACCAGACCACACCTGATGACATGCGAATCCCACTGATGAAAGGTGCATATATAACCATCATCAGTGCATGTGCTCCAATGCTGGTTTCTCCAGAGGAAACAAAGGACAACTTCTACACGTCACTTGATACAGCAGTCCGACGCATCCCTGCAACTGACAAGATCGCTCGCCTCTGTGATTTTAATGCCTGTATAGGCAAGAACTCTGAGGTTTGGCAGGGAGTCATCGGCAAGCACGGTATTGGAAAGATTAACTCAAATGGTCTTCGCCTCTGTTTCAACTCCCAGATAAGTTGAAAGTAACCTGGATGCACCCTCAATCTAAAAACTGGCATCTGCTGGACTACGTAATCGTCCGCAGTCGTGACATCCAGGACATCCACATCATGAGAGCTATGAGAGGAACTGAGTGTTGGACGGACCATAGACTTATTTTTCCACCTTTAAGGCTGTCCTCAGATCACCTGCAAGGAAACAACCACCCAAACCATGTCTCAATGTTGCTGATCTCGGGAACATCGAAATCAGGCGAAACCTCATGCCTAAGCTTGACTCTGAATTCGATTCTATTTCAATCTCAGGAGACATGTTGAACGACAATTAAGCTAACCAGGATGTCGAAGAACTATGGTCTTCAATGATTGACATCCTCCAATCATCCTCTGAAGAAATTTTGGGTTTCTCCAAGAGAAAGAACCCGGACTGATTTGACGAATCGGCAGAAGAGATCCTACCCCTCCCAGCATCGAAAAACGTAGCATTCCAGGCCCATCTAGCCCACCCAACTTCAGCTGTGCTCCTACAAAAATGGAAAAAAAGTCGCTCCATAACTCAGTGTAGACTCAGAGAGATCCAGAATGATTGGTGGACCTGCAAAGCAAGAAAAATCCAACGCTATGCTAATGAAAACAAGGCATATGAGTTCTACAACTCCATCATAAGGATATATGGTCCTACCCAACGAACAGTAGCTCCAGTCCATTCCACTGATGGTTCTACCCTCCTCAAAGATAAAAACGACATCCTTGAATGCTGGGCTGATTACTTCTGAGAAATGTTAAACAGGATCAACCCCTCGGATCCCTCTGCCCTTGAGGAGCTCCCAACTCTTCCACAAATTCCTGAACTAGACCTGTGTCCCACTCTTGAAGAAGTTCGTGTTGCCATCAAAACCCTGAAGAACAACAAAGCTCCTGGTGAAGATTCAATCCCTAGCAAGGTATTTAAATACGGGGGACCACAACTTGTCAACCAACTCACCAAATTCTTCACCCTTATGTTGGAAACAAGGTAAGATCCATGACTTAAGAATGCCACCATCGTTACTATCTACATGAGGAAAGATGACAGATCTGAGTGTGGTAACAAACATGGCATCTCCCTTGTTAATATTGAAGGCAAAATCCTTGCTCATGTCATGCTCCATTGCTTGCTCCATTATCTCACTGATAGAGTCCTCCCAGAATTGCAAGCAGATTTCGGCAATAACGCAGCAGAGTTGACAACATCTTTGTAGCTCGGTAGCACCTGGAAAAAAAAAGGGGAACATCAAAAGGAATTTCATGCCTTCATAGACCTATGCAAGGCCTTTGATACTGTCAACCATAACCTACTCTGGAAAGTCCTTAAAAAATTTGGTTATCCAACTAAATTTCTGACCATGATCAGGCAGTTTCATGCTGGAATGACCGCAAGAGTCCTTTTTAATGGTGACGCTTTTGCCCCCTTTGACGTCACTGTTGGAGTGAAGCAGGGATGTGTACTTGGCCCCACTCTCTTCAACTTGTATTTTGTGGCCGTCACCCTCCTCTCTAAAATGCTCTTGATGTTAATGGAGTGCGTATCCACTACCATTTGGATGGTAGTGTCTTTAATCTTCGATAACTCTCAGCTCATTCCAAGACCTCCACTACCGTTGTTTGTGAACTACAATATGCTGATGATGCAGCTGTTATCTCCATCAATCCAGAAGGCCTCCAGAGGACTGTGAAGTCTTCCTTCGAAGCCTACAACAGAATGGGATTAGTGATCAGCATACCAAAAACCATCACCATGCAATCCTCATTCTTCCATGCTGACCCCCCATGTGTTATAACAGCTGGTAAAGCATCCCTGAAGAATGAGCACTCATTCTGTTACTTGGGCAGTATCATCCTTGATGACGCTTCCATTAATGAGGAGATCAACAACCAATTAGACAAGCATCATCTGCCTTTGGACGGTTGCATAATCGCATTTTCGCTAATCGTAACCTGCAAATAAAAACCAAAGTTGCAGTGTACCATCCATCCTTCTCTACGGTAGTGTGGCCTGGACAACATATAGGAAACACATCAAGGCCCTTGAAGCTTTCCACATCTGATGTCTCCAATGAATACTCAAGATCACTTGGGAAGATCGGATACCCCATGTTGAAATCCTTGAATATGCAGGGTCAACATGTGTTGCATCCATGAAGCTCTGCTGAACACTCCGCTGGGCTAGCCATATTGTTCGTATGGACTCCAACAGACTCCCCCATATGGTCCTCTATGGGGAACTTGAGGAGGGAAGCCGCCACCCTGGGGGACTGAAAAAAAGATGGAAAAATATGCTCAAGAAGTCCCTCAAGATCTGCTCCATTTTACCCTGTGAATTGGAGACCCTTGTAGCAGACCGTGTCGGATGGAGACACACAATGTCCGAGGGCATCAATCAATTTGAGACGGAGTGGATAAGGGACAGAGAAGAAAAACGTGCAGCATGACATCAGAGGTGCCTTCATACAACAGCGCCTACTGGTCACTTCCCCTGTACCATCTGCCCACATGTCTGCGTTTAACAGATTAGGCTCCTTTCCCACCTGCAGGCCCATGAGAGATGGAACCGAGATGGGAACAAGAGGATATGATCATCATCATTGGCAATGATGGATAGCCATAAGAAGTCCTATGTTGTGTGTCCTCTATGCTGTGTGTCCTCTATGCTGTGTGTCCTCTATGTTGTGTGTCCTCTATGCTGTGTGTCCTCTATGTTGTGTGTCCTCTATGTTATGTGTCCTCTATGTTGTATGTCCTCTATGTTGTGTGTCCTCTATGTTGTGTGTCCTCTATGCTGTGTGTCCTCTATGTTGTGTGTCCTCTATGCTGTGTGTCCTCTATGTTGTGTGTCCTCTATGTTGTGTGTCCTCTATGTTGTGTGTCCTCTATGCTGTGTGTCCTCTATGTTGTGTGTCCTCTATGTTGTGTGTCCTCTATGTTGTGTGTCCTCTATGTTGTATATCCTCTATGTTGTGTGTCCTCTATGTTGTATGTCCTCTATGCTGTGTGTCCTCTATGTTGTGTGTCCTCTATGTTGTGTGTCCTCTATGTTGTGTGTTCTCTATGTTGTGTGTCCTCTATGTTGTGTGTCCTCTATGTTGTATGTCCTCTATGTTGTGTGTCCTCTATGTTGTGTGTCCTCTATGCTGTGTGTCCTCTATGTTGTGTGTCCTCTATGCTGTGTGTCCTCTATGTTGTGTGTCCTCTATGTTGTGTGTCCTCTATGCTGTGTGTCCTCTATGTTGTGTGTCCTCTATGTTGTGTGTCCTCTATATTGTGTCCTCTATGTTATGTCCTCTGCTGTGTCTTCTATGTTGTGTGTCCCTATGTTGTGTCCTCTATGTTGTGTCTTTTATGTTGTGTGTCCTCTATGTTGTGTGTCCTCTATGCTGTGTGTCCTCTATGTTGTATATCCTCTATGTTGTGTGTCCTCTATGTTGTATGTCCTCTATGTTGTGTGTCCTCTATGCTGTGTGTCCTCTATGTTGTGTGTCCTCTATGTTGTGTGTCCTCTATATTGTGTCCTCTATGTTATGTCCTCTGCTGTGTCTTCTATGTTGTGTGTCCCTATGTTGTGTCCTCTATGTTGTGTCTTTTATGTTGTGTGTCCTCTATGTTGTGTGTCCTCTATGTTGTGTGTCCTCTATGTTGTGTGTCCTCTATGTTGTGTGTCCTCTATGTTGTGTCCTCTATATTGTGTCCTCTACGTTGTGTCCTTTATGTTGTGTATCCTCTATGCCATGTGTCCTCTATGTTGTATGTCCTTTATGTTGTGTGTCCCCTATTTTGTGTGTCCTCTATATTGTGTGTCCTCTATATTGTGTGTCCTCTATGTTGTGTGTTCTCTATGTTGTGTCCTCTATGTTGTGTGTCCTCTATATTGTGTGTCCTCTATATTGTGTGTCCTCTATGTTGTGTGTCCTCTATGTTGTGTGTCCTCTATGTTGTGTGTCCTCTATGTTGTGTCCTCAATGTGTGTCTCTGTTGTGTGTCCTAAAGGAATCTGTAAACGTAAGTCCAAAATTTTTTCATATTTTAGTATAATAAAATATACACTGAATATGACAGTATTGCTATAGTATACATGTGTTGCACATTTATGAGTAGCAGTGACCCACAAGTTCTGATCCATCTAGACAATATATAGAGTATGGTCTTGATCAATTGTGCCCATCTCTCTGTCATCATGCACTATAAATAAACAGCACCATGCTACTCCCACTAGCATTCTTTGTATGCATTGCTAGCAAATAAATGCAAGTATATCAAAGTAGAACTTACATCTGCCATAGAGAATGAATAACAAAATGATGACAACAATGATTGCAATGAAGACAGCAAGTATAGAGACAGCAATACCGATGATGGCTCTGGTACTGAGTCCACCATAAGGTCCGGGATCTGTATTCATTACATAACCAGTTGTCATAGGAGGAGTCACTCCAATATGTGTGGGAATGTTCACTGTAATGGAAAAGTAAATTAGTGTGCTTGGCATGTCTTCATGACTTTCTATAATAATAAGATTATCCAAGAAAACACTTAATATAACAATTTTTATGTTTCCTCTAAGTTTAACTCCATTTTCCACCTAAGAATACACCTTCGTGGCATACAATCACACCTGCTACACTCACCAATCTATATCAAAGGAAACCTTTTTCAGTAAACACATACATATATACACCCTCAAATTTGAACCTTAAGATAGATTTAGCTGAGGAAGTGATAAGTTGCCTGGATGCTAAAATTTCTTCTACACTATCACATAAAGACATATAATATAAAGATAGCAATATCAATGATGGCTCCGGTACTGAGTCCACTTGAAGTTCCTGGTGGATCTGTAGTTTTGACATCACCAGTTGTCATAGGAGGAGTCACTCCACTACTTGTGGGACTGTTTACTGTAATAGAAAAGTAAATTAGTGTGCTTGGCATGTCTTCACCACTTTCTATAGCAATAAGATTATCAATGAAAACACTTGCTATAACAATTTTCTATCTTTCCTTTATCCCTATTTTTCACCTGGAAATACACCTTTCTGGCATACAATCACACCTGCTACACTCACCAATCTACACCAGAGGGGACCCTTTCCAGTGAAACACACACACACACACTCAAACATACACCTTGAAATATGAACCTTAAGATATGAACTTTAAGATAGATGGTTAAGTGAGCAGGTGTGCAGTTGCCTGGATGCTGATATTTCTACTACACTATCACAACACAAAATGAAAACCATGCCTTACTGTCGTGGCATACTCACACCATCTATCATATACACAAATTGCCTGCAATTCCACTTTCATAATGTCTTTCCATCTTTTCTTTGTCCCATGGCATGGTCTCTTCTTAGTAAGCTCCCCTAATAGCAATTTGTTAAAAAAAAAAAACTTTTCCCTATTCATGACACCCACCACAAGTGACCTAGTAGCCATCTTAGTAGCTGCTGCTGAATAATATTGGAGATCTAATGCTGCATGCCAAACATAGATGATAGAATACAGGGGTGG
Source organism: Lycopodina hypogea (assembly GCA_963969325.1). Taxonomy (NCBI): domain Eukaryota; kingdom Metazoa; phylum Porifera; class Demospongiae; order Poecilosclerida; family Cladorhizidae; genus Lycopodina; species Lycopodina hypogea. The sequence goes on along the minus strand of OZ017793.1, from coordinate 1,093,221 downwards.
ATCCAGGATTTCAGAAGGGGTAGTTCTTTTATTGATTACCCAAAACCACACCCATTTTCTCAAAAGACACACCCTTTACAAACCCCCAGTAACAAGAAAAAAGAAAAGAGGAACTAAGTATATGCAAGTTTGTCCAAGGTTCCGAAGGCACTGAGCAGTTGGGAGCACTCTAGCAGGCCTAGCCCTGACCCAGCCCTTACCCTAGCCCCTGTTTGAGAGTGCCCAAGCTTGTAACCAGTCTCTGGATCCTGCTCATGCTGCTGGAAGTTCCTTTAATAATAATGATAAACACTAATAAGGTGCACACTCTTCCTTCCTGCTCTCACACTTCTTCATGCCTTCTAAGACATCACTGGAGCTGAGAACAACTGGATTGGCTGCGTGGCTGACCAGCTGTGAGCCTGCCCGGATAGCTTGGTTCCACAGTGTTCAAAGCTTCAGTATGCCAACATTTTCCCTTCCTTTCCTTTCCCTCTAATTTTCACACAACACTCATGGTTCAAAGTACACTCCCAGATTGATTCTCTATTAAGATCGGCTAAATACCCAAGTCCAAGGTTCCGAAGGCACTGAGCAGTTGGGAGCACTCTAGCAGGCCTAGCCCTGCCCCAGCCCTTACCCTAGCCCTAGTAATGCACTGGTCAATATCATTGCATGATGTCCCATCACTCTGCAGAGAGAAACCCATGGAACAAGAGCATATGTGGCTTCCCGGTTGGTTTGTGCAGTTATGCTGGCAGTCACCATTGGATAGTAGGCATTTGTCAACATCTTGTGTGTGAACATGATAACTTACAATAAAAAATTGTACTTTATTGTTACAGCAGTGTTATTAGGCATTCCTATGTACCTTGACAGCTTCTGTTGTTGTGTTGTAGATTAAATCCCTGTCTACATGAGCATGAGTGAGAACCATTCAAGTTGGTGCAGAGGTGATCACAGTTTCCGTTAGAATCATCACACTCATTTATATCTGCAAGGATAACAGGTGTGCAACATAATGGAATCATGTCATGCAAATCATTTAATTTTTCATCATCATCTCATTTTTACTGACCAGTACAGGATCTTCCATCAGCTTCCAGTAGGTAACCGTCCAAACACACACAGTGGAATCCTCCACCTTCATTGCTACACATATGTTCACACCTGTCTGTGCTTGAACACTCATCTATGTCTGTACAATCCTTTCCATTTTCTCCCAGCAAGTAACCATCTCTGCAAGAACAGCTGAAGCTTCCCGCACTATTTGTGCATGTATGATGGCAACCTCCATTATTAGCTTCACATTCGTCAATGTCTGCATATGAGTGAGTGTTTTTTATCAAACAAAAGAGTCTTTGGTGTACAATGCATAAAACATTAAGCATTTGGAATAATGCATACCTGAGCAAGATGAACTGTCACTGTTGAGGTTGTATCCTTCATCACAGTCACAATAGAAATCTCCTGGGATGTTGGTGCAGGAATGTTGGCACTGGCTCTGAAGGGAACACTCATCAATATCCTCACAAACTGATCCCAGTTGATTATATCCACTTAAGCAAGAGCAGCTGTAGCTGCCTTGAAGATTGGTGCAGTTATGATCACAGCCTCCATTTAGCAATGAGCATTCATTGATATCTGATTATAAACAAAAAAATATATGTTTTAGTGATAAAAACAATAGAAAAACATAAAAACATACATTGACCTCTACAAGTGGCCAATCCCAAGAATTGCATTGCATTTTACATACCAAGACAACTGTTATCTGTTTGGAGAGCGAATCCTGGGCTACAAGTACACGTGTGAGATCCCTCAAGGTTGATGCAGTTATCTCCACAGCCTCCATTGGATTCATCACATTCATTGATGTCTGCAGGAACGCATGCATGCAACAGCTGTTACTATTCGTCCAACTTTTATTGAGCAGCCAGCATAGATGCCATGCAGAATCTATGATCTTAGTATTTGTAGTCATAATAATGACAATAATAATAATAATAATAATAATAATAATAATAATAATAATAATAATAATAATGATAATGATAGTAATAATAAATGTAAAAATATCTTATTTCCACATATCTCATGTTTAAAAACAGTTTTATTAATAATATGCTGACAGGCCTGCCAAGTGCCAGAGTTTGTACAAGTCAGATAACCATAAAAAGTTCAACTTCAAAATTAATCTCAACAAGACCGGAAATTCCAGCCAAAAATCTGCTCACTTGGAAAAAAAAAGAAGAAAAAAAAAGAGAAAAAAAGGTGGTAAAAACTCAACCATGATCAGGAGTTGAACCTGGGACCTCAGCACTGGTGGACAGAGGAAGTTTCACAACAAGAACAAGATTCCCAACAAAGTAAGATTTAAACTCCACAAACTTGTTAAAGTTTGCAGGTAAAAATGAATAACTTTGTCCGTATAAACATTTAATTTCTCACGAGAGAAACGAGTTCATGTGTGTAGTATGATATATGCTGTAGTGAATACTGATCTCCACATGCCACAGGATTGCACATGTATCCATTGATCACCCACCATCACCAAATGCTGGCAGTATGTTATTGCAGCGCTACTACTTTCACAATGAACCCACACCCACACTAACACCACACCTACCACACACACTGCATTGGAAGGAGCTGATAGTTCATACTGCTAGGATAGCAACCATTGCTGAGGTAATTGATGTAGAATCTTTTGAGCTGGCATAGCCCCAAAGATACACATTTTGAGTGACTATTACAATATTATGTACAGAACAATGAACACGTTGATTTTTTGTTGCTTCAGTAATTCAAAAACATAATTTACCAACAAAAAGGATTCACTCTCACTGACCATGGCATGTACTTCCATCAGCTTCATCCAGCAAGAAGCCTTCCAAACACTCGCAGTAGAATCTCCCTGCTTCGTTTCTACAGACCTGATCACATTGAAGTCCATCAGAACACTCATTTATGTCTGTACAAATCTTCCCACCAGTTCCCAGCTGGAAACCTTCTTCACAAGAACAGAAGAAACTTCCACCAGTGTTGTGGCACATATGGTTGCAGCCACCGTTAGAATCAGAGCACTCATCAATGTCTACATAACATGACAGAAACTCAGTTCAATCCAAGAAATTAATGTTTTCACATTGAGCAACAATTGTAATAATACATAGAGTTGTACCTGAAAAATTCCACCAATGTTATCAATCCAAGTTGGTATCCTGAGACATGAGCTGTACATTTGCCTCTTCAAAAACACTTATGTTAAGTATTAATTAATGTTACAACCACCACTTTCTAGCTATTCATTCTTTCCCAGTATTTTGATAATTAGAGTAGTGCCTCTAAGGCAAGTATACAATGGAAGCTAAAAAAAAGAAAAAAAATCCAAACAAAACTGGACTAGCCTAAGGACTAAATTGTGTGGTTTTGAAGAGATGGGTTTGGAGAAGATACAACTTTAATGGTTGAATTGATAATATTTATGGTTGCCATGATGTGTACACAATCTCGTGCCATTTTCCTGGAAGCAATAAGTGCGGATGTCAGGATCTCATGCTGAGGTGAGGTATTTGGTAATTAATTATCCAGAATTACTTTTTTCTTCTTCTTAAATTCATTCCGTTTGAGATAAAAATTTTTCTTAGAAAATAAAAATGTAGCATGCTCTTAATATTCTTATTATATTTTAATGATTGCTATGAAATCATCTCTTCCTCACCTGTGCAAGATTGTCTATCGGCTTCAAGGATATACCCAGCATCACACTGGCAATGGTAGCTGCCTGGTAACTCCACACAAGTGTGATCACAAAGTGGTATTGCACTTGAGCACTCCGGGATATCTAGGAAGGTGTAGCACTGCTCATGAACAAACTGATAATCAAGAACTATGTTAATTGTCTTTTCTCTGGGTATTTCACTGAACTACTTCCAATACCTTGACATGTAAATCTATCTGTTCCCAATAAGAATCCATCTGTGCAGGTACACTCAAAGCTTCCCTGTGTATTGATGCAGCCCTGGTTGCAGCCTCCGTTAACAACTCCACATTCATTAATATCTATATACGAACAAGGCAGTTGGATGTTTGAAGTGTCATATTGTTTTCCTATATTACCATTGCACGATGATCCATCTACGTCGAGAATATAACCAGCTTCACACACACACTCGAAGCTGCCAGGCAAATTGTTACAGGAATACTGGCATGGTGATGATGAGCACTCGTTGATATCTTTAAAATTACATAAGAAATCAAGTGTCAACATCTCCTTCTGAAAGAATGAGCAGGTAATAAAAAGTTATCTAACCTTCACATGTACTGTTGTCATGGCCAATGTTATATCCATCTCTACATGAACACTTGTGGCTGCCCACCAAATTGGTGCAATTGTGATCACATCCTCCGTTGATCTCAGTACACTCATTGACATCTGGACACAAATTCAGTTCGTGTACATTAAAATTAGCATATATATATTCAGGTGGTTATATCTATATAATCAAGAAACACAAATTATGCCTGAAGCTATAACCAATTATTAATTTTACTAATTATTTCAGAATATCAAACTTATTTATTGCTTCACTTTTTTTTTCTGACAAGCAGCATGAATGTTGCCCATCTGAAGGATTCTAAAGCAGTGATTTCATTTGTAGTGGGGATATTACAGAGATAATGATTAGGATAGATTGTATAGTTGACAAGCGCATGTGCGTTACAGCAAGCACTAATTTTTTTCTTTTAAAAAAATATTGATATAGTAAGACATGAAGTGAATCAAACATTATGGTGTTCTAAATTTGTAACATGACAAATTCTATGTGTATAGTAAGCTTTATATTTATATCGTTCATAGTATTGTCAATACAATTGATTAAAAGCTTTTGTTGTGGGGGTGTATTAGGATTAGCTAATTAAATTAATAACAAAGTAGGATAACATGTTTTGAAGTGAGACTCCAGACTACCCCGATTTGCGATGTGTGATACTGTAACTGTGGGATTGAAGGCAGGTAGGTATTGCTGAATAAGGATGCAGTCAGGATCATAGACCAATTGCATACCAGGGAAGATGGGGGTGGGGTGGGGGTGGGGGAATCCTCACAGTCCTACTTCACTATATAGAATGGACTATGATATTTGAAATATGCATTGTACAATTGTGTATGTATGAACTTTAAAATGTGAGTATTGGTGAACTAAAAAGAAAAAAAGGAAAAATGAGTATACTACTGTTTTTATTGCATGTTGACACAATTATAAATTAAAATATAGGTAGAACTGAGTTCTGATGAAATACAATCTTTCATCTCCATTCTGCCTTCCTTTAACAAGTCTGACAAGAGAGAGGTGATTACATGTGTAAGTGATATTCAAGTGTTCTGATAACACTGCTTGTAGGTAGAGTTGGTTTATCCATTAGGATGGTTCACCGCTGACCTTATGCATCTGCATAGGTACACATGCAGATTTCTTTTTTGGAGTCAAAATAGCTACAATTTGTAATGAGCAGTACTTTGAGGATTCTCAATTAAGCTCATTATATGCTATATTATGCTCATTACCCAAGATTTTATTTTCTAACATATAAACACGTCTGTCATATGGTACATTTAAAATACTTATACACAATGATGAAAATATACTTTTGCTGATCACTGAAGCAAGTTGTTCAGAGTGAACAATCGTTTCCTTAGGCAGTGGAAAGATGATTTGTTCCCTTTCCACCACTCCAAAAGATCAAGTTCAGGAATATACTCTAGCTTTGTTTTGCATTAGCAATCTATGATATGACTATGTAGTACATTATTACTATCTGTCAACTACTGACAGAAGTTATATGCTCTCAAAATCATTGTTATGCTCACAAGTGTCAATTAAGTTCACAGTTGGTCCAATTTTGTTCGCATTCAGCCTAATCCTCAGAACTCCTTGAAATATGGAATGTGTGTTGGCAAATTTACTTTTATTGGAAAATGGAAACAGCCCATAACTGTTTCTTGTCAATATTTAGGATACATAGAGCACATTGATAGAACAATTTTCTAGTCAAAATGAGCAAACTTCTATATAATTGTTATATCATCTCAGATTGTAATAAGATAATCAAAGTATCTAAATATCTTAAAACAGATATACCTATGTGATGGTGACACTTTCTTCCTCCCCGTGCCCACATAAATGGATGCCATATTTATAGTCTGCTGTGTATGTTATTCACAGCCAATATTTATAAGCATGTGTTATGTTGTAACTCATTGGTTTTCACTTGCGATATTTTTTACTGGATTTTATGTCAACCTCAAATTTATAAAATAGACTTAATCATATTTTCCACTGAAAATTTCAAGATATAGTCCTGCACTATTAGTATTATCTATGAGAACAGTTAGACCTAGAGATATGGCTTGCTCCAGCAAGGGAGTGGGAAAAAGTTAAATTTTAAAAATGAAAGTATAGATATTATGACTAATTTCAAGAATTCCTCACCTGTGCAAGATTGTCTATCGGCTTCGAGGACATACCCAGCATCACACTGGCATTGGTAGCTCCCTGGTAACTCCACACAAGTGTGATTACAAAGTGGTACTGCACTTGAGCACTCCGGGATATCTAGGAAGGTGTAGCACTGCTCATGAACAAACTGATAATCAAGAACTATGTTAATTGTCTTTTCTCTGGGTATTTCACTGAACTACTTCCAATACCTTGACATGTCAATCCATCTGTTTCCAATAAGAATCCATCTGTGCAGGTACACTCAAAACTTCCCTGTGTATTGATGCAGCCTTGGTTGCAGCCTCTGTTAACAACTCCACATTCATCAATATCTATATATGAACAAGGCAGTTGGATGTTTAAACAGGGCCATCTTTGGCACTTGCTGGTGTGTGTGTGGGGGGGGGGGGGGGGGGGGAGGGGGGGGGGTTTAAAGCTACTATACTTTTCTTTTCTTTCAATTGATTTTTATTGATTTTTTTAAAAAATTTATAATTATTTGTTGTTGTTTTTCACCTATTGACCCCAAAAAGCCATCTAGAATTAAAAAAATAATAAATAAATAAATAAATAAATAAATTCAAAAAATTCAAAAAATTCCTGCTGTTAGTTGTGTTGGTAGGAGCCCCTGTGCACTGCTTTGCCCAGGGGCACATAATTTTGTTAAGATGGCCCTGTGTTTAAAGCGTCAAATTACTAGTCTCAATTACCGTTGCATGATGACCCATCAATGTCTAGATTATAGCCAGCTGCACACGAACACTCATAGCTGCCAAGCAAGTTGTTGCAGGAATGTTGGCATGGTGACGATGAGCACTCATTGATATCTGTAACATTACAATAAGAAATTAAATGGTATTAATATTTTCTTCTGAAAATATGATAGAAAATTATCCCACCGTCACATGTGCTGTTGTCATGGCCAATGTCATAGCCATCTCTACATGAACACTTGTAACTGCCCTCCGAATTGGTGCAAGTGTGATCACATCCTCCATTGTTCACAGCACACTCATTGACATCTGCAATATGAAACAAATATAATGCAGAACTATAAAGAACAGATAGTTTGCTCGAGTTAAACGTGCAGTCTTGAACAGGCAATTGTCAAACTTCAATTTGTTCTGCCATCAATTAAATAGATATAAATATATCTATCTCTACCTGTGCATAAGAATCCATATTCCAGTAGCTCGTAACCAGAGTTACATTTGCAGAAATAACTTCCATTCGTATTTTGGCATGTGTGAGCACAGCCACCATTGTTTTTCAAGCACTCATTCACATCTGCAGAGGACAAAATGTGTCATATGTATACAGTAATGAGTGTACTGAGCCCTCAAGCTGTTTATGTGATGTACATGCAGTTAAAATCCTTTAGATTAATCAAATTATTTATCTCCACAATAAACACTTTCAAATTTTTGGTTAAAAACAAACAACACTGTATATGGTAGTATAAAAGGGTTGATGGGGGTGCTAATAAAATGCTAGATATAAAATTCTTTAATTGGTTGCCAGAAAGATATAAATTCACATAACACAAGCATGTTCTTTATGCCAAATAGCTGACAGTGGTTGTTATTTTACATGTCTTGTTGTGCCTATTCATCCAGAGAGTTGTTGGTCAGTGAGCATGAACTAATGTTGCATGTCATAGCAAATGTTACTTACTTGATATTAATACAATACTAGCAAGGGTTCTGTATGTAGTGGGTTCAATATAATATCCCATCATGCCAAACTCTGCACTTATTGATCCTTTTGTGAGAGAGGCAGAAACATAGCCAGCATAAATATGGGTGAGGTGGATTTCCAATATTACAATTAAGTCTATTTGACAGCACCTGAATAGCAAATAGCAACACATGCATTGCACTATCTTTTGGGTGGAACTCCCTATCTATAGAAAAGTCTATCAAATGCATTTTAATTTTTTAAAAATCCAATATTGACGTTTGCCCATTTATACAATGGCAGACACTAATTTCATGCAGTAAGAAGGTATACATATGTGGACTTAATAATGAGTCATTAGTTTCACTCTGAGGTACAAGTGAATCTATTTACAGAACTCAAATTTTTCATAATCATACCACAAAATTTTAAATGACAATTACCAGTGTTACAGAGTGGATCTGTCCAGCCAAGGAAGCAGTCGCATGTGCCAGGAGGAATACAGTAGCCATTGCCACATGACAAACAACTTCCATTCAGAAATGTGTTATTATTGCATGCCATGTTCAAAAAAAAATAGTTACCTTGGGAGAGAGAGAGGGAGAGAGAGAAAGAAATACAATAAAATAAATAACATGAAACATATATGAATATTGTGGTATTTGGTTATTCCACTGAGGTTCTGCCTATTTAACAAGGTCTACACACCACATTATATTGTCGAGTAATTGGTGAGAATAATACTTGAACATAAAAGATAATAAATTATAATGTACCTAATTTACATGTAAACTCAGGGTGTTTTTTTTTCCTCTCACAAGGGCCTAATTCCTTGCTGTAGCAAAGCCCCACCTAAAATAGGTACTGTGTTGTGGTAGCTACAAAGACAATCTACAGTTTGCTGCTGTGGACCAGAGCCAGAAGAAATGAATTCCAATTTGGTGCAGTATGCAATTACAGGTCAGAATTTTACTTCTATATTTACACTAGCAGAGTGCCTAAGTGATGCCTACCATGTCAAAGGTGGCCCTGATGCCATATTGGTGGATGCCATGGGTGGATGCTATGGGTGGATGAGCATATTGATAGATTAGGTTGGTGTAAATTCTCAACCATGCTGGATCTAGCCCCATTGGACTCCCTTTGGCTAAGCCCATGTGATGATAAAGTAAAAATAACCCAAAACAATAAATATAGTTATTGTCAATCTGCATACCATCTGGTTGCTTGCTTGGATGCACGACTTCCATTCCAGCAATTAGACCACTGTGTATGCTCACTGTTCCTAAATTTTCTCCACTTGTCTTATTCAGACTCTTGATGATAGTTGATTCCGTCAGGAACAAGTAGTCACCAAAGGTGCTTATGCCTTGGGTGAAAATATTGCTAAACTGGATTTGAATTTCAATGATTTCCCCACCACCAATGTGTGTTGATTCCAGCCTGAAGTTACAGTTGTCTACCCAGAAGAGATGTTGTGTAACAAAGTCGATAGTCAGTGCTTCCACACATTGCCCTAAGTTATCCTTGATGATTTCTCTCCCCTTTCCATCAATTCCAACTCTCTCAATTGTTCGTGTGCCACTGTCTGTCCAGAAAAGCCAACTGAGATAAAAAGTAATAATTTTTATGACAAAGATTCACTCCTCATTCATACACATAGTGTCTAGTGAACCATACCATTGTCATATTTATCTCATGCTGTCTAGTATCTGTGTCTGAATGTGATATTGTGAGCAGAAAATCTTTAGCAGCAACAATAAACCTTTAACTATCTCAATAAAAATCAATTATAAAATTCAGTTTATGATGCCAAGAAGTAACTATGCTTCTGAGTAAGTTCAAGTCTCTAATTATACCCAAATAGATTTGCTCAAGTTATGTCCTTATTGGATTAGAAGTTCTAAAATGAATTGCAGTGAACTTCAAGAATTTCATTTCAAAAATAGATGCCAATATTTTTTGACTTGCTAGACTATATATTTCAGTAGCATCAGATGAACATTCCTAAGCTCTATTTAATTGCATCACACATCAGGTCACTTGAACATTTACTTAATAAATTATTGTGACCACAAATTTCAATTCCCACAGCAGCATGCCACCTTATGGATAAGTTTAATTATGCTGTCTCTAAATTACTAATCAGTGAATTATTAATATGGTTTCATGACATCACAGTGAAGTTCAGCCAAGTATATATGTAGCTAAACTAAATTTGTCATGATTTATAAAAGTGTGCTGGCTGTAGCTCATTAGGTTCAACATACCCATAGTCGGGATAAGGGTAGACACTGATGCCCTTAGGGTCACTGCCAGGTCCAGTGTCACTGAGAACATCTCTTGTCATTTCAGTCACTATATCATACTCCACTATTGACCTTGCAGTTCGGTCTGTGATATAAATCTTGTTGTCAAGCCAGTTCACAGCTAAATCAACTGTTCAATAAACATTGAGGAATAAAAATTATTAGATTTGATAAAGTAGTCCAGTATTAATTGATTTTTAATGGCTTACATGGGCGTTGGAAGTTAGAAATAATAATGGTTGGATTTGATCCATCTGAAAGAGTGGCCTTCCAGATGTCTCCATTCCTTTGATCCACCCAGTACATCAAATTCCTCCTGTATTTATATATAGGGGAAAGAAGTAATTCAAGGTTACATCAACTAATTTTATGATGCATGGAAAATGGAACCTTTTTTTGCTGCCATCAGCATGCCTCTATTTCAAGACAAAAGTTGCAGGTGAGCTCTATTGGGTGGTACAATATGTACGCATACTTGCATGTACATACATGTAATGGTAGTCCACTCCAACTACTCTTGTAGCTCGTGATGATGGTGAGTGGAGGAATGATACTTGATTTGTATATGGTGGCAAGATGTCCACCTTCCCAATTAAACTGCCTTGGGCAAAAATTGCATATGGCTCTCTGCAAGAATAGGATACATACAATTACATTCTTGGCGAAGAACAGTGCAAATGAGAAGGCTAAAAATGTAGAGAATGATATATCTATTAATTTTTTTACTTTTAAAGTTGACTATTATGTTTTCTGTTATGAGTGCCTATTGGACAATTCCAAGCTAGTAATGAATATTTATTTATTTAAGTTCAGAGATTCAATCTGTTTCAGAGAGGAGTCTATAACTCTTCAAACTCAAAAGTTGCAAGTAAGCAATGATGTTTCTGGTAATATTTTATTAAAAATTGATTGTTCCACTAGGATTATTGCTTATTTGCAACGACCATTAAAAAAAATAATAAAACTACTTCACTAAATCAAGGATCCAAAAAAAAAAGAAAAAAAAGAAAAAAAAGAAAAAAAAGAAAAAGAAATGTTAGCATGGAAAATGAAATGTTATTGACACCTTGGTTTATTCATACTATTTTCTATACACAGATTTTTTAATCATAAATTAGAAAAAGAAAGAAAAAAAATCTAGCAAAGAAAACAAAAAATTCAACAAACAATAGCAAATCATAATTTGGCTTTTTTTTTTCTTCTTTATCTTTTTATTTCTTTGTCTTTTTGCACAATCCAGTGAGAGAGCTACATGAAGACATAATTTCCTTGGGTCAATAATTGTACCTCTGTGAGTGAGAGAACATGCAGCTTCTCATAATTTACGTACTACAGAGAGAATAAGCTCTTACTCAAATCAGGATGTTCTAAATCTGCAAAAGTTATAGCAAGCATGGCATACAGTTACTTACACCACATACAGTTACTTACACACAGTTACTTACACGTCAGATACGTTGGACACCTCCTGCTCCAGGAGAACACAACTGTTTGATGCACAACTGCCCAGGACTAGTAGGACCAAAAGGAAAAATTCAAAGTTTACCATTCTGGACTTCTTTAAGTGTATTTTCTTAATATTAACATGAAATAAAAATAAATCAAGTTGAGATGCTTTCAATTTTTATATCCTCCCGACAGATTTTCTCAGCCAGATTATCCCAGCAGGCATGCTCAGGTTAAATGTCTCATTTTTCTGAACCAAATGAGGTTGAGCTTTGCTTAGGTGTGTGTGAGAGGGAAATGGGGTTGAAATGGGGTTGTAAATATAGGCTTGAAATGAAATAAAACACACAAATAAAAACACATAAAGAATGGAGCAAGTTCTACAAAAAGAGTCAATAAAACTGATTAATTCTTAAACTCTATTCACTTTGACTTTGCCGCAGGAAGTGAGAGGTTTACAAACGAGAGGACCGGTACCAGTTAGAAGTGCCAGCAATTAAATTTTTGGGGGATAAGGTATTTGAAACAAAATCTTTCAAGTTCTCGATTTTTTTTTTTTTTTTTTTACAATTCTTTGAAGAACATAGGTCAATACTTGAGTAAGCTGTAGTGCAGTCGTGTTCCCTTTAGGGATACAATAACTTGCATAAGCAACTGGGGATTTACTTAGTCTCGGTCCCAGACCCCTTTATTCACAGAACTGGATGTATTGTATCGCCAGAACACAAATAAAGTGGGTCTGGTGACTTGCCTGTGCATTCTGTGTTCTTGCGCCCACATTCCGGCAGAGACCAAAATAATTTCATAACGAGGTTTAAAACAACCACACCTACCGCCAAGGTTGTAAAATTTTTCGAAGTGACCAATTGTTTCTGATGCCATCCCCAGTACCTGGTGCTATATATTTACACGCAAAACATAAGACTTCATGAATATGTAGTTTTGGTTAACCAAATGAGTGAATGTGGCTTTTATGGTTGTGTTCCACGGATGCCTAAGGAACACGAAATGCACAGGCAAGTCACCAGACCCACTTTATTTGCATGCTGGTGATGCAATACATCCAGTGCTGTGAATAAAGGAGCTGGGACCTAGACAAGGATTTGCTATGGTTCTAATATCATTCCTAAAAATAAAATTACAAAGATACTTCATAGATGAATGAAACAATATATACTGCGGAGAAGGTCAGTTCATTTTGTTTTGCTTTTGTTTTTTTGTTTTTTTTTAGGAAAAAAGTAGAAAAGACGCATAAACAAAAGGGTGATATATCTGATGGATTGTCTGAGGCAACTGGCATACATCAAAAGTGTTAGTAACATTCATACAGAGTTATTGGCTATTGATTAAAAGTTTTTATCATTGATAAAAGTGTCACACCACTCAAGGATAAAATTAAATAGAGACTCCTTCAGTAATGGAGCAATACAAAGAGTGGTACTTTTTTAAGAAAGTAAAAACAGATGAAATATTTAATGAAGTCTGGTTCTGTCTGTGGGAACTTCTTCATATTATTGAGCTCTAAAGGCAGTAAATGATTCATATATGAATATAACATTATTGAATAAGGTGTAGAAAATTTTTTAGGCACATAGTGGACATGACAATTTTAACAAAGACAGACTAGAAGATATAGTAGATGAAATAATTATTGAAGATGAGGATGCCGACAGACATTTAATTGACATGGTTCTACAATTATCAAAACAAAGTGAAGGTAACAACAGAACCAAATACAACTACAAACTCTCAACACAACTTGACAAATACAATAGAAAACATGGACCCTAACTTTCTCAATATTCCCAATTCCTCATGCCAAAATACTTCCACCATCCACTTCAGCCATCTTCAATGCAGTGTATATAATAAATTACTTAGCATTTCCTGATGATCCACCCTCAATGCAGTAAGAAATGTTACCTGGCAGTTCTACATCATAACACTCCCAACCTTCTCAGCAATTTCAATAAATTGCACATTTTCTCCAAGAAATTCCATGACAATGCTCTCCAACCATCTCAGCAATCTTCAACACAGTGGAAGTTTCATCAACAGTTCTATATTGCAATGCCCCCCTCTCCCCACCTTCCCTATGTTCCATAGTTCTCTTCAATGCAATGAACATGATACTCCAGCAGTTTCACATCACAACCAAGCATCAATCAATGTCATCCCAGCAGTTTTATAGCACAATGCTCCTCCATCTTTCACAGTTCTCTTCAATGCAATGAACACAATCTTACCTCAAAAGTTCAACATGAAAATATTAGTCTGCTATCAGGAGTGTGCCATGCTAGCTCCAACAGAATTGATGCTTTGTCACATCTAAAGCTATTAATATCTATCTAAATAATTTTTGTGTTGATTCTTTACCACATGTTAATATCTAGTTGAATATTTACTATATTCTTCCCTATCTATTGAATGAACCTGGTTGTACAGCAACTAACAAAAATATAATTGTCAGACATCAATTCTCTCAGAGTTTCTGCTTCCCGCCAGTAGGCAAGGGATGATAGTCCAGCTACATTCCTGTGGTCTGAAGAATGCCTGTACTTTCCTTTGAACTATACAGCTAAATCCTGATTCCTTCCTCGCAGAGCTTCAGGAGTATCATAGGAAAAAACAACACTTCAGGCGAAGTTGGATGATACCTGAAATATTGGAAATAAGTAAATATTGAGACTTTTATAGCAATTTTTCAACCGGCAAAGTCAAAGCAAATGGACTTTAGTTCTACTGGATGCACTCGTTCATGGGTGTTACCAACAATTTCAATCCTTAGCTTCTCTCATTTTCTTCACCCACTGGACATGATTAGTAGAATTTTCAATCCTTGTTGAACACAGAGCATATACCAATGATGTCTTCAAACAGCTCACCTACATGATCCATTATATCATTCTCAGACTGATAGTTTTCATGCTTTTAAATTCATGCTGCACTTTCCATGAAGCATATAGTTGGCAACAAAGATTAGTGATGAACCTGTACACTTCATTTGGAATGGAAATACTATCACCTGTACTACTACATGTACCCTATCTATAACAACAGGGTACTGTCGACTTTCTTTGTACTTTGCTCTCCATTATATCTTCCTCAAAAAGCTGCAGATGTAACAATAATAGGAAAAGGCTTACAGTTTAGAGTTGGGAAAAGCTTACAGTTGAGGATCAGGAAACAGTCTTAATTTCGTCCTCTGATCTGATGGAAATATATATGTATTTCCTAGTTTAGTATTCCTATTAATCGATATTTTATGGTGAAGAAATTACCATGAAAAAGGTTCTGTTACTGGGAGGAAGTCAAAACATCTCTATATTGCCCAGTCTGTTAAAAGGGTAGGAATTATATGTTGATGGAATCGTCATAATTTATAGTAATATGAGGTCTATGGTGCATCTGTATATTTTGATTCATGCGTGTGTATTATAGAAATATGATGTCATGCTTTCTGTCTGGGAGGATATAAAAGTCCTTGTCAGTTTTGTTTTAGTCTTGTCTTGATCATTGATTATAACTTCTGTGAGCTGAGATTCAAATACCTAAATTTCTCTTGTGGATCGTAGGGAGGGAATAGCTATAGAGGCATTACATTGGTGGCAGCATCTACCATTAACAGAAGAGAGAATAGTTGAGATTAGTTAGCTATTCAGCAAGGGTAGCCCTTCACACAGGCGAGGGCAAAATTTGAATCACTATTACTTCAACAAGGGAGGAGACAGCACATTAAAAGTTGGGGAACTGAAGTTTATGTTATTTTTGAGGATCGATGTGCTTAATATAGGAAAATTAAGCTATAACTGCTTAATAAACTCTTGCATCTCATAAAAGATAAAAGTTTTACCATCAAAACTAAATCTAAAGTGAAAAGGTGTCTGTAAATCTTTGTAAATATATAGGAGCACTCTAATAACTAAGTTTCATCTCTGTCATTGTAGAGTGCACAGAAGTTAAGACACTTTTTCCCAGAGAGGGACTTATTTTTGATGCTGCAGAGGTATCTAAGATTGTTAAATATAGATGAGAGAGCTGGTGCACGGTTAGTATCACAGCCAAACACTTGAACCAAAAAGGTCGAATTTGGCATATACTCTCTAAGAACCCGGGTGAGCATTATCAAACACAAGTGAGCATGGTAATGGGTGTGGGTTTTTTTTTATAGCCACACCCACAGGAAGTTATTTTGGCTGAAAAAAGTTAATTGAGGATCAATCAGGCCAAAATTAGGCATGTTGTCTCCAAGTACCCGGTAAAGCATTATTAACCACATGTGGGTGTAGTTTGTCCATAACCACACCCACTGGAAGTTGTTTTGTCTATCAAAAGTTAATTAAATGACCAACAAGGCTAAAATTTGGAATGCGGTTTCCAAGCAAATGGGTGAGCATTATTAATTATATTGCGTGTGTCAATAAGTGTGGTCTGGTCTTTGCCACACCCATAGGACATCACTATGCCTGCCAAATACTCATTTATGAACCAATAAGGCTTTGAAATTTGGCATATGGAGTCCAAGTAACAGGGTGAGCATTATTCACAAATATGGGTGTGGTAATGTGGTTTGGTATTGGCCACACCCATAGGAAGTTATTTTGGTAGCCAAAAAGTAATCAAAAGGATCAATCAAACCAAAATTTTAGAGGCTTCCATAATGTTTCACGTTGACGTTAGCGGGCAACACCAGGTATATACTGCTTGTATTATTATTCAAATTGTGCCGAACGTGTAATTTGTATATTGATTTGCAAAAATCAATAGTAAGAACCAGAGAGAAAAAAAATTTTTCTATAAATATTTATGTCGGATTACATTTTTCAGCCTCATAAAGAAATGCCTTTTAGGCAGTGTTGAGTCAATTAGTTCTACTAGTCTGTGCATTAATACATATCGACTTAAAAGAACAAAAGTAAAAATTAAAAAAAGAGGGTGAAATGGGAAAAATTAAGGGGACTGAAGACCAGCCTAGGATACAAACTTCCGACTTTAAGCTTGGAAGATCTGTGTTTTAATTGATTGCCATGGTTTCATAGGGTTTTTTGTTTCTTTTTTGTATGGGGTAACATTTGGATTCTTTTTTTTTTCTTTCTCACAGAACATTCCTCAAGATGAAATTCAATTTATATCATCCTAGTGCCACCCTAAATAAACTGTCTGAATATTTCGGTGATTCAAATTTTTGTTTGAAAAGAGTAGCACTACTTATGACCAAACAGATGCTTGCAAACTATATATAGATCTATAGTGTGTGATAGAGAGAAGGAAGATCTTCAAGTTGAATGTCAAGGTTTCTTTAAAGGGTAACTGAACTGGAAAAAAAAATTTTTTTTTTTTTTTACTGTCTTATTTTGTTGTCCTTGATGAACCTAGTATAAAAAAATTTGGAAATTTTGAGTCCAATATTCATGAAGAAAACTTAGCTTAAAAATTTTACTTTTTGTGGGGGTGTAACTACTCATTGACGTCACATGGGGGACAGCTGCAGCCAGAACTGAATGGAGGTGATATGCTCTTTCAACAAACTTCAACAATTCCTGGGGTCAGGAGGTTAAGTCCAGGATTGATAGCAGCATATTGGCATTTAGCAAAATAGCAACTGAAAAGGAGTTGTGGAGTTGGATATCTGATGGAATGAGTGGAGAGATCTGTCCCTAGTAGCCCTAGTCCTAGCCCTAGCCCTAGGGAGAGTGCAATAATTATTCATACCTTCAGATCCTATTGACACTGCTCTTCAGTTCAATCTATCTCTGATTTAGATACAGATAGAGATAATAAGGATCAAAAACTTTCTAATTTGTCATGATAAAATATATCTATTTGCAAAATAATTTTGGCTTTGCTACTTTTGGTGTGGAGCTAGATATTTAATAGCTAGCTACATAGCTACAGAAAATGAGTATCTTGTTATGGTAATACTTGCTAGGTAGCTTGTTATGGTAATACTTGCTAGGTAGCTTGTTATGGTAATACTTGCTAGGTAGCTTGTTATTCTTGGTATGGAGCTAGATTTTTTATAACTAGCTAGCTATATAGCAAACTTTAATTGTTCCTTTTTTACACTACGTTATAACATTTATAGCTAGGACTACATTTATTGAAATATTTGCCACCAATTTAAATACACACACATAAAGCCACCATTGTCTTACCTAGCACAGTTGGTGTCAAGGTTTGTGTTTCAGGAGCCACAGCAGTACTATCAGAACAGGTTATCGTGACTCCATCCAAATCAGGAAATACAGTAAATGAAAGTGAACTTATTATATTCGAGTTTTCGAGGACATCTTCACGTACCAACATGAATGGTTCCACACTTGGAAGCATACCTACTCCAAGTACACCTGCATCAGTTATGTAGCCTGGAACATTCCACAGATGAACAATTGATGTCACTGTGCAGGTCAAGGTGACATTATCTCCGACACAGAAGGCAGTTCTGGTAGTGTTGATACCATCCACTTGTACCCACAGAGAATCAGCCCAACCTAATGCATGGGATAGGACATGTTCAATCAACTATGACAACAAATAACAGAGCATGGAGAATGATAAGATCATGTAGACACAAACAGGAACTGGCACTGCACATGGCTAGGGCTACCATTTGTTTATAGGTGGTATACAGTACCAAACATTATATTTATGCACATTGTATTGCTACTACTATTTTCACAAACTCCCTACATGCCTGCCTGCCTGCCTGCCTGCCTTCCTGCCTGCCTGCCTGCCTGCCTGCCTGCCTGCCTACCTGCCTGCCTGCCTGCCTGCATGCCTGGTAACTGTCAGGAGAAATAAAGGTTTATAGCCATGTGTCCAAGGACCAGATGCAATCTTATTCTGCTCTCTAAGTTATCATCCTATCCCTGCTGAAGGTCTTGGAAATTCTTATATGTGTATACTTTTGGCAAATTTGTTCAAGAAATAGGTAAAAATCAACAACATACTAACTCATTCCCCCCATCCCCTCAACCCAGTGTTTCTAAAATAATTGAAGAAAATAAGATCCACCCTCGTATGTAGTTGTGAATGAAACATTTTTTAACTAGCAAAGTTTGCACTTATGAGTGATAGAAATGGTGAAGGTCTGATACACCAAGAAGAATAAATAAATTTGGGAACCATGAATTTACCCTGCCTTAATTTTTTTTCTTCATTATTTTTTTGGAATACAGTTTTTCTCCAAATTTCCCCCCAGTACTATACATTCTGCCCACTTCAAAATTTCCTTATTTAAACATGTCCACAACCCAGATATTGTAGCTGCTGCAGTTATTCCTCTACCTCTCCCCTGACCGACCGACCGACCGACCGACCGACCGACCGACCGACCGACCGACCGACCGACCGACCGACCGACCGACCGACCGACCGACCGACCGACCGACCGACCGACCGACCGACCGACCGACCGACCGACCGACCGACCGACCGACCGACCGACCGACCGACCGACCGACCGACCGACCGACCGACCGACCGACCGAAGTACAGACAGACAAAACAAAAGAGAGACAGCTTCTTTTACTCTATTAGAAAACTAGCAGATATGCCAGTTGTTGCCTGGAATTTAATATATCAGATAGATGGCACACATGGATTGTGTATGATGTGTATGTTGCCATGTGAGTGCTTTCGGTTACTGCAATCATATGCATCATAAAACCCTTTACCAGGTCAAAATTTACTCCTTCAAAGAAGAGAAGAATCACAATGTAGAGTAGCATGGAGCTAGGCATGATTGGCTGCAAGATAATGTACAGCCCTGAGTATTAGCTCCAGTTAGCAGGTTGATAATTTTTCAGTTTTGAGTTGACAAGTTTTCAGTTGACTGTTTGGCAGTTGACAGTTTACATGTTTCATTTTATGGATTTCAATTGATGGGTTATCAGTTTATAATTTTTTGCTTGACAGGATTTCAGTTGATAGGTTTATTTATTTTTGATAAACCTCTTTATCAAGCTGCACTCTGCATAATTGGGCTTCAGAAATGGATTTTTTTTAATGCTTTAAGTAAACTTCCTTCCTACAGGAGTAACCACAAAGTTGTAATACAAACCACACATGTAATCTGATCTCACCCGAATTAACCCAAGCAAGTTCAAAATGACATTATATGTCAACTCTGTTTATCTTAGTGAACCAGTCATTATATAAATACTGACGTTTTTTCAATATTGCAATGCAGTCCAACCCAATCTATTTTCAAAATCATCAGTAACCACCAGTCAATAAGAGAATGCCAATGAGTGAAATCATTGCCAGAATTAAGTTTGAGAGGAATATCCATAGTTCTAATCTGGTGAGTGAATAGTTAATTTTGATCATTTAATTCCAAAGCATACCTTATGTATGGTTTGATTGTTCAGCATTACACCATGCCTCTAAATTAACATTTGAGCATTACACAATTCTTTCGAAACATCCTGAACTTTTTAAAAAATCAAAGGGTAACCTGGTTGCATGTCTACATATGAGCTGCTGTTATTTAAATTAAGCCACAAAATCTAGAAATGGTGTTTTGAGTGACTTCATTCATGTTTCCTGTCAACATTAGCATGGGTAATGCTGGGCATACCCTATAGTAATTGCTAAGATTGTCATCCTTATCTAGAGGACAACTTAACCCATTGCGAATTGCTAAATCCTATAAAGATGAATAACAAATTTTTAGGTCTATTTTATGATTACTATGGAAATCATGAAAAAATGTCGGAGGATCTGCACAGAAAGCCATCAAATATGATATTGGCACCTGGAGCACCATTGGTGGGTGGAGGAGATAGAGGAATATCTGCTTCCAATTTATTATCACTATAACTGCCGGGACAATACTTTTGCTTCAGGTACCACTGTAGCTAAATAAAGGAAGTGATTTCTGCTGGTAATGATCTTTCATTCACACACACCAAGACATTGGAGTACATGCAGAGATTGACAAACAAACATTCACTTGATAAAGAACCTCCTCACCTTCTGAACAATTCACTTCTTCAATAGCTCAGGATGTACATTTTATCCAAGAATGATTATATGCAAGTAAGGAATCTAATTGAGGAATGTTTAATGCCTGCATTCTGTAGTGCTCAATATAGGCCTCACTCTATGTTGATATGCTGGGGAGCATGCCCCCATAAGAAGTCAGTTGGGGCCTTAGGAGTTATCTATTAATATGTTTCAGACTGTGTCATGCATTATATTTGACTCTGGCCTCCAGTCACATTGAAATTATAGATACACACTTAATCTAGAGTTAATCATGTTCACCTGACAAGAGCAACATAATGACAGAGAGAAATGTTCCTCAAGCAACAACAAGCTGTCAACTTGTAATGGAACTAACTGGAAGAGGAGGAATATGCTACATGATGGCATGTCATCTCTCATGGGCAATGCACTGAACCTACAACAGGGACATGAATTTGAACAAACAAGGGGAAAATAATTCCATGAAATTTTCATTCTCCTCCACTTAAAAGAATATTGGTCACCGCATGCATGCACAATCACTATTCTCAGTGACTCACATAGAGTGGTGCAGAGGAGGAGGGAAGCAGACACTCTCAGAGACTCACAGTCATTCCTGCACATGTGCAGTTGCAATAGTATGACCACAATACAGCTGATACAGTGACACTCAAATTTTTTAGCCATCACAGATTGACCCAGAGTAAATTCCCTCTGCTGAGCATGTAGGTCATATCTATCCTTTTGCTGGGACTACCGCCAACCGACATATCGCTCCATATCTGATCTCAGGAGATGCTATCTAGTATGTAAACTTCTACCCATCAGCAATTCTGAAGGTGTAGTACTGGTGGGTGGGTGTGGAGTAGTATAGCATGAGAGAAGGAAGTTCTCCAATCGATGAGCTAGTGTATGGCCATCATTCTTAGCAGCCTTAATGTTTCCTTGAATGTCCTGACAAACCGTTCTGCTTCACCATTTGTGCTTGGATGATAAAGTGATGATCATGAATTCTTGATTCCATTTCTGCTCGTAAACTCCACGAAATCAGAATAGGTGAAAAAGGCCAATATCAGACACTACCTGCTCATGTATGCCATTCTTAGCAAACTAGTGTCTAAAGACGACAATGGTCTCAGTGGTTGTGTGTGTCATCTCTACTACTTCAGCCCATTTTGAATGCTCATCCACTACACTACTATAAGGAAGGATTAGTTAAGGAATAGGTCTGCAAAATCGACATGTAGTAGCTGCCAAGGACGATCAGGCCATGTTCATGGATATAACAGCTTTTGCTGGTGATTGTTTCACATCCAAGCAAGCATGACAAAACCTCCCTAACACCTCCAAGTCCTTATCCAGTCCCTTTAACTAGGCATGAGTGTGAGCCAGTGCCTCCATGCATGACACCCCCATGTGCTCCCTGTATGAAACCCCTATGAGCTCTCTGTGCAGTTCAATTAGCACCACCTTCCAAAACTCTGAGGAATCACAACACATAGTTTCCACAACAAACAGCCCTCCTCCTCAGAGAACTCAGTAATCTTTGAGCGGCAAGACTGAAAAGCCTTGGGAACATGCACTGGCAAACCTCTGAGTAAATATGACGAGACCTTGCTAAGGATAGGGTCTCTAATTTCTCATACTCTCTTGCGAGGATAGGGCATCATCTCAATCTGTCGGATGTTACACATCCTACTCTCCAAGGATTGTTCATCTCCTCTTTCTGGCAAGGGCAAGCAGGAAAGGGCATTAGCATTTCCATGTTCCCCTGTGGAATGAAATTCGATGTCATAGTTGTATGCCCCCAAAAGAATGGTCCATAGTAGCAACCCTGCAGCTGTTATGACTGGAACTCCCTTATTTGGCCCCAAAATGGTGGTGAGTGGTTTATGGTATATAATTAATGTCAATTTCCCTCCATAAAGCTATGTATGGAACTAAAGGACACCAAATATGAGCCCAAGAGCCTCCTTGTCGATCTTGGCCAAATTTATTTCACACTATGACAGTTACCATGATGCATAGGTAATGGTCGCTTGGTTCCATTGGGAGCACAGTGAAATGACTGCCTCCAGTCAATATGATAAAGCATTAGCAGTAAGTTTTAGCAGTAAGGTGGAGTCATAATGTGTGGTGGATGTGGTCAAGAACTGTCTGGAAGTCTTGACATCTGTAAACACTGGATCAAACAAACCCACTTTTGCCTTAAGGAGAAGATCATGGAGAAGATGGAAGATGGTAGCCAAGTTCGGCAGAGACTTCCGATAACAATTCAGTAATCCTAGAAATGATCACAACTGATGTGTGTTTCATGGCAGAGGAACCCTTTCCATTGCTTCAATTTTTGCCAGTAAGGCTTGTATTCCTTCGGCATCCACTGCATTTGGAAGGAAGGGACACTTTTTATGCTTCATCCAAATACCATGGGATATTGCAAACGGCAGAGGACCTCTTCTAATCACTGTAGATGTTCAATGTCTAAGGCCCCCGTTATCAAAATGTTATTGATTTGATATGTTGTTCCAGGAATTCCTTGCAAGATGGTGTCCATCATCTCCTGAATTATGGCAGGAGCAAAAATATAACAAAAGGGAGATGTGTAAACTGATACAAGTCTCAATGTGTATTCAGCGTACAGTATTTCAGTGAGTCTGGGTGAAGTTCTAGCTAGAGGAAAGCCTGTGAGAGATCCAGTTTGGAAAATTTCTTTCCCCCAGCTAAGGCCACATAGAGGTTCTGAGCAGTGGGGAGAGGGTACTGATCTACTATGAGAAAAAGATTGACAGTGACCTTAAAATGCCAGCAGAGATGAACTCGTCCATCTGGCTTACGAACAGCCACAATGGGGGTTGCCAACTTGCTTGAGTTATTTTTTCAAGGATTCCTTTCCATTAAAGACAATCCAGCTCATCTTCTAAAAGCGTAGGGAACAGTTCATGCTTTGAAAAATCTTGGTGGTTCACCAGATTTAATATGTAAATTAGCCTGGTAAGACTTAATTGTGCCTAATTTATTCACAAAAATGTCATGAAATTTGTCAAGCAGGTATCCCAGTGTCCCGCTGGGATAACTTGTTATTTCCCGGATCTTATGCATATTTAACAGAATTTTCTAGAGCCAGTTCCTCCCCAACAAACTTGGACTATCTCCTGAAAAACAGTCAGAACCAAATCCTGCACAGAGTGTTCATATTGCACACATACATCCATTTCTCCAACCACACTTATTCATTTTCCAGAGTAGGTCCTCAGGAGGGCTGACGAGTCCCTCAGAACCAATTTAGAGAAAAGCTGATGGCATTTGGCCTCAGACATAAGAGTGATGGAGACCCCTGCATCTAACTCTAATGTATGGGATACATTATTAATTATCATATATATCTGATATATTAGTGCAGTTGACCCTCCTATAGCATGCAATGGCTGGTTTTCGGGGGCGGCACACTTTGCAAGTAGACTTCTTACTGTTGACCCTCCTCACGGACTGTGACATATTTTATACCTTGCTGTTACCTTCTTGGACTTGACGTGCTGGATGCACCAAAGGTATGTCGAAATGGTTGAATCATCAGCCTGGACTTGCAGACACTTGTAATGTGTCCCCTCCTCCAACAATTATGGCAATCTGCATTTAAAAACAGACAGTTTTTTGGCCCATGGGACGTACCTCCACATCAATAACATGGATTAGTTACTGCATTTACTTCAGTTTCCTTTGCCTTCAAAGCTCGAGCATTTCCTGTTCACTGCCTCCTCCCCTTGTGCAATTTCAATGGCCCGAGCTAGGGTGAGCTACTCAATGACCAGTAACTTTTTCTGGGTGAATTCATCACGTATTCCACACACCAGACAATCCTTTAGTTCCTCCTCAGGGTGAGTTCCATATAGACAATGAATGGTGAATTGCCTAAGTTCTGCTACATAGTCTGCAATGGACCCACAAATTCTCTGTGCATGTTAGTGAAATTAAAATCTCTCTGCAAATACCAGAGGCAGTGGATCAAAGTGTCTCTTGAAGATTGACACTAAATCCTCAAAGAATTTGTCCTGGGGAATGGTGGGTGCCACTAAAGTCCTCAGCACAGAGTAGGTCTTGCTACCTAACTCAATCATAAAGACTGGTACCTTCTTTCCTTCAGGCACTTTGTTGGCCATGAAAAACAGTTCTGCAATCTTAGGGATATGAAGACAAAGGTTCATTACCTGGCTGGTACTCACCTACACCTAAGTAGATGGTACTAGCAGCCATCCTCATCACCGACATAATATCTTATGTCAAAATTATATAACTTGGGGAAAACCTGGTATAGAGCTCCAAGGCAACAATCAACATACAACACTGGGTGCATTCTATTAAACCCTTGGCACATGTGCCACACAAGAGATTAAAGAATGGTTAGTTGACTAATAATAGCCAAGGCTAATTTCTCAAGAAACTACAAAACCAGTTTAAGACACCATGATGGCAAGTGAAAAATTATTAACATTACTGCTGGAGTCATTGGTATTACAGTGCTCTCCAATAGAGAGGTCATCTATGTTGCGTGAGCTAGGAAATAACTAATACGATTATTTTGCTCAACTAATAGGCTCTTGTAACAGTTAAGTTGCTACAGTATATAGTATTTATGTCAACACTAGTCTTATAATTATATCAACATAAGGCCAATAGTACAGATAGTGGTCAAGGAGAAGTTTAAGGGACTTTCTGTTTCACTTTCTCTATCGACAGTCAGAAGTTTACCACTGTAGCTGTGTCCACTGGTAAATTAGAGCCTGCTGGAGTGTGCAGTAAGTCAATACATCAGGAGAAAGAGAGGGAGAGGGAGAGGATATGTATTGGGTTGCTAATTTAATTTGAAATATTGCAGTCCTTTGGATTGTAATTTGATTAAATTTCTAAATTTGTAATTTTTGGGCAAGTAATTCTACACATGTGATTATAGTGAGTCGGTCGGTCGGTTGGTCGGTCGGTCGGTTGGTCGGTCGGTCGGTCGGTTGGTCGGTTGGTCGGTCGGTCGGTCAGTCAGTCGGTGAGTGAGTGAATATGTGAGCGAGTGTGTGTGAGTGTAGGGGGGGGGGGGGTGCTGCATGTGTGTGTCATGTGCTTGTGTCCAAGCACTGATCCCAAAGTAAATGTCCATTAAAAAAATAATAAAACCATTTTTAGACCTCAAGCATACAGGAGCATGTTGCCAGTCATGTTTCAGGCCTTTGAAATCACTCAAACTGCAGTCAGTAATAGCTCTCCTCATTATGTACAGCAGCCACATATTTATATCTTAGAGCCATTAATGACATTATACGGAGAGCTCTGTTTAGCTAGTGAACTGGTAATTTTAATAATGCTAACTTTTTTCATTATTGCTATGAAATCCAACCCAAGTGATTCTCAAAATTACCAGTCAATAAGAGAATGCCAGTGAGTGAAGTCATTGCTACAATTAAGTCCGAGAGGAACATCCGTAGCTCTAGTTCGGTAAGTGAATAGTTAATTTTGATCATTTCATTCCAAAGCACACCTCATGGTTCTAATTGTTTAGCATTACACCATACCTCCAAAACATTTCTGACCTTTTTAAAAAAAATCAATGGACAACGTTGGAAATTAACCTTACACAATGCTTTTGAAATATCCTGAACTTTCTACAAAAAATGAAAGGGCTACCTGATTGCATGATAAGCCGCAAGGTCTAGAAATGAGTCTTCAGTGGCTTCATTGATGTGTCCTGTAGACATTGGCACGGGCAATGCTGGGCATACCTCATAGTAATTGCTAAGATTGCCAATTTCATCTAGAGGACAACTTAACCCTTTCGAGTTATTAAATCCTATATGAGAACAGTACCAAATTTTTAAGTCTATTTTATGATTACTATACAAATCATGCAAAAAATTGTCAGAGGATTTTCGCATATAGCCATCAAATATGGTATTGGTGCTTGGAGCACCACTGCTTGGTGGAGGAGATGGAGAAATATCTGTCTCATATTTATCATCACTATAACTGCTGGGACAATGCTATTGTTTTGGGTAACACTGTAGCTAAATGAGGAAGTCATTTCTGCTGGTAATGATTTTACCTTCACGTACACACCAAGACGTCAGAGTAGATTCTAAGATTGACAGGAAAATATTATATCGATACAGAACCTCCTCACCTTCCCAATCCATTCCTTCAATAGCTAAGGATGTATGTCCAAGAAGGATGATATGCAAGTAAAGAATCTAATTAAAATATGTTTAAAGCATGCATTCTGTAAGGCTCGATGAAGGCCTCACTTCATGTTGACATGCTGGGGAGCATGCCCTCACAAGAAGTAGGCAAGTTAATTACTAATAATTTTCAGACTGTGTCATGCATTATATTCAACTCTGTGCTGATTTCACTCTGAAATTATAGATGCACACTTAATATAGAATTAATCATGTTCATCTAATAAGATTAATAGAATGAGTAAGGGAAATGTTATTCAAGCCACTACAAGCTGTCAACTTGGAATGGAACTAACTGGAAGAGGAGAAATATGGTAATTTTATGGCAAGTCAATTCTCATTCAAAATACAATGAACCCAAAATAGGGACACACATTCAGACAAGGAGAAAATAATTCCCTGAAATCCCCAATCCCCTCCATTTCAATGAATACAGGTTACATCCCCAATGCATGCACAATCACTATTCCTAGTGACTCACATTGAGTGGTGCAGAAGAGGAGGGAAGCAGACACTATCAGAGCACTCACAGTCATTCCTGCACATGTACAGTTGCAATAATATGCCCACAGTACAGCTGATACAATGACACTCAAATATAATATAAAGTGTGACTGTCAGGATAATGAGGTTATGCCTTCAGGAACATGTGCAAGATGGGTAAGATATTAATTAAGTAAGAAAATTTCAAGTTTCTAGTCCACATTTTTAGAAAATAATGAGAACAGGACAATATGTGATGGATAATGACTAGGTTTAATCATTACTTCACTCACTATGACCAGGTCAGGTCAATTCTATTAAATTGTACTTGGGCCATTGCAATAGGGAAAAATTTCAACAAAATAAAAATCAAAAAAAAATTAGGAAAATCAAATCACCAACAAAAAAAAAGGAGGCAATGTGTTCTGGTTACCTTGCTCTAGGTGGAGCTGGAGTTGGGCAAGTGCTCCCTCCACTTTTTCCAAAACTAACTAACAACAAACAAGCCAATTCCAGAAAGCACTAAAGCAAACGAAAAATGATCCATAGCCACAGCAATTCCTACCACCACTACTAACCAGACAACCAACTTTACAAAATACTCCATTATAGGTGGTGGGTCCAAGTGGGGTGGGGTGGGGGGGGGGGGGGGAAGGGCAATGTGTAATAAGTGCTTCCCTCACCTTTAAGTCTAAATTAAGAAAATGACAAGCAAATCCTAAAAAGCACAGAAATAGTCAACAAATTCCATACATGCAGCAATTCCTATCACCACTACTGACCAAACAGCCTACTTTTCTTGTGCAGCTGAAAACACAGAAAGAATTGGTGGGGTGGGATCTTAAAACAGCATTTTCAAGGGAAGGAAACCTCACCAATCACTCCAAAGCAGAGAGAGAACTGGTTACACAAGAGTTGCTAGCAGTGGCTGATTTGGGTCAATATTTATCTATAAAATTCTACAATAAACTTTCGAAAAACTTCATTGTTCAGTGGAATATATCAAGCTAGGTCCTAGCTCACCCCAAAATTTGTTCAAAGCTACTTTTCTGCTACTTTGTGGACCCACCACTGTAAATATTCCACTGTATTTATTCAAAAATAACCATTTTTAGGTAATTATTCCAAGGTAATTATTCCACCATAATTAAACTGGGAAAGGATCTGGAGATATGGCTATACTAAAGTTGTTCTGCCACCTATATGAGGCACCCAAAAATTACTTGTAGAAATTAACCACAAATTCCAATCTAGACTATATTACTAATAACTACTTAAGCTTTCAGCAGAACAACTTTGACATTGCCATGTCCCCAGACCCTTTCCTCAAGTAAAGGTACTGGCTACAAAGGACTAAATTATTCCACAGTAATTATTCCATGGTAATTATTTCATGGTAACTATTCTATGCCAGTGAAATAGTTGTCTTCATAGATCTTCCATTACTTTTCTTGGTGATTAGTCATGAAACTTTTTTTCCTCTTTCCATTGTCATTTTAAAAACAGAGCTGGTTGTCTATGCTTTACCATGAACACACAGACAAACAGATGGATAGAGGGAATGACAGACAAACAACATATAAATACAATAATAAAAAATAATGATCAGGTATTTTAAACCTGAGTAAAAAATTTGGCCAAGTGAAATTAGTGAAGGATATACATGTAGTTTATTATCACAAGAGAAAACCAGGCCCTACTGGTGGTTTTTAGGCACACCTTTGGTGGGCTGCACTCACAAATATATTTTCTTTGAAGACATATGTTGCAGATTTTTAGAACCAAATTGAACAAGGTGACAAGGTCCAATCGATTTTTTAGCACCATTTTAACATTTTTAGCATTACACACAAAGAGGAAAAGGTGTGGCCAGATGGGATCCACCCCATGTTATTCAGAGAGTCAAGTTTCGTATGCATGTCAAAGTTTTAGGCCTGTAGCTCCATTCTTTTTTCTGGCAAATATACCATTTTTGGGCTTTTTTAATACAAAAAAGGGGTGTGGCTATATAGATACGATTATGAAGTTTCCCTGGTGACACTGACTCTAAATATACATGGGTTTCTGGGTCTGGCTCTTTTCTTTTTTCTGGCAAAAGTACATTTTGTAGCTCTTTTAATACAGAAAAGGGTGTGGCCATATAAACATCACCATGACGTTCCCCTAGTGACACTGATTCTAAATAGATAAATATGGGTTTGTGGGTCAAGTTCAACCGTTCAAGAGAGAATGGAGGACACACAGACAGACAAAAGAACACACAGACAAACTATTTGTATATATAGTATAGATTCAAAATGAAACAACATGAAGACAGGAAGGAAAATCATGGCCTCATAATGACCTATAGCTTCATGCTTCTTGCCAAGGCTATATCCTCCAGCTCAAGTTTAAGCTTCAATCAAAAGTTATAGCTTCCTACTGTCGTTAAAACCTCCTGCTAAAGATAAGGTGTCTTGCTATGAAGAAGAGTATATACTTCAAGTGTGGCATTGCTTCATACACTGCAAGAGACATTAAGTTTGATGGGAGGATACAAAGAAAAGTAATTAAAAGAAAAATCACCGCACATGTATATGGGCCAGAAAGAAGCAGGAAACAGTGCACAGTAATACTATTTAATATACTTATCATTCCCTAAACTACAGGTAGAGTTTAACAATCAATTAGGATTCACTAGAGTAGGTACCCCTCTATGCAAGGAATCCCATTTTTCGATCTAAATTATTGAAAAACTGTTGTTTTTTTTAAAGCCCATCCTTGTTATGGGATGTGTTCACCCAAAGAGCGAGTACTATTTGGTATGGTGCTTCGGTGATAAGTGGATACACACAAATATGCAGACATGTATACTAACCGTTCTTCGTTTGATATGTTTAGAGGAAGAGGTGTGGCCAGGTGAGACCTAACTTACTCCCAGAGTTGAGTAGTGTATGTATGCCAATATTAAGACTGAAACTCCATGAGTTTTTCTGGCAAAAATACCACTTTTAATTTTGTTTCTGAATACAAAAACAGCCCTATAGGCAGGGCTTTACTCCAATCTTCACCAAACTCACTATTAACCACCCCATGGTAACCCCATTAAAGACAAACAGATATTCATACAGAGAGACAGACAAATCGTGAATTATATTAGAGTAGAAAAGAAATACCCGATGCTGCCCGGGACCAGATATGTGGAGAATTTAAAGAATAAGTTATCAAAAACAACAACTGGAGATTGGACCAAAAATATTGAGAAATTTGTGCAAGCTCCCATTTCAGAGTATGAACACCTACTTCCCTTCCCTCTCCCACAAACCACATCACAGCATATGTTCCTTTTTTTTTCTTTTGATAGCAGTTTGACTCTATTGCTACAAAATAAAATGAATGTGCTGCGCACGCGCACACACACACACACACACACACACACACACACACACACACACACACACACACACACACACACACACACACACACACACACACACACACACACACACACACACACACACACACACACACACACACACACACACACACACACACACACACATCCTATCCACACCTGGTTGTATAAAGCAATTTATTGAAGATGTTGATAAGCCATTTCTCCCTCTGTTACTTCTATCAATCTGTCCCTGGTTTCTCCTGTCTCCTGTTGAGCTACAGAAAATGTGAACTGCAACTGAACCAATCTCTAAGTAAGGTGAAACATTCCTCATTTGCAAGTTTCTACAGTGCTAATGACCATAAAATCTTTCGATTTTTTTCATCAAATCCATGTTCCTGAATTATTGAATTTGATAGCTGAAAACATTCCTCATTAGCTTTCTAATAAGAAATATGAACAGACTGCAGTTGGTGCTGCATCGACTGCAGCATTGAATATTTTCTGAATAGACCCAAAAAAATCAAAACAGATACTAACTTACCAGTTAATTACAATATGCAGTTTGATAACATGACACCATATCAAGTTACTTCCCATCTCTACAGCTGGTACAACTGACAATCTCATGACTATACTCTCCTACTACCTGATGACCACATGAATGTACATCTGGTATAACTAGACAGCTACCATAGTCCAATATCCAGAAGTTCCACATGCCCCACACAGCAGGAAAGCTAGTCTAGAGTGCACAGGTGGTCATCACTATGCTGCACAACAATCCTGCTCAGCAATATTTTACAGCTTGTTAAGAGTCTGAGGGGGCATAACTAACAACTCTGTGTCCAGTACTGTAATTCCTCAAACTATATACATCCTCTCCAGAAGATGGTCTCCCTGCTCTACCAGAAACGAGATAGAGGACAGCCACAGCCGTTAGAAACAATGTTACTGATAAGAAATACAGCTGACAGGCTGAAGTAATTAATAATATATGCACAACTTCAACGTAGGTGATACTTGTCCCAGTACAACAGCTAAGCAGGTTGAAACTGTCAAAGGAAGACATTTTCTTTATTACATCCGTGTTGAGTACCACTAGCTGGTTAGCTAACATGTGCTTAAAAGAACTAAAACTGTGCTTAAAAGAACTAAAACTGTGCTTAAAAGAACTAAAACTGTGCTTAAAAGAACTAAAACTGTGCTTAAAAGAACTAAAACTGTGCTTAAAAGAACTAAAACTATGCTTAAAAGAATTAAAACTGTGCTTAAAAGAACTAAAACTGTGCTTAAAAGAACTAAAACTGTGCTTAAAAGAACTAAAACTGTGCTTAAAAGAATTAAAACTGTGCTTAAAAGAACTAAAACTGTGCTTAAAACATCTAAAAATGTGCTTAAAAGAACTAAAACTGTGCTTCTTAAAGATACTTACCTGTTCTGCTCCCACAGTAGTCTGAAATTCCACCTTTACTGGTGCAGAATTAGACCTACACGGTGCAGGCGGCAGGATAGAGTCTGGTCAGGTTTCGTGGTAGTCTGATTTAGATAGAGTGGGGGAGGGCTTTTAAATTTTAGTTTAGTATGACAAATTGATGCGTGGATTAAAACCAGTTGTAAAACAATTTCTTGGCAGCGCCAGGCAAAATATTGTTATAAACATTTTGAACATGCTCAATTAGCATGTAACTGGCATTACCCACCCTAAAAAAAAAATTCTAATAATTTTCGGTTGAGCCCCAGGAAGGGATGCCAGGTTGGCATTTTTATGCCACTTTTCTTAACTGCTTGGTATAATAATTTTTCTTGTTTCCATCTCTTAACTATCATTCAGCAACCCCAACTAGTTCATTGAAACACAATAAAGAATAAACAGTTCTTTTTGCTTGCAGCACTGAATTGTGGGTTGGCCATTTCCTGTGAAGTGTGTTGGGGTTTTAAGAACTGCTTAATCCCCAGGTATGGTAGGTTGCTGCCACCAGAGTCAATACCCATCTAACAAGGTCCTTGATTCTTAAATACCAGAGTAATTTAGGTTATAAATTAAAAAGAACTTTATTAGCAATTTAGCAAAGACTCCTGACAGTGGCCTTTCCAGGGTCTTTTATACCCCTAGCCACACATTAGCATTACATGATACAATCTTACATACATACCTAGAATTTAAACACATTAGCTACCTATAGGGTTCCATAAACTAATATAATACCTAAGACTCAATAACAGCACAAGTACAGACACATAACTTGGTTGTTTATCTTGTTCAAATATATGTTTACAATTAACTAATAAATGTTCTGGGCCTGGCTTGGCCATGTTGAGGGTTGACCCTCGACATCTCCCGCTCCCCAAGGTGAAAGCCGTCCCAAAGACAAGTTGTCCGACTTCTCAAGTTCTTTTGGCGATACTTGGATCTCTTCTGTGGTTGTATTGATACTTGCTTCCATAGTTGGCCAACACTGTCTCGAGAGGCCATCTGCATTTTGATGATGAATTCCAGGTCTATACTTTATGTCCATGTCGAAAGCTTGTAATGCCAGAGCCCACCTCATCAATCTTCCATTCAAACGATTCGAGTTTAAGAGGGCAACCAAGGCGCTGTGGTCAGTGAAGACTGTAAACCGTTGCCCAAGTAGGTGAAGAGTGAAATGGTCGATTGCTTTCACTACTGCCAAGCATTCCAGCTCTGATGCACTGTAATTACATTGAGCAGCTGTCAGTCGACGTGAGAAGTAGGCCATAGGTCGTTCTTCTCCTTCCCTGATGACAGAGAGAACAGCTCCTATCCCTGATCCTGATGCATCCGTGTGAGAGTGAGTTTGTCTCCAACCTTCGGTAATGTCAATGTGTGCTCATTGCATAAAACAGATACAAGATGTTGGAAAGAATCACATTGTTTTTTATTCCACTCCACTACACACGGGGCACCCTTCTTTAAGGCATCGTTCAGAGGAGCCGCCCACCTGGCACAGTCCGGGATAAACCTCCGGTAATAGTTTATAGTACCCAAAAATGCCCTAATACCCTTTTGATTTGTTGGTCTGATATAATCCTGAAGTGCCTTTACCCTAACCTCTGGTACACTAACCACTCCATTACCTATTTTGTGTCCTAGATACTCGAGGGAGGTAGCGCCCCACACACATTTGCTAGGCTTAGCTGTTAATCCTGCCTTTTTAAGGGCAGCCAATACCCTCCTGAGGTGAACTAAATGTTCTTGCCATGAACTGGAGTAAACTAAGACATCATCTATGTAGGTTGAGCTATATTCAGAATGTTCACTAAGAGTTTCATTCATACACCTTTGAAATGTGGCAGGGGCATTCATAAGACCAAAAGCATTCTCTTGAATTGATATTTTCCCCATGGAGAACAGAAAGCTGTCTTGTTTTCACTGTCTTTATCCAAGGATACTTGGTAAAATCCCTTGTTCATATCAAGTTTTGTGAGCCATGTTGCTCCAGCAACATTATCTAACAATTCCTGGATTAATGGCATTTGGAATGGGTCAGCATGTGTAACTTTATTAAGCTTACGGTAATCTATACAAAGACGTACAGCTCTAGTACCACACTTCCTAATGGGGACCATGGGTGAGGACCAAGGACTTCTGGATGGTACAATAATCCCTTCCTTTAAGAGTTCATCAATCTCTCCTTTCAGGTCTTTTTTCCACCCAGGTGCAACCCGATACGGATGAGACCTTATGGGGTCTATGTTACCAGTTGAAATGGTGTGCTTATGGTCCTTAACCTTCCCTAACTTCAATGTCACAACATCATCAAATTCATCCAAGAGTAACTGTAAATCTTTCTGTTGTTTATGTGTTAAATTAGGGGAACCCATCTTCACTTTCCCAACTGGTTCTGACATATCTGCTGTTTCATCAGCTACAGCAACTCTGAAAAGATTGGATTCAGGTGTTTCCCAAGGTTTCAACCTATTAATACGGACTACCTGGTTCTTTGAGTTATTTTCTAATGCTCCAATTCTGTAATTGAATTCAGAAAGTTTCTCAAGTACTACATATGGGCCATTCCAGTTGCTGTCTAACTTGCCCGATAAGTTTGGATTGTGGCATAATACCTGGTCTCTAGCTTTGAAAGACCGAGCTTGGGCACCTTTATCATAGGCTGCCTTGCTCTTCTCCTTGAATGCCTGTTCATTATCATGGGCTGCCTGGTGAATCACTGCTAAAGTGTCCCTCAACTCCGACATCCACTCCACTGAGCTTTTGAAGCTCAGTTGCCCCTCCACCCAACCTTCCTTCATTGCCTTTAAAGGACCCTGTAATGGACGACCATGGATCAGTTCATAAGGTGAAAACCCAGTGACCGCATGGGGAGTGGCACGATAAGCAAGTAAAAAAAACTTTAATAGATTGTCCCACTCTTCCTGGCTATTAGAAGCTTTCCAGAGCATTCCTTTCAGACATGAGTGCCATCTTTCAAGGACACCATTTGTTTGTGGGTGGTAGGCTGTGGTTTTAAGTTTTGTGATATCAAGCAACCTACACAACTCTTTATTCAGTCTTCCTACAAATACAGAACCCTGATCAGAGAGCAATTCATGAGGAATACCAGTGTGTGCAATTACTTCAAGCAGTCCTTCAGCTACAGAGATGGCATCTACCTTTTTCAGAGGAACTGCATAAGGATAGCGAGTGCCAAGACACATCACTGTCAAAATGTACTTAAACCCTCTTTTTGTCCTGGAAAAAGGTCCTACTAGGTCACAGGCCAATCTTTCATATGGTACTGATATTATAGGTGTAGTAGCCATTGGAACTTTCTGTTTGAGGTGTCTGCCTGCCCTTTGACATTCAGGGCAAGTGCTACAATACTGCCTGGTATCCTTCCTAATACCTGGCCAGGTAAAATGGGGTTGAAGGGAGGCCACCATTTTATTATGCACATTTCCTCAATCCAGCTGTTGCTCTATGAGCACTTTAACCTCTCCTGTTCCTTTTGCAAGGTTAGGAAGTGGCTGATCATTCACTAAACGACTCTCTAACACTCCAACAACACCTTCAACAAATCCTGAAGCAACTCCTGTTTCATCCTCCCCTGGACATGTTTCCTCAGGCATGCTTGTGCCTTCTGTACCTGCCTCTTCCTCAGACAGTAAACCATCTACCTCAGCACTAGACTGATTTTGATCATGCATGGGGTTGTCAGGAGTAGCCATGCTTTCTTCAGGTTTGAAGCTACCAGAGATTGGCAGTTGCTTTGGGCTAGCTCCATCTCTAGCATCAGATAAAATATTTCTTTTTCTTCCTTTTCCAACACCTGGCTCTGAGCCCTGGTAATAGCTGCTAGAGCTCTAGGTGAGGAATTAGCTTGGTAAAGGATTGATCTACCTGTAATCCAAGCTTTTACTACTGGGTGATCCCTACCCAACAATACGTTATGTGCACTGTTTCCCACTACAAGTACCTCTATAGATTCAGTGGTACCCTCTACCTGAAGGTCAACTATTGCTGTTTTTAAGAATTTAGTCTCCCTATCAGCAAGCTTAGCTTGAACTTCTTTACCAGTGTACTGTGATGGTATTATTAACCTGGCAGGAACAGTGGTCATATCTGCCCCAGTATCAATAAGAAGCCTACATGGTTTCCCATTGACAATCCCAAGTTTGATCAAATCAGGAAATTCATTTGTTTCTGACCCTGAATTAATCCTTCCAAGCCTCATTTTAGTTTCTCTGCAGTCCCTACGGGTATGCCCTGGCTTCCCACAGTTAAAGCAAATTATAGGTTTACTAAAGGGTGGGGTTCCCTGGTCAACTGGGTTACTTTCCCTTTGGCCCACACCCGGACTGTGCCCTGCTGGCTTACCCCATCCCTTACCCTTAGTTAAATGCCCACCTTCTCCACAGTTGGTGTGTTGAAGTTGCTGCTCCTTCGGCTTCCCCCAGTATTCCCTGGAATGTCTGTATGCTGAGTACCCATCTGGAGATTTTCTATGCATCTTCATGCGCTCGCTAAATGACTTGGACTCCCATGAGGCTTCCAACTCATCCACTATCTGGTAGACACTGTCAAAGTTCTTTCCTTTCAGGGAGTGGCACACTTCTGATGAGTAGTAGCAAGTTAGCACACCGAAAAGCTGTTCCTTGATGTGGTCCTGACGATCGGAAATGTTTTTAGCAAGCCTGGTAATTCCTTTCAGTATGGGTGTGAGGTGGTTTCTAGGTGATTGCTGATCTCCTGGGCTACTGCACCATACTTTGTGTCTTGTTCGAGTCTCAGTGTAGCCAAGTCTCTCAAGCAGCGATGTCTTAAATACCAGGTAAGGTGTTTATGCAGTGACATTCATCTCATAATAAATTGATAATGCCTTCCCTGTCAGTAACTTTCTGATGTTCTTCATCCATTCTTCAGTTA
This sequence comes from Lycopodina hypogea, assembly GCA_963969325.1. Classification (NCBI taxonomy): domain Eukaryota; kingdom Metazoa; phylum Porifera; class Demospongiae; order Poecilosclerida; family Cladorhizidae; genus Lycopodina; species Lycopodina hypogea. Next base: position 1,055,872 of record OZ017793.1, on the reverse strand, counting down.
GAAAGTCTCCTTCTTTCATGGCTTCCTCAAAAGTTGCCAGGAATGCCTCTGGGTCGGTGTGGTCATCCAGTTTTGGTAGGGCTTGTAGGATAGCTTGTTTCTTCTGGGAAGCTAGGTCTGTCTGATGCTGAGCTTTATGCATTTCAGAGGCTTTGGTATGTGCTTCAATAGCTGCTGCCTCCCTTTCTGCATTGGCTCCTTCCAGAGATTCAAAGCGAGCCTGACGGTCTTTTTCAATCTGCTCCCAATGTCTTAGGCGAGCATCTTCAAACTCTCGTCTTTCCCTTTCCTCCTGCTTTCTCTCAGCTTCTGCTTTAGCTTCAAACCCCCGTCTTTCCCTTTCTTCCTGCTTTCTCTCAGCTTCTGCTTTAGCTTCAAACTCCCGTCTTTCCCTTTCTTCCTGCTTTCTCTCAGCTTCTGCTTTAGCTTCAAACTCCCGTCTTTCCCTTTCTTCCTGCTTTCTCTCAGCTTCTGCTTGTCTTCTACTCCTTTTGTCATCTTCTACGCTAGCAAGTAGTGAAGACATTGCTTGGGTAAGTAGAGTGAGAGCATCAGGCATAGAAGGAATGTTTACTGAGAAATTTGAATCTGTATCTTCATCTTCCTCATTTTTCTGCTTGTTGGCACGAGTAGCATACTGCTTTGCATTGCTCATAGTTTCTATTAACTTGAATGAATTTTATGGCTGGTTCTTTTCTCATAGAAGTACCGCTGCCACCATGTGTTGGGGTTTTAAGAACTGCTTAATCCCCAGGTATGGTAGGTTGCTGCCACCAGAGTCAATACCCATCTAACAAGGTCCTTGATTCTTAAATACCAGAGTAATTTAGGTTATAAATTAAGAAGAACTTTATTAGCAATTTAGCAAAAGACTCCTGACAGTGGCCTTTCCAGGGTCTTTTATACCCCTAGCCACACATTAGCATTACATGATACAATCTTACATACATACCTAGAATTTAAACACATTAGCTACCTATAGGGTTCCATAAACTAATATAATACCTAAGACTCAATAACAGCACAAGTACAGACACATAACTTGGTTGTTTATCTTGTTCAAATATATGTTTACAATTAACTAATAAATGTTCTGGGCCTGGCTTGGCCATGTTGAGGGTTGACCCTCGACATCGTGGGTTAATCTTACAATAATTCACCATCTGTCTGTCTGTGGGGACAAACTCCTTCCTAACTGCTTGGGGGTGGGAGAGGTGGTATCTCCACCAAACTTGAGGGATTGACTAGGACACCTCACTGCATGTCCTCAAAAAAATTGTTCAGATCAGGTGGCTATAGGTGTGGTTTTATCAATGGGTGTGGTTTTATCAATGGGTGTGGTTTGGTGACATAGAACATTCTAACAAATGACCAAGTTCAATAAAATTTGACATATGGTCTCCACAAGACCAGAAGAATGAAATTATCTTATGGGTGTTATAATAACTTGTAACTTAGTTTTTCAAATAAATCAAGATCAATGAAGTAGTGTTAAAATATCATAAAGTCATTTCACAAATCCAAAGATAAAGACAACCAAATGACAACCAACACACAACACTAGATGAGTTGTGCATAGATAATATAAAAAGAACTAACAGGATGTAACATTAACCACAATACACTAAAGGAATGAAACAATACCACAAAAACCAATATCATCAGTTCCTGGTAACAAGTATGACAGTTCAGTTCATGTAATGACACTTCTCTCCCCCTAAATGTGATAGTTCTCTAGAAATATCTATCAGGGGGGGGGGGTGCCTGATTCCAGTGGGGTAGCAAGAGAGTATAGGCTGTACAGCAGCAGACTCAGGTGCTGCATCCACTGCAATATCTACAGGATTCTGGACCATGGATTCTTCAATTTTGCAACACAGTGCTTAAAATATTTGCACTGCTCTCTCCACTAATCCATTAGATGCAGGAACATAGGTGGTGAAGTTGTGTGCCTCACACCATTCCTTTTTAAGATATGTTTAAATTCAATGCTTGTAAAAGTAAGACCATTGTCAGATACTACATGTTCTGGTATCCCAAATTGTGCAAAAATATTACGCAAACATTGAATTGTGGCTGATGCTGTAATGAAAGACATAGTATGTACTTCCATCCATTTGGAATGTGAGTCAATCAAAATGAAGAACATGATTCAGGAATGGACCTGCAAAATAAATATGAACTCTAGTCCAAGGTTGACTGGGCCATTTCCATGGCATCGATGGTGCCACAGGATGTGTAGATCAGATTTTTCTGACATTCAGTGCAGTTTTTTTTTACTTTGTCTTCAATATTCTCTGTTATTCCTGGCCACCACACAAACATGCGGGCTAATCTCTTCATACGAGTTTCTCCAGGATGACCACCATGCCATTCATGCAATACCTCTGTTCTACCAAATTTAGGTATGACAATTCTATTTCCCCAAAGAATACAACCTTCCTGGCAGGAAAGTTTTAGATTCTTTCTCCAAAATGGTTTCAGTGAATCCTCATCAACAATTTCTGGCCAACCATTTTGTACAAACTGTAACACACGAGAAAGCAATGGATCTCTTTCAGTCCATGCTCTAATATGTTGTGCTGTGACAGGGCTAGAAGCTAGCTGTTCCATCAACAAAATTGTTTCCATAGGTTCTTGTGTTTGTGCAGGTTGAACAGGAAGTGGTAAACAACTCCAGGCATCTGTATTTTAATGTGCATACATACCTAAGGTAAGAGACCATGTTGTATTCTACCAGAGGCTTGTGAGGACACTGCCTTCTTCTCACTAATCAAAATGATTAGTGGTTTGTGGTCAGTTACTTATTCAAACATATGCCCATAGATATAAGAATGCAATCTTTTTACTCCAAATACACATGCTAGACCTTCTCTCTCAATTAGAGAATAATTTTTTCCTGCAGCTGTTGAAGTAAGGGACACAAACCCAATAGGTTTTTCTGATCCATCAGAGAATCTATGTGCTAACACAGCTCCTATGCCATACTGAGAGGCATCACAAGAAAGTATCAATTCTTTTCCAGGGTCAAAATATACCAATAACTGTGAAGAGGTTATCAATTGTTTAGATTTGTTAAAAGCTGACCGTTGCTTATCAGACCATTTCCAAGGTTCTGACTTTCATAAAAGAGTGTAAAGTGGAGCTAAGATAGTAGAGATATTAGGCAGGAACTTGCCATAATAATTCAGTAGTCCTAAATAAGACTAACTCAGTAACTGTTGTTGGCTGAGGTGCATACATTACTGCTTTCACTTTCTCTGGTATGGGGTGCAACCCTTGTGCATCTATTCTGTAACTAAGATACACTACAGAGGGAGCCATAAAAACACACTTTTCTCTTCTCAGTTTGAGATCAGCCTCCTGGATTCTCCTTAACACTTCCCTTAATGTTACCAAATGTAAGTCCTCAGTGGACCCAGTGATGAATATGTCATCTAGGTATACCACCACGTTTGGGATGCCTTGTAGAAGGCTTTCCATGGTTCTTTGAAATATTCCAGGTGCAGATGAAATTCCATATAGTAACCTGTTTTACCTAAATCCCTTATGTGTGTTTATAACCACATATTGCTTTGAATCCTCAGAAAGGAGAAGTTGCTGGAAAGCCTGACTCATGTCTAACTGTGTAAATAGTTGACCACCTGCTAGTCTGGCAAAAAGATCTTCTGGTGATTTATAGGATACCTGTCTAGCTTTGCAGCTCTTAAGCTCTGTTAACTGTAAGTTTAAAATCACCCCAAATTTGAACTGTTTTCTTGTCACTTTTAAGTACTGGTACAATGGGTGCTGCCCAATCAATATACTGTACAGGTTCTACGACCTTTTCTTTCACTAATTGATCTAGTTTCTCATCCACTAAAATCTGCATTGAATATGGTACAGGATCAACATTACAAAATCTGGGGCTAACAGATGGGTCTACTAAAATTTTAACTTTGAACCCATTTAGCATTCGAGAACTTTCCTCAAACACTACTTTGTGTTCCTCCAGCAAATCATGCAAGTTTTCAAGTACATGTGGTTGATTTGTTGTCAATCCAATTTTAATTTCTCCAACCAATCACGACCTAATAGACTGGAGCCACTCCCAGTGACTACAACTAAGGATAAGAAAACCTTCTGCCTATTGTGAGATACCTGAACATTCAAAGCACCCAAAATTGGCAATGTTTCACCAGAATAAGTTTTAAGCTTTGCAGTGGTTGGTAGTAATCTTCTCTTAGGCCACAATTTTTTACATGTACTTTCAGAAATTAGAGAAAGGGAGGCTCCAATATCTATTTCCATTTGTATTTGTTGTTCAGCCACTTCTAACATAACTGTATAGGGTTTGGACATACCATGAGAAGGGATAGACAAGAGGCTATACTCTATCACCCTCAACTTGTTTTTCCTGTACATGATGAATATCCCCAAGTTTCTTAGGTTTATGGTGAGTTTTCTCTCTACTCTTGCATGCAGGTGTGATATGACCTAATTTTCCACAGTGATGACACTTGGTATTCTTGAATTTGCACAAAGCAGAGCTAGGATCAATTTTAGTACATCTAAAACATAGATGCAGAGGTTCTCTCTGTCCCTTAGAGTTATGTTTACTCTTTAACATATGTATCTGATCCAATGAAGGATTTGTGCTACATCGGTGTTCCTCGGCTGAAACCTGAAACTGCAGTAGCCTGGAGACTGTCCTTGCCTTGCGGAGTTACCGCCTGTGCGATATCCAGTGCTTTCTGAAGGGTCAGATTTCCTTCTGCAAGTAGACCTTGTTGAATATTCTCGTCCCTCACTCCACAAACTATATGACCTCTGAGCATGCCGCTCAATGTTTCACCATAGTTGCAAAATTCAGCAAGTGCTCGAAGTTCTGCTATAAAATCTGCTACGGTCTCCTCTTTATGTTTGTCTCCTCTTTATGTCTGTCTCCTCTTTATGTCTGTCTCCTCTTTATGTCTGTCTTATGGGTTGAACTTTAACCTTTGTACAATTTCAGCCGTTTTCATGATTTCCACCAGCTAAGAATAAGTTTTTTCTCCTGGTTAACTGTGCTGATTGAGCTATTTAACTGCTTGTAAGCTGTGGGGCCTATAGCTGTGAGCTGGATGAACTTCAGTTTTCCTGCATCAGTGTGACCATTTGCAGTGAAAAAATGTTCCAGTCTTTCAGACATATTGTGTCCACTCTTCCTTCTCCTCAAATGGGTGAGTTATCCAAATTTGACCAGCCATCCTCCTTGCCACTGTAGTAACTTGTAACTTAGTTATTCAAATAAATCAAGATCAATGAAGTCTTATTAAATATCATAAAGTCATTTCACAATCCAAAGATAATGACAACCAACTGCCGACCAACCAACTGCCGACCAACCAACTGCCGACCAACCAACTGCCGACCAACCAACTGCCGACCAACCAACTGCCGACCAACCAACTGCCGACCAACCAACTGCCGACCAACCAACTGCCGACCAACCAACTGCCGACCAACCAACTGCCGACCAACCAACTGCCGACCATCCAACTGCCGGCCAAACTGCCGACCAACCAACTGACAACACTGAGTTGTGCATAGATGATATAAAAAGAACTAACAGGATGTAACATTAACCACAATACAATAAAGGAATGAAACAATACCATAATAACCAATATCATCAGTGCCATAGTAATAACAATAAGTATGACAGTTCAGTTCATGTTATGACAGGTGTGGTTTTAGCCACACCTATTCGAAGTTGTTTTCGATGCCCAAAAAAAAAGTTACTTCCAATGAACTGTTTATTAATTATATCGTGTTCGTTTGTTTAATGAAATTAGTGTCAATATTCCCTACATGTTACATTAAGAAAACTAAACACATTGTTACTGCAGGAGGCCAGAGGCCCACCTAAAAACCACCCATAGGGTAAGTCTTTTGGTAGTTTAAAAAAAAAAGGTGAAGGTTCATTTCAGGGAAAAATACAGGAATTTTTCCTTGGGTGGGGAGGGGGATTTAATAAGAAGAGAATTGGGGGGCGGGGGTGAGTTAATAGGTAGAGGAGGTGTGGGACGTGCTCCCCACCCCAACCCCAAGAAAATTTTGAAAACTAAGTGCTCTGAAGGGATATCTAACTCATTATAACCCACCGGAATCCATTTCAGAGCACCCAGTTTTCAAAATCTCCTGGTAAAGGTGTAAAGCAATGTGAAAAGCAATGTGAAAAGCAATGTGAAAATCAATGTGAAATACAATGTGAAAAGCAATGTGAAAAGCAATGTGAAAAGCAATTTGAAAAACATGATAATACAGGGTGTTTATGGTTCCAATAATGTGGCTTTTTGTGGCTTTAAAAAATATATATATTTTTTGGCATCGTTCATGGTGGTTATTTGGCGTAATTTCACTCCCAGCACCTGGCAACCCTGGCCCCAGGTTGAATGGCAAACACACAGTTCAATCATTGGATTTTCAATAATGTCTGGTGCTGTTTTCCATACGTTATGTCTATGCTCTAGTGCTGACATATAGACCCCATGCTCAGCCTCTCTCTTGAAATTATTTGACATGGTTACTGGCCAGGATTTCAGAGAAGGTGGTTACTGATAATTACTGAATCAATCAATTCATCTGAACAAACACAAGTAATGAAGTGTTAGTATAAACAGCTTTATAATGAGCTTTTCTATACACAATCTTTGGCAATATTAGGAAAGCTCAAATATCTTTCATTTTGATAAGAAATCATCAATAACAACTTTCAGGAAAAACAGTAAATGGTTTACATATGATTGACTCAGGTTAAAATACCTGATCATTATTTTCAGGTTTGTATTTCTACATAGGTTGGTCCATGTGTTCACAGTACAGGGTCAACAACAAACACCCCCATTTTTGAAATGGGGTGTACAAATTAATTGGTGACATACTTCCAAGAAGAGTAAAGGAGAGACTATGAAGACAACTATTTCACCAGCATGGAATAATTACCTTGACATAATTACCATGGAATAATTACCTTGAAATAATGACCATGGAAAAATTATTGGAATATTTACCTGGAATAATTACCTGGAATAATTACCTCTGGAATAATTACTGGAACATAATTACCATGGAGTAATTTCAGTGGTGGATCCATAAAGTTGCAGAAGGGTAAGCTTTGAATAAATTTCAGTGGGCTTGGGCTAGCATGTATCGCTATATTCTGATGAACAATGAAGTTTTCAAAAGTTTAGCTAGAATTCTATGTGAATTTTGTTTTCAAAGCATCCACTGCTAGCAACTATTGTGGAACCAGTTGTCTCCCTACTTTAGGGTGATTGCTGAGGTTTCCTTTCTTTGAAAATGCTATATCTTACCTTATCAGTTATGTCTGACTCTTCAGCTGCACAAGAAAAGTTGGCTGTCTGGTTAATAGTGGTGGTAAGAACATTTCTTGCCAGTTTTTGTGTTTTCTGGGATTTGCCTGTAATTTTTATTTTGACTTAAAGTGTGGAATTTAGAAGATCCAATGATTGGACTGTGGGTTTGGGACATTCATCCTGCACCTATATAGACAGTACCTTAAAAATACTGGATCCACCAGTGTGATATAGGACATTGTAGGGGGTCAAGAGGGTTTTAAGCCTCTGTCTCCTCAGTATATGCTTCCATCAGAGATTAACCTAACTGCTAGGGAGATTTTAAGGTGCCCATAAGTTGAATAGGTTTTAAACTATTGAGCTTCTAGAAGTAGTTAACTCATGGTACATGGAGCCACATCAAAAACATGACAACAAATCATGAATGACAACACTAAAAAAGCTAACTAGCATGTTGTGAATAAGTATTAATGACATAAAATTATTACCTAACAAATAACTAATCTTAAGAGTCCAGCTCACAATTAATTTACATATTTTAAACACAAGTAAGGATCTAAATGCCATTACAATTTATAGAAATGTTAATTATGAAACCATGTTAAGTTGTCTAGGAGTCTGCATGCTTATCTTTACCTATATAGTTATGAAGGCTGGTCCTGACAGATATCCCTTTGGGATTGGTTAACACCCCTTAATTAGCATGTTTTTTTTTTGGTTTTTTTGTTTTTTTAAATGGTTAGCAATGATATAGGCAAAACCCAATTATATTATTTTATATCAGGTAATAATAAGCCAATTTTGATGATTATTTTGTTAGGCGTTTGATAGTTTATGGTTTCAGCAATTGATTACAAGGTTTATGTCATCATCCAAGTTCAAGTTATAATGATAAAAGTCAATAATTATGGGGTTTTATCCAAAATGCTATATTTTAGGAAAAACATCTTAGTGCTAACTTATTGAAGTTATACTAAATTATGAAACAATCCAGGATGTATTAAGAATGAAATTATATCGTGGTTGTCTCCAGAGCAAGCTAGCATGGTGTGGCAGACTTGGAGCCACCACCACTGTGAAGTAGAGCAGTACTAGTCTATGGTAAAGCAGAAGTAAATGGTGGACTTGTTCAAATAAAATATAGGCTGTTTACCTAGAAAGGTTTCAGGGTAGTATTTTGGGAATCTATCTTAAGTTTAGTTATGTAAATGTGGTGATGATTACTCATGGAAACTTTCACAGAGGTTTTCAGCAGTGATGACCTTACTTAACTTAAGGCCTGTCCACCCTCCACAAAAACTGATGCGAATCAATTAGAATTGAATACCAGGAGAAAAAAATATATTTATACTCAATGCGAATTAATTCAAATCTTAGTGGCCACACTGGCACTGCTTTAATCCATGCTAGCAAAAATGATCAAAAAAAAAACAGCTTTATATTTTAATTAATTTATGGGAGGTTTTAGTTGTTGATGTTCTCAGAACTGCCAACTTCACACTTTCAGATATCTGAAGATTTAAAAAATATCTACAATGATAATGTTTAATTCACTTTTACTATTGTTCTTTTTCACAGGACACATTTCATTTTCACATCAGCATAGATGTTATTTATTTGGAAGGATCCTTACAGGCACCTCTTTTTAATCATAATAATGAACAAACATGTAGACAAATACTGAAATATGACAAAATATACCAAAATAAAATTTTATGCCAGCTAAAGCTAAAATATGCCAAAAATATTGCCATGCAGAAATATAATATGCCAACCACCTGCAAACACCCTGTTTTTAAAATGGCGAAGAGAAAAGAAAAAAAAGGAGTTTCATGATTTATAACCAAGAGAGATAAAGGAGGAACTACAAAGATGATTATTTCACCATTTCACCAGTTTAGAATAATTACCATGTAATAATTACCATGTAATAATTACCATGTAATAATTACTGCAGAATAACTATCCTGAAATAGTCACAGTTGAATAATTACCATGAAATAATTATCATGAAATAATTACCATGGAATAATTACCATGGAATAATTACCATGGAATATTTACTGCAGAATAGTTACTTTGAAATAGTTACCATTGAATAATTACCATAGAATAATTACCATAGAATAATTACCATGGAATAATTACTGTGGAATAATTACCATGGAATGATTACCATGGGATAATTACCATGGAATAATTACTGTGGAGTAATTACCATGGAATAATTACCCTGAAATAGTTACCATTGAATAATTACCATGGAATAATTACCCTGAAATAATTACCTTGAATAATTACCATGGAATAATTATCAGGGAATAATTACAGTGGAATAATTATCGTGGAATATTTACTGTGGAATAATTACCATGGAATAGTTACCCTGAATGATTACAATGGAATATTTACTGGAATAATTACCATAGAATAATTTAGTGGTGGATCCACAAAGTAGCATGAGGGTAAACTTTGAACAAATTACAGGGAGTTTGGGATGAACTAGCATCTATTGCTATAATCTGCTGAATAATGAAGTTTTTGAAAGTTTGGCTAGAATTTGGTATGGATTATTTTTAAACCACCCACTGCTAGCAACTGTTGTGTAACTAGTTCTCTCTCTACTCTAGAATGATTGCTGCTCTACTCTAGAATGATTGCTGAGGTTTCCTTCCTTGAAAATGCTATGTTTCACCTCATCAGTCATGTCTGGCTGAGTGATTCAACATGCTCTCCATGTGTCTCACTTTTTCTTTTATTTGTTACATCCTTGTGTTATAAAAGCTGTATCTGCATAAACAGAACTTAATAGAAATAGCCTCAACTAAAGTAATATATGTAGCATCCTTTTGGATGGAATACTTATGAAAGGATAGGACTGATACCAGTTAACTTCAAAAGAAAGGTTTCTGTCACCAACTCTTGTCCTTTGAAAGTTCCTAATTGAGGTTGAACAGATTAATCATCATGAGATGGAGCAACATCAGAGGGTAATACATTAGTCTCATGCAGATATCTTCTAAAAATCAAGAGAGAAGTAAAATGACCCTTTACTAAAATGTTCTCGAGTATCCTTCTATAAAGGGTATACTTCAATAATTTATAGTGTGATTTTAAAATACAACTCAGTTCAGTTACTCATCAGTGGTTGAACCTTTTAAAATGAATTGACAGACGAAGTTGTTTGAATTTGTTGAACAGAATTTTGCAAGTTAGCTGAATACTCAAAAATCTGTTATGTATAGCTGGATCTGCCACTGGTTCTGAACACAAGATACACAATTAGTCACTATGGCTTATCTTATATTAATAGAGCTAGTGATATTTATATGTATATATGTATATACTAGCAGCATATACCCAGCATTGCCTGGCCAATGTCAACATGAAACATTATAGAAACCACTCAAATTTTGGCCTGGTTGGCCCTTTAATTAGCTTTGGGTAGCCAAAACAACTTCCAGTGCGTGTGGCTAATACCAAACCACACACATTGCCACACTCACATGTACTTAATAATGCTCACTCGATTACTTGGACTCTGGCATGCCAAATTTTAGCATGATTAGTCCATAAATGAGTATTGGCTGGCGTAATGATGTCCTATGGGTGTGGCCAGGACAAAACTACACCCAGTGACACACATGTGATCAGTAATCTCACCCAGTTTCTTGGAAGTTTCATTCCAAATTTCATTCTGGTTGGTCATTTTATTAGCTTTGAATAGCCAAAACAACTTCCAGTGGCTGTGGCTATTGCCAGGCCACACCCATATTTGATTAATAATGCTTTCCTTGATACTTGGAGACCACATGCCAAAATTTTGCCTGATTGGTCTCTAATTAACTTTTTAAAAGCCCAAATTACTTCCTGTGGGTGTGGCTATGACCTAACTGCACCCATTAACATGCCCACATGTGTTTAATAAAGCTCACCCTGGTTCTAGGAGAGTATATACCGAATTTCGGTCTTTTTGGTCCAAGTGTTTAGCCGTGATGCCTAAACACAAACATATTTACAAACCAAAATATATACTAAAGTGTGTTTATTGATCTCAACTCCTTTAGTTCAAGCGTTACTCGGAATTTTTTTTACACACCAATAGGAAGAGGTATAGCCAGGAGGGATTCCGCCCATGTTACTCCCAAAGTCATTTTGTGTATACATACCATATATCAAGTCTGTCGCTCCAAGGGTTTGTTTAGCCGAAGTACCATTTTTGGCCTCTTTTGGGCCTGACATGAAAACAGAAGTGGGTGTGGTCATATAAATGTACTTAAAACATTCCTCAGATTATATTGATTCTAAATATATATGGGTTAATTGATCTAACTCTCTTGGTTCAAGTGTTTTTGCTGAAATACCATTTTTGGCATTAATGGCCTTACACAGGGAAAGGAAGAGGTGTGGCCAGGTGGGAACTGGCCCATGTTGCTCCCAGAGTGAAGTTGTATATACATACAAATTATTAGATCTGTGGCACCAATGGTTTTTCTGGCAAAAATACCATTTTTTTTTGGTCTTTCTCTCATTACCATGGTAACCATTTTCCGAAATTTTTAGCCCATGCTTTAAATTGGGTCAAAACCTATCATCATGCCAAGTTTCAGAGAAATCTACCCACAGGTTTGGCCAGAATGATGGTACAGACAGACAGACAGACAGACAGACAGACAGACAGACAGACAGACAGACAGACAGACAGACAGACAGACAGACAGACAGACAGACAGACAGACAGACAGACAGACAGACAGACAGACAGACAGACAGACAGACAGACAGACAGACAGACATCTCCTTTTATATATATATAAGAGATGTGTACGATAATCTGCCAAATGGCTGAAGGATTTGGTTGAAAATAGGCAGATATGATATTCAGGTAAGGGAAAGTAACCTGGGGTAGGTCCCATTTGTCCACACTCCATTGTTCAAGTGGAGTAACTAAAAAAAGCCCCAAAAAAGCTCTTCCACGTCTGCCACTTTATTTAATCAAAGATAGTGCATAGGTGTTCACATGCTACCATTTCAAAGAGACGTTAATGAATTTTAACACTGCATGCCCTGTTAAGAAAAAGAAAACCTATCAGCAATTTCAAAGATATTAAATTCGCTCCAGACAATTCTGACAGCAGAATTACAACAAAAAAAAAAAAAAAAAAAAAAAAAAAAAAACCCCCAAAAATACCCCCAAAAATACCCCACCTCCGCATCCCCACCATTCAACAAAAATATGCACATACAAAACATCACCTCTAAAATAAAAATGACTAAAAGAGCTTCACTAAAATATTTCATTCATCCAATACTTGAAAGTAATCTTTGTGGGGTGTAGTAACACCTGCACCTGCCATCATCACAGTCTTGCTCATTGGAGCTACAATTTTGGAGCTACAATTTTGTAGCTGATGCACCTACACCATATTTGTGTCTGACAAAAACCCAAAAATATCTATATAAATAAAACATAAATAAATATGAGTAAAAAGAACAAGACCATTAACTTCACCATAAATTTCCAGGCAAAACCTGCTCATTCATAATTAAAAAAAAAAAAAAAAAAAAAAAAAAAAAAAAAAATTGTTTTTTAAAAAACGAAGACAAACATAAACACAAATGCAATTACATAGGCAGGGGAGAAGAAAAAAAACAAGCAACCAAAAAAAAAAAAAAAAAAAGGAAAAAAAGAAGCAGTAACCTGATTACCAAAACACAGCACATGCAAAACAACACCAAAAAAAGTTAAGAGTTCACTAAGCAACTAGATAAACATACTAGAAAAGAAATAAAACTATAACTACAGATTATCCTACAACATTTAATGTTTCACTTCAAATAATAACAAATACCAAGAAAAAGAAAATCATCAATATTCAAAAGAAACATCTAAGGCTAAACTAATTAAATAGAGAGGTTAAGTGAAACACCACAAAAACATAAATTGCAGCTTCAAGCAATATCCAACAGGCAAACACACAGAGTAATCCAGGAAATACCAGCAGTTCACCAATCATGGCTAATAGAAATGTCTACCAGACAAACACAGAGACGTCACAATGAGACAGAAGAGGAATACCACTTACGCCTTCAAGATGTGTCAACCAGACAAACAGTGAGGCACCAGAATGAGACAGAAGAACAGCACCACTTATATGTACAACACATTTCTAACAGATGAACACTAAGGCACCAGAATGAGTCAGAAGAGGAACACCAATCACACCTACAAGAAATGTCGATAAATGCAAAGACTACATTCAGAAACAAGAAATGACTACTACTTAAGCTACAACAAATGTTGAACAGACAAGCAATGAGAATGGTTTTTTGAAACACCAGAACAACACCACTATCGCATACACAATATCAACAGCACAAACACACTGCTTGCATCAAGAAATAACTGAACAATGGCAAAATCGTATACAAACAGCCAGGTAAAGACAACATTTAAGATTACTTCAGGTAATTAAAAACATATTTTAAATTTCACATGTAAATAAGGTACCACACAACACACATTTAAAAAATTTTTTTTTCTTTTCTTTTTTTTAAATAATATTAGTACACACCAAAAGATACATAATTGTTCCAACACCAATTACACTACCAGTACCAGATAAGCAATACAAACATTGCTCCAATAAAATCATTAAAAAATATAGCAATACACCTACCAATTACAATGACAAACCCAACATAAAAAAAAAACAACAATGACCGCTCAATCAATACATAATGAATGCATTTAATGGAGAGAAAGAAAAAAAGGAAAAAAAAATTCATTATACAAGATTGGTACTGAACAACTAAAGAAATGGCACAATAAATGCACATCCATAAAGAAAACAAAAAAAAAAGCCAAACATGATCTCATGTTATCTCAATTGTATGCAAGTAACTACAAACAATTTAAGACAAAAAAAAACACACACACCACCAAACATATGCTTAACGACATCAAAATACACATGTAAACATTTCACCACATACATATACACATGCCTACTACAAAACCACACATCATTAACCAAAAAACCCCAAAAAAAAACATATAAATATAAATTTGTATAAGTACATATCTATGCTATGAAAAAAATGCACCAGCACTAACACATTTTAAAAAAAGCACACACCCACATATATACAAACATAAAAGTACATACATATATATATATATATATATATATAAGCATATACTCCTAAGTACAAAAAAGGAAACAAAAAAAATCAATACAAAAAATAAAACAAGAACAGCAAAACACACCTATAATTGAGATCCACATGAAACCTAAAAACAAACAAAAACATATATAACCACATCCAAGAAACCACTACATGATACTAACACCACCACAAAAATATTTTTTAAAACACAAGCATATACCCAAACCAAGTAAACATAATGAATAAATACAAGATGATAAAAAACAACCACAAATGAGATCCACATCAACATATAAAATAAAACCACAAACATAGCAACACCAACTGTACTTGCAAAAAGATGTTCAACCATCATTCCAGCCACCTCACAATTAAAAATAAAAAAAAAAATAAATAAAAAAATAAAAAACAGAAACAATACAAATTCATTAACAATTAATGATAGAAACAACCAAATTCCAAATAAAAATTAAAAAAAACAACGCCAAAAAAAACCCAAAAATCGAACAATAACATTAAAAAAAATTTTTTAAAACTGAACCATAACAAAATCTATCAAAATTTTTTTTAAAAAAACAGTAAAACAGCACCATAACATTACAACATACATTAACTATTGCAGGAATCACAAAGAAACATTGCTAATTCACAGCAAGCAATGCAGTTAAAGGCCACATTTGCATGCTAGTACATATAAATATCATTACCTCTATTATTATAAAAATTAATCCTGCAAAGCTTGCTAGGCCCACCTTCGGTAGGCTGTAGTCACGAAATTGTCTTAAGGAAGACATGTCTTATGGGAGAACATGTGTTTCTGGAGTACATGTCTTTCAGGATGACATGTCTTATTGGAGCATATGTCTTAAGGGAGGTCATGCTTTGTTGGAGGAAATGTCTTATGGGAGGTCATGTATAGGTGGAGTGCATGTCTTTAGCATAGTATATCTTACAATATGTTGTGTATTGCTGGAAGACATGTTTTACTTGAGGACATGTTTTTCTTGAGGGTATGTATTCTATATGGGCATGTTATGCAGTTCCATATGTCTTACGTTTTACAGAAGGGTATGTCTCATAGGGAGTCATGTCTTACAGGTGGACATGTCTTGTAGGAGTATATGTGTATGAGTGGACATGCATTATTGAAACATGAGGAGAGGTTTTATAGGATGGCATGTTATGCAGGAGGACATGTATTACTGGAAGGCATGTGGTAGTGGAGTCATGTCTTTCATGAGAATATGTGTTAGGGGAGGACATATCTAGTAGGTGGGCATGTTTTACACCTCTGTATAGAAGCTGCAACCATTTCAGCTGCTGTGAGTTCAGGCAACTTTTGTGTTGGTTTTTTTCTTTCAATAATATATTTTTTTGCTCTGAGACATGCTTTTCAAAGATTTATTGTTTAAAATTTTTTTGATAAGTCAATAGTCTTCATGCATGCTTGGCAAACATATCCCCTGAACTATGGTTGCACCATTTATCAGCTCTAAATTGTAGTCTGGAATGAGCCAGACAGTGGTGATGGGAGGTCCATCTGTTACCACATACCATTAAGATTGGTTTGTAATTTTTGTAGGATTAATTTTTATATTAATACTATGTCTGTGGGGATATAAGCTCTTTTTGGTATACTATTTTTGCTTTTTTCTAACACTATTCTGCCAGTGAAATCTTTATTGGCCATTATTTTGATTATTTTGATTGTACAGGAACTTAATTTTGTTGTACAGGCTTGTGTGATGAGTGGAGGTTTGGAGGGGGGGGGGGGGGGGGGGGGAGGAGGGGAAGTGGGTGCACAAAGCAGACCACAAAAATAAAGAAGAACATTACAGACACTAAATCATTTGAAAGCATGTCCACAGGTTGGTTCACAATATGTCTGAAGTGTGACACCACCTCAATTGATCCTTGTCAAGTTGTGGGAGTGCTAGGTGAACTTTGTACCAATAAAAAGTGATGATGTGGTTTTGGAGACTTTGTTAGTATATGGGGATTATAATGAGGAGGAGGAATAGGAGGAGAAGGTTTGGCAGACAAGAATGGGTCAGACCTATCATGCAGAAGAGGTACCAACAGGGAGACTATCACAATCTTCTACA
>OZ017793.1:945571-1039057 GCA_963969325.1 Lycopodina hypogea | reverse complement strand
CATCCCTTTTTTCTTTTTTTTATCACTCCATGGGACCCACCCCTTGCTATTCACAGAGTCAAGTTGTGTCTGTATGCCAAAGTTTTAGGCCTATAGCTCAATTTTTTTTTCAGGCAAAGTACTTTTCTTTTTCTTTTTTAGTATGGAAAAGAGGTGTGGCCACATAGATGTGTTTAAAACATTCCCTGGTGACACTGATTGTAAATATATATATGGATTTGTGGTCTAACTTCAATTGTTCAAGCATGAACCCAACGATGCACAGACAGACAGACTATTCGTACTTTATATTATGGATATTATATGTAGATCTATTGCAGCACATGATTTGTTCACATTTTTATCTTTCTGATTAATAAATACATCATCCCTCTGATTACTCAAAAGGTCCAGTTTAATGCTGAAAAAGTCTTTGCACTGCGACAGAACTCTTCAAGTAAATATTGAAGGAGGTCTGTTTCCACTGTAGTGTGCCTCAATCTATGATCCACTTCTAATGAAGGTTGCCAGCTGGGATTCAACTTGGGACACTATATGCAATATATATATATATATATATATATATATATGTAATATATATTTATGTATATATATGTGTGTGTATATGTGTATATATATATATGCACACATATATATACATATATATGCACATAAATTATTACATTATGTAGGACTGTTTTGCCATTATGCATGGACATATTTTTTAACCATATTTGGTGAAATTTGTATTGTACTTCACAATAGTACTTGAGAATGTGGGACACTTGAACAGCCATGGAGCATATTATTGGAAAGCATTTGAACTAAGCTTTCATTTGGCAATAAGATTAAGGGTAGGGGATGAGTGACAACAAAGTGACGGAACATATTATATATCTCATAAATAATTAATGAGAATTAGGTTACTACCACCCCCCTTCCCAAAAAAAGAACCCCCTTTCAAAAATCCTGGCTACGGGCCTGCAACCAGCCTAGCATAATGTGCTAAAGATGACAGCTTGTATCTATCTTTACTACAAATATAACCTAATTTCTGTGAATATATTCCTAATTGCAAATTACTACATACACACTGATATTAAGTCTCTCAATAACAAATATCAGGACTCTAGAGGGGACTAACGAGATAGAGGTGTTCTTATGCATACTTTGGTTAAAGTTCATTCATCTTCATTACTATGGGACACCTCTGTGGTGAAAATCTTTTTAGTGATGGTTACATTCAGAAATGGGTTTAAAGTGTTTAAAAGTATACTCCTAAATCAGTAAATCATCTTCTCCGCTCATCTACATCTACAAAGTCAACAGCAATTTGTGAAAAATCCATGGCATCAGTCATTGCATTATGGTAGTACAGAAGGTAAGGTTGGTTAAGCTTTTCCTATGTTATGAATGAGAAAAGTATGTTGTTTGTTTACAATTTTACAACGCTGAAAATGTTCTCTCTGATGTTTAAGTGGTGACAGGAATGGTTAGAAATAGCAACACCACCTCCCCTCCATGTAATGAGCCATTATAAACCCCCTCCCCACCACCTCCCATCCATGTAATGAGCCATTATAAACCCCCTCCCCACCACCACCCCTCCATGTAATGAGCCATTATAAACCCCTCCCCTCCATGTAATGAGCCATTATAGACCCCTCCCCACCACTACCCCTCCATGTAATGAGCCATTATAAACCCCCTCCCCACCACCACCCCTCCATGTTATAAGACATTATAAACCCCCTCCCCACCACCACCTCTCCATGTAATGAGCCATTATAAACCCCCTCCCCACCACCACCCCTCCATGTAATGAGCCATTATAAACCCCTCCCCTCCATGTAATGAGCCATTATAGACCCCTCCCCACCACTACCCCTCCATGTAATGAGCCATTATAAACCCCCTCCCCACCACCACCCCTCCATGTTATAAGACATTATAAACCCCCTCCCCACCACCACCTCTCCATGTAATGAGCCATTATAAACCCCCTCCCCACCACCAGTCCTCCATGTAATGAGCCATTATAAACCCCTCCCCACCACCAGCCCTCCATGTAATGAGTCATTATAAACCCCTCCCACCACCACCCCTCCATGTAATGAGTATTATAAACCCCCTCCCCACCACCACCACTCCATGTAATGAGCCATTATAAACCCCTCCCCTCCATGTAATGAGCCATTATAAACCACCTCCCCACCACCAGCCCTCCATGTAATGAGCCATTATAAACCCCCTCCCCACCACCAGCCCTCCATGTAATGAGTCATTATAAACCCCCTCCCCACCACCACCCCTCCATGTAATGAGCATTATAAACCCCTCCCCACCACCAGCCCTCCATGTAATGAGCCCTTATAAACCCCCTCCCCACCACCACCCCTCCATGTAATGAGCATTATAAACCCCTCCCCACCACCAGCCCTCCATGTAATGAGTCATTATAAACCCCCTCCCCACCACCACCCCTCCATGTAATGAGCATTATAAACCCCTCCCCACCACCAGCCCTCCATGTAATGAGCCATTATAGACCCCACCCCACCACCACCATGACATTTACATGCACATGGCATATTAATACATTAACAAACAAACTACTTGAATATAGATGGCAATATGCAGGCTTTGGTAGAGGAATGTTATGAAGTATGTTATATTATTTCTTTTGTGCTCTATCACTAACAATATTAGTTCTGCAATCTAATAATCCATATTTTGATTTGTAAGTATGTTTATATGTTTGTATGTCTGCATGTGTGTCTAGGCATAATGGCCAAACCCTTGAAACTGGGTAACTTTCTATGAGATGAGCTATAAAGTGTATACTTAAGATGTTTCACAGTTATGACTATGTTAAAAGGTCAGGTAGGTAAAGTGAATTGATACAATTCTTAGTAGCCCCAATTAATAAAATGTGGCTCTATTTCCTTTTCAATACTTTACCTGTTCTTGACAAAGTCAGCACTTATTTCCAAATTTCCAAGCACATCTACTTTTGCTATTCACAAGTTGTATTTTGAAAGTGATCATCTCTTAAAACACTATAATCATTCTTTGTTCACCAAGGTGTTATTTACTCTCACTGCAATGATTTGACCAAATCAATTATACTCTGACAACCAATCAGCTTTCAGAGGCAAAATTTTTTATGGATGATGATAATAGAGCTTTGCTTATTGATATCTCTGAAAAACTAGGTGAACCAATAGATAGTTTTTGCAAAGAAGTCATCAAGTTTTATGAAAGCTTTGTGATGAAATACTTTCAATCAGCTTTTAGAAGCAAAATTATTTATGGATGATGTCATTAGAGCTTAAAATAAAGTCCTAATTTTTAAGAAAATTTTATGGAAAAACAATTAAAAATTTGATTTTAATTCATCAGTGCTTAAAGTACTTTCCTTTCTTGATCCTGAACGTTGTCCCTCACTTTCACTGTCAATCTTTAATATGATTGGTGAAACTTTTTTTTTTCTATAGCTTTTGACGGACATGCTACAAACTTGGATTACTGTGAAATAACTGTAGATGTGAATACAATTTTATTCAGGGGTATTCGGCAGGTGGCTCTGCTCAGGGAAATGGTCATCCTTGCCCCTTAATGCATGACTCTGTGGACCACTGGCAGTCCTCAGCAGTAGTGTTGGTTTTCCAGCACGACCAACCCTCCAATGCATTGAGCCGGGAACCTTTTGGTGCAGGTGGAGGGCTGCCTTCGGGTACAAATTCTTTGCTCCCCCCTTCCCACAGTCAGCTGCCTTCCATCTACACCTGTGCCACCTAGATGGCCTTCCATTGGCGTCTCTAGGGAAATGGCACTGGGTTCCCAGCATTCCATCTCAGGAAAATGTGCTCTCCTCACTAATTGAGGGTGAGCCACCAGGTTAGCTGGCGGAGGAGCTTCCGTTAATCGTTGCCCCCACTGGTGGGTGTAGCGGAAGTGTGTGTTGACTCAGGCAACCCACAGGAGTTTGCCACCCTGTGATAGCTGTAAGCTGCGGGCCAAGAAAAAAAAAAAAAAAAAAATTATTCTGAAAAATACCATGTTGGTGCCGTCCAATTCTGGTTTCATATTAGCACTGCAGCTCTATGGTTACTGCCTATTCCTCTATCGAATGCTGATAGTGAAAGAATATTCAGTCCGGTTGGTTAATGAGTAAAAACAGATTTCCTTGCATCACTTTTTAAAGAAACTGTCTCTGCTCTGATTCGGGGTCACTTTAATAGAGCATGCTACTATTGGAAAGAAACCAAGTATCCTGATTCTCTGCAATCCAAAGCTATACTATGAAAATCTCAAATAAATTAAGCAGATAATTAAGCATTTTAACCATAGTACAGTCAACTAACCTTATGTTCAGTCAATTTGATGATAACAATAAGACTGACTACTAGCAGATGTACACAGTGATGCCCAGGATAGGACATGCCCAAAGGAAGAGGTATGATTCAGCCCATTCCCCTGCTTGAGTCTAGTTGCATTTGCATACTTCTGGAATTCTAGATCCATGAATCAACACTGCTCAGGGCAACTCCACATTTGTCAGAGGTCTACCTCCTTTAAATAGGTCAACTTCCCTCTAATGGAGACAACAACATAACACAATAATAATTAATTCAATGATCAATTACCTAATTACAATTCATGCATGTGTGTATGTGTGTACAAATATGTTTCTTCCTACCCAGGCCTGTAATCTACATGTAACAAATCAACTCTCTCTCTCTCTCTCTCTCTCTCTCTCTCTCTCTCTCTCTCTCTCTCTCTCTCTCTCTCTCTCTCTCTCTCTCTCTCTCTCTATATATATATATATAACAAAACTACATGAGTCGTAATCTACAAATAACCATCTATTCAGGTACCTAATCAGAGAAATTCTGTATGTTCATGTGTGTGTGTTCTCTATTTAACCTACCAATTTTTAAATGATTTCTTTTAAAATATTTGAGCAGTGGGAGAATTTGAAGAAAAAACGTGGCAAAAGAGGTAAATATTTTAGAATGAAGTATGAGAGGGAAAAAAGAGGGGAGGGGGGGATTAATAATGAAAAGATGAAGGGGAAAAAAGGGGGGGAAATGGGGAGAAGATCAACCTAGCCCAGGGTTGAACCACTGAGTTTCAGCTTGGAAGACCTGTCTGTACCTTATCACTGAACCATGGTTGTTTTTTTTTAGAGGGTTTTTTTTTAGAGGTTTTTTTTAGTGGAAAATATAAATTCCTTTTTCTCCCACCAGATTTAATACTTTCAGGAAAATGTTTTGGTGAAAGAACTTAGTAGATACCCAAGGATCATGCCCGCAATGTTTAAGCTCTGTATGTTCAAGGATTTATCTGGCAAAAGTACCATTTTTGGCATTTTTTTGGCCTCACAAGAACACAGTAAGTGGTATTAACCATATATAGGTACTTAAATGTTCTCCTGGAGACGCTGATTCCAAAAATATAAGGTTGGTGTTCTAACTTGCAAACTGAAGGTGCTACAGGAATACATACTGACTACAGAGACAACAACTGTATACATACTAGCGAAAAACCCACCATACCAACTGTTTTTCAACCCATCTTTGGTTAGCTGTAGTGACAAAAATGTCTGCTTTGAAGACATATGTTGTAGACTTTCAATGCAAAAGCTACAACAAAAGTGTTTATTACAAGTACCATTTTTAACATTTTTAGCCTTACACACAAAGAAGAGGTGTGGCCAGATGGGACCTACCCCATATTATTCACAGATTCAAGTTGTGTCTGCATGCCAAAGATTTAGGCCTGTAGCTCCATTCTTATTTCCAGAAAAAGTATCATTTTTGGCTTTTTTTAATACAAAAAGGGGTGTGACCATATAGATATGCTAATGACATTCCCCTGGTGACATTGCTTCTAAATATATATATATATATGTATATATATATATGGGTTTTGTGACCGAACCTGACACAGCACCCATGCAACTTCAGCCTCTCCAGCCAATGGAAACTCTGCACCTGTCTGCACCGTAGTTCCTCAGAATGGATATTGCCCAGTAATTCCCAAGTAACAACACAGGCAAAAAGAATCTTTTCAAGCATGAACTGACAGCTCTCAGAATCCCACAAAAACTGCACACCACATTATGACATCACAGACAAATCAATGAGCACAAAATCACACACCATGAATGTTTTCTGTCCAGTCAGAAGAATCCAATTAATAGCAACACAAAACTAATAATAATCAATGACCACAAAACCACACACTATTAATGTTTTCTTTTCAGTCAGAGGAATCCAATTAAGAAGCAACAAAAACTAATATAATAACAAACACATAACTAATAATGTTTCTTCTTTTTCTTCGCCAGTTCACCATCAAGTCTCTGGTCCTCTTGCATCACCCAGGTCATCAGGGAAGGGTCATCCTCGATCCTTCACAGTTTGTGGGTCTAACTTCAACTGTACAAGCGTGAATCAAAGACACACGGACAAACAGACAGGCAGACTATTCGCACTTATATTATAGATAGATTATACACATCAACACACACACAAACTAATTATAGCTAGGTTATTTGGGAGCCTTTTCTGATTTATTTTTCCCTTCCTTTATGTCCCTTAATTTTGATGCCCTGATTGGAGATGGAGGGGAGCAGAGAATACCATATCTCCAGCTGCTCCCCCAATGCAGTTGCACAATTTTTTCCCACAGTCACAGTTGTCTGGAGTAAATTTATTTCGTCTGAATTTAGTGCTTGTGCCCCTTTTAGCAATAAGCTTTATGGTATGCTATGTTGGCATTCTTCAAACACTTTGAAATCTCTAATAGGTGTTTTTTTTACAACATGGCGTGGGACATTTTCCTCACCAATGGAGGAGATATCTCCACCCAAAAACTTTTAAATCCACCATTATTGCTATTCTGTCAAAAATAGCCAAAAATGATACCCCCCTTGACACCCACCCTGTGACTCTGAATGTCCTGTGAAAGTTTGAAGACGATGCTCCCAAAAAGGCTGAAATTCGGTATATACTCTCTTACAACCCGAGTGAGCATTATTAAACACATGTAGCATGGTAATGGGTGCATTTTTGTCATAGCCACACCCACAGTAAGTAATTTTGGCTTTTAAAAAGTTAATGAGAGACCAATCAGGCAAAATTTTGGTGTGTCATCTCCAAGTACCAAGGAAAGCATTATTAATCAAATATGGGGATGGTCTTGCCATAGCTACAACCACTGGAAGTTGTTTTGGCTATTCAAAGCTAATGAAATGACCAACCAGAATGAAATTTGCAATGAGACTTCCAAGAAACTGGGTGAGCATTACTGATCACATGTGTGTGTGTCACTAAAAATCACTTCTTTAGACTATGGTTTGCTTAATTTATTTGAAAATATTAATTTTTGGCTTAAGGATAAAACACCAAATATGACAATGCAGCTGTATTAGAGCTGCAACTACATTTTTTTAAAAGGTTGGAGTAGCAAGGGGGAGGGGGCGAAAGGGTTTGAGTGGCATGCTTTATGGCAGCTCTAAGCACCTCTACCGCCAATTTACTACAGAAACAACTATTATTAACCACAAATTAGTTAGTTAAAGGTAAGTAGCACCTTAGCATTGTTTTAAAGGAGGAAATATTGCCTTATAAACAACATTCCATTCTAGACAGAAAATTGAAAAGGGAGCTTGGAATTTATTTCAAAGGAATTAAAAAAAATTTTTTTTTTTGGTTTTTATCTCCAGGATTTCTAAAGTGGATAGGTGGTTATGAGTTGGTGGCACAGCACTATTATTCCTTATAAAAAAGTGGTTTACAAAATACAAATGGACAACCGGAATAAAGGACTTGGGCTTGAAGATCAAATTACCAAAAATGCAAATGTTTCTGCTTTTCATGACTTCCAACAATTTAGTCTGGATTCTGTCACTCAGTTCAGTTTTCTTCAAGTATATATTTCAGCTATATCATGGTGTTGGGCAAAGACCATACTACTAAGCTACACACATGAAGTACTGTATGTGGAGGTCTCCTACACTGGCAGTGCAGAACAACTCTGGGAATGTTGTCTACCATGACTGAGGCTGTTAGAGTAAGAATCCTGAACAGGGTTCGGTACCCATGCTAGTATTTTATTATGTATTTTGGTTCATAAGTATGTTTGTGTGTGTGTGTGTGCATGCATGTGAGTGTGTGTGAGTGTATGTGAAGCAGTAGTCTCTGATGAGACAGAAGGATATTGGACTTCTTTAGATAAAATTTGGGCTAATTGTATGTGAGGTTTCCGAGTTGGAGCTGGTAGCTATCTTGGTAGATTGTTTTAATTCGTTAGTAGTGTCTTTTCCTCATTTGCTAGCCATATTTCATAATCTCTCTCAATGGGGGGATGCTGTGTTGCTTCACTGTTAATGGATGGACAGCAATGCAGTACCTTTACTTCATTTTAGTTGTTTGTTGTTGTTTACAATGATGGGTGTATTTTGCAATTACATTTTCATTAAGCATAAAATAATTTGGGCTTTATGATTTATTTTTCTTTGCTGCAGTAAATTTAACTTAGTTTCTCTTTTCTGTTAGAAATTACTTTTTATCATCCTCTTTAGCTTCTCTGGACCCTGTGAGTGACCTTGAATCTGGTGCGGTTACCGAGACAACCATTGAGATATCTTGGATCCAAAATAATGGTGGATTATGCACTGCCACAAGTGATATTCAATTATTCTCTGTTGTGGAGGATAAAGCTGGAATGTTGATGACTATAAGTATGATAGGACTAAACACCACTAACTATGTGATAATGGGACTTTATCCCTTTACCTATTATAACATCTCACTCTCAGTGAGAGACCACATTGGAGCTAAGGTGTCTGTTTTCATTATGCAAAGAACTCTTTCACTGGGTGAATATATTTTGATGAGACCTCCAATAGATATTCAGTTTAACATTTATGATATAAAAAAATATCCATATGCTCAATTTCAGCCTGATTAGTCCATAAATGAGTATGGGTGTGGCTATGATAAAAATACACCCATTACCATGCCCACATGTGTTTAATAATGCTCACGTGGGTTCTTCGAGAGTACATGCTGAATTTCAGCCTTTTTAGTCCCAGTATTTAGACGTGATGCCTACACACACATTCTCACGAACCAAATATATATTAAAGTGTGTTTGTAGATTTAACTCCTTTGGTCCAAGCATTATTCAGAATATCTTTTTTTGGCACTTTTTCACTTTACACACCAATAGAAAGGTGTAGCCCGGAGGGATTCCACCTGTGCCACTCCAAGCGTCAAGTTGTTTATGTATACCATATATTAAGTCTTGTTCCTCCAAGGGTTTGTCTGGTCATAGTACCATTTTATGGCTTCTTTTAGCCTGATATTAAACAGTAAAGGATGTGGTCTTATACATGTACTAAAAACGTTCCACAGATTATATCAATCCCAAACATATATGGGTTCATGGGTCTAACTCCTTAGGTTTTTTTGTTGGTGAAATACCATTTTTGGCTTTTTTAGCCTTACACAAGGAAAGGAAGAGGTGTGGCCAAGTGGGACCCAGCCGACATTAATCCCTAATTGAAGTTACATATCCATACCAAGTTTTAGATCTGTTAATCCTAGAGTTTTTCTGGCAAAAATACCATTTTTGGCTTTTTCTCATTACCATGGCAACCATTTTCCGAAATTTTTAGCCCATGTTCTAAGTTGGGTCAAATCCTATCATCATGCCAAGTTTCAGAGAAATCCACCCCCAAGTTTGGCCAGAATGGTAGTACAGACAGACAGACAGACAGACAGACAGACAGACAGACAGACAGACAGACAGACAGACAGACAGACAGACAGACAGACAGACAGACAGACAGACAGACAGACAGACAGACAGACAGACAGACAGACAGACAGACAGATAGACAGACAGACAGACATCTCCTTTATATATATATATATATATATATATATATATATATATATATAGGGGATTATATATATGTATATGAAGTTATTGTCTCTGTCCACACCTCTTCCTGCAGGCATGTCAGGTCAAAAATGATGCAATCTCTTTAGAGTACTTATGGACCTAGAGACCAAGAAGCACAAAAACAGCTTAAATCTGGTAGGGAAATGGTAGGGTAACACTAGGCCACACTTTTTCCTGTGGACATGTCATTATCCGGGCACAGCCAGGTATATGCTGCTAATTTAAGATAAAATTGTTACTACTTCATATATATTTTAATAAGCTCTTATATAATACTAGGCACAGTTAGGAATTAAACTAATAAATAGCTCTAAGCAGAGTTACCACTTCCAAATGGAAATTTAACTTTTGCAGGAACTTCTTCATGAGATTTTTTTAAACTTTCTCCAAACTGGAATAGTCCATCTGTTAAAGTGAAAGGTTTCCAGATGGGGTTTGCTGATGCATAAATCTTGGCATGCTCCTACCCCTTAGACTCCTGGGCTAAGAGTTTTTGTAAGCATGCGATGACAATTACTGTTAATTCCGATGTTAAATGCCTAATAGAGGTGAAATGGGTGTTATCTTCACTGTGGACAGCAACACCGGTCAAATTAAGTAGACAAGCAGCTTTTCTGTACACCAATAACAATAATGAAGGAAAGCTGCTTTCCCAATTCTTCACCACCCATCCCTGCCCCCCCCCCCCCCTCCCCCCTTCCCCCAGTATCCTCTATATTTCCATTTCCTTGCATGACTGTCAAGAAGAACTCAAACCAATAAATATTCATAATTAGAATGGGAGCACTTATTTTATCACATTTTAGTCAAGTTCTTAGACTGTAGCTTCCTTAGCTGAAAAAAGTTAATCAGGGACCAATCAGGCAAAAAGTTGGCATGTGGTCTACAAGTACCCGGGAAAGAATTATTAACCACATATAGGTGTGGGTTAGCCATAGCCACACACACTAGAAGTTGTTTTGGCTATTAAAAGCTAATCAAACAACTAACCAGACTGAAATTTGGAATGAGGTTTCCAAGCAACTGGGTGAGCATTATTAATCATGTGTGTGTCAATGGTTGTGGTCTGGTCATTGCCAAACCCATAGGACATCATGCCTACAAAATACTCACTTATGGACCAATCAGGCTGAAATTTGGCATATGGATTTGAAATAATTGGGTGAGCATTAATAAATACATGCGGGTGTTGTTTTGTATCAGCCAAACCCACAGGAAGTTGTTTTGCCTGTCAAAAGATAATTAAAGGGCCAACCAGGCCAAAATTTGAGTGGTTTCTATCATTTTTCATGTTGTCATTGGCTGGGCAATGCTGGGTGTATGCTGCTGGTCTCCTATATATATATATATATATATATATATATATATATAAAAGAAAATGTCTGTCTGCATGTTTGTACCATTATTCTTGCCAAATCTGTGGGTGGATTTCTCTGAAACTTGGCATGATGATAGGTTTTGACTCAACTTAAAACACAGGCTATCTATCTATATCTATCTATCCATCTATCTATATCTCTACATATCTATATATCTATCTCTATCTCTATCTATATCTATATCTATATATCTATCTCTATCTATCTATCTATCTATCTATCTATCTATCTATCTATCTATCTATATCTCCTATATATAAATGGAGATATGTGTGTCTGTCTGTCTGTGTGTTTGTATCATCATTCTGACCAAACCTGTGAATGGATTTATCTGAAACTTGGCATGATAATAGGTTTTGACCCAACTTAAAACATGGGCTAAAAATTTCGGAAAATAGTTACCATAGTAACAAGAAATAACCAAATATGGTATTTGGCCAGAAAAACCCTTGGAGCTACAGATCTAAAACTTGGTATGCATATATAACTTCACTCTGGGAGCAATATAGGCTGGGTCCCACTTGGCTACACCTCTTCCTTTCTCAGTGTAAGGAAAAAATATGCCAAAAATGGTATTTCAGCAACAGAAAGCCCCATAGGGAATTAGACCCATGAACCCATATATATATTTGGAATCAATATAATCTGTGGAATGTTTTAAGCACATATTTAAGGCCACACCCTTTACTGTTTTTATGTCAGGCTAAAAAGAAGCCAAAAATGGTACTTTGACCAGACAAACCCTTTGAAGAACAAGAATTAGTGTATGGTATGCATACACTACTTGATGTTTGGAGTGACACAGGCGGAATCCCTCCTGGCTACACTTCTTTACATTGGTGTGTAAAGAGAGAAAGTGCCAAAAAAATATATTCTAAATAATGCTTGGACCGAAGGAGTTAGATCTACGAACACACTTTAATATACATTTGGTTTCATGAGTATGTGTGTATGCATCACGGCTAAACACTGGGATTAAAATGACTGAAATTCGGCATGTACTCTCCAAGAACCCAGATGAGCATTATTAAAAACATGTGGGCATTGTAATGGGTGTGTAGTTTTGTCATAGCCACATCCACAGATTCATTTATGGACTAATCAGGCTGAAATTGGGCATATGGAGTCCAAGTATCCCGGTGAGCATTATTAACTACGATTAGGTATGGAAATGTGTGTGGTTTGGTATTAACCACACCCACAGGAAGTAATTATGGCTGCCTGAAGCTAATTAAAGGACCAACCATGCTAAAATTTGAGTGGCTCTTATAATGTTTCATGTTGAAATTGGCCGGGCAACACCGAGTATATGCTACTAGTATATATATATATATATATATATAAGGAGATGTCTGTCAGTCTGTCAGTCTCTCTGTCTGTATGTCTGTATGTCTGTGAGTACATCTGCCTGTATGTTTGTACCATCATTCTGGCCAAACCTGGGAGTAGATTTCCCTGAAACTTGGCATGATGATAGGTTTTGACCCAACTTAAAATACTGGCAAAAAAATCAGGAAAATTGTTACCATGGGAGCGTGAAAAAGCCAAAAAATGGTATTTTGTCCAGAAAAACCCTTGAAACTACAAGTCTACAACTTCATGTGCATGTACAACTTCACTCTGGAAGTAAATGGGCTGGGTCTCACCTGATCACACCTCTTCCTTTCCCTGTGTAATACTAAAAATACCAAAAATTGTATTTCAGCAAAATTACTTGAACTTGGGGAGTTAGACCCATGAACTCATAAATATTTGGAATCAATATAATCTGGGAAATCTTTTAAGTTCATGTATATGACCACACCTATATTTTTTAAGTCAGGCCCAAAAAGGCCAAAAATGGTACTTCAGCCATACAACCCTTGGAGCAACAGACTTAAAACATGGTATGCGTACACAACCTGACTTGAAATAACATGGGTGGGATCACATCTGGCTACACTTCTTCCCATTGGTGTGTAAAGTAAGAAAGTACCATAAAACTTCTGAATAACGCATGGACCTGAGGAGTTAGATCCACAAACACACTTTAATATACAATTTTATTTCTAAATATGTATGTATGTTTGTATGTATGTGTGGCATCACAGCCAAACCCTTGGACCAAAAAGGCCTAAATATGGCATGTGCACTCCAAGAACCCTGGTGAGCATTCTTAAACACATGTGGGCATGTAATGGCTGTGATTTTGCCATAGCCACACTAGTGGTAAGTTATTTTGGCTCTAAAAAGTTAATCAGAGATCAATCAGGCAAAAATTTGGTGTGTGGTCTCCAAGCACATGAGAAAGAATTATTAACCACATATGGGTGTGGTTTAGCCATAGCCATACACATTGGAAGTTGTTTTGACTATTAAAAGCTAATCAAAGGACCACCAGACTGAAATTTAGAATGAGGTTTCCAAGCAACTGGGTGAGCATTAATAGTCACATGTGCATGCGTCAATGGATGTAGTCGGGTCATTGCCACACCCATAGGACATCATGCCTGCCAAAAGTCATTTATGGACCAATCAGGCATATGAAGTCCAAGTAACCGGGTGAGCATTAATAACTACATGTGAGTGTGATAATGTGTGTGGTTTGATATTAGTCACACCCACAGGAAGTTGTTTTGGCTGTCAAGAGCTAATTAAAGGAGCAACAAGGCTGAAATTTGAGTGGCTTCTATAATGTTTCATGTTTACATTGGCCGGAACGCCAGGTATATCTTGCTAGTATATATATATACATATACATACATACATATGTGTGTGTGTGTGTGTGTATATATATATATATATATATATATATATATATATATATATACACACACACAAGGGAGGAGACAGCACATTAAAGGTGGGGGGGGCTGAAGGTTATCTTACTTTTGAGGATCAATATTTATTAAGGCTTAAAAAGGTGGGGAATCATTTTAAGTTGGAATAAATGTGATTAATATAGAAAAAATTAATAAAAAAAAAAAATTACAAGCTATAACTGTTTTAAAAAAACCTTTCCCTCTCATCAATGATAAAAGTTTTTACCATCGAAACTAAATCTAAATTCAAAAATTGTCTGTAAAATCTTGTGAATATATATAAGCACTCGATTATGTTTCATCTCTGTCATTGTAGAGAAGTTAGGACACTTTTTCCCAGAGAAGGGCCTATTTTGATGCTGTGGAGATAATTAGGACTATTAAATGTAGGTGAGAGAGCTGGTGTACGGTTGGTACCATTTGTTTGAATTTTTTCATTGCTAGACAGAATTTTTTTTATTGAACTCATTTTCTTTATTTCAAAGTTACAGTGCTACATTACATTTTGTGAAGTTGGAGGTATTTTTCTAATGCTAGCATGTCAACATCTCTGTAGCTGGATTTATTCTACTTTTCTATTCATGGCCATTTGTTGCATTTATCAGGGTTTTTCCATCGCTAGGACTGAGGGAATGTGCTCATTAAATCAATCTTTTAGCTCATAATGGAGTAGATCATATACTTTAAGTTAAATTGCCAGGAAGTATACTTTTGCAGATGTAAATACATTTGACTATCCCATTTTTGATCTGAAGTCTTAAGTAACAAGGCAATTCTGGAAGGTCAATATTGTGCTTCTCAGCAGTGATTACAGCTTTATCATAAAATTTGTTGAAATTATTTTTAGGCTATATTATTTTTTTAAATTGTTTGGCAGCAGCAACAACAGAAAGAGCATCTTGAAAAACCATATATATATATATATATATTGTAATAAAGGGAAATTTTCTCTGCTGCACTGAAATAAAGGTGACTTGTCTCATTCCAAATGAGGTGATAAACTTCTCCAATAATTGCAATAAACCACCTGCATTCAAAAGTATTCATCATTTTATTAAATAGATTCCTTCCAAAGACTCTAAACGAATATCTTCCATGGCAACCATTCATGGAGTCCATCTGGTGGGACATAATGATTCCAGTTTAGTTACACCTTTACCAACCTCTTGCCACTTGATTGAAAAAAAGATGCAATATTTTGGAGGAAAATAAAAATAGCTTACCTATTTCTTTAACTATTTCAAGAGCATCCTAAATACATGGAAGCTGTCTTCCAATATCTTTAAGCAAAGATTAAGTGAATGTGCACAACAATGCATAGCTACTGTAACCGAATTATCTTTTCAAAATCTTGCTGCCACACCACATCTTTTTCTTGTTATATT
This sequence comes from Lycopodina hypogea, assembly GCA_963969325.1. Taxonomy (NCBI): domain Eukaryota; kingdom Metazoa; phylum Porifera; class Demospongiae; order Poecilosclerida; family Cladorhizidae; genus Lycopodina; species Lycopodina hypogea. Next base: position 1,023,532 of record OZ017793.1, on the reverse strand, counting down.
TGCAGCCTCATCATAAGCCTGTCCTTGACATAATGCTGCTTGGAGGTTGCTCATGTGTCAGGAAGCTTAAGCAAACCAACATAATCCATTTGACACTCTAATTTCAATTCATCCAGTAGATGGACAAATTTTTAACTGTTTACTGTTGATTGCTGTTGATTACATCCAATGCTTCATCAGCAATGATTGAAAACCAAGAAGGTATTGTTGCCTTCAATGAGTAACATGTTGCAGCTGCAAAGTTTCCAAACTTTTTCTGCTTGCAAGCTGTATAGCTATAAGTTTATTATTAATGTGATTCTCTATGTATGAATGAATGGATATTTGTGCATCTGTAACTAAAAGTGTATACTACTACTTTCTATACTAAATATGGATTTTCCAAATAATTGATCTTGAACACCAACAATTCATGTGATGTGCAGCATTGGTGCTAATTAATGCATTTGAAGGAGAAAAAAAAGTGCTCTGAGGAGGGGGGGGGGCTAAGCCCTTCCCCCCCCCCCCTCCCCCCCTCCCCATGATGAATTTGGGGGGTTATACCCCATCCCCCTGTTTTCTCCTCCTCTGATATATATATATATATCAATTAATTTTTAGGGTAAAGAGATTCTGCCTGATATTAGCCAACACACTGGTACAATCTTTCTCATTTATATTATCCCTCATTCACTTTTCTCACACACATTTCCCCCTCCCTGCCTGCCTCTCCTATTGCTCCTCCCCTGCTCTCTCTCTCATTCCCTCTCACTCACTTTTATCCAATATCCCTTCAGTATTGAGTGCTCCAACTGATGTCACTCTAATTCCACAGTCTTCCTCAGGCATTCTCTTAATGTGGACTGTAAGGAATACATGCATGCACAGTACACACTATATGAATGTATACTTTGCCACTTATAGTAGTATTAAAATATTTGCGCTGGTAATGGATGATTTGCACTTTAAACTTTAACTAATGATATTGGCAGTTATTGATTTAATCATTTCAAGATTGTATCTGTTTAGTAATGAATGTGTTCATTAAGTGGAAGGATGACGTAATCATGAAGGGGAAAATTTTGTGAATTGAAATCAATGCATCTTTACCTTAGCATACTATGAACTCTGGCTCAGGTGGATTTGATGTTGCATCATTGGATAACCTGATTTCCTCATTTTAGATCACTGATGAAGTGCATGATTAGGGTCATTGCAGCAAAGATGGGTAGACCTAGCAAAAACCTAGTATCAAGGCTATCTACCTTGACGTGAAACATATTTCTGCTGTGTTCCATACCATTCTGACATTAATCTGTAATTAAGATAAATTTTTTTATATACCTGTAACCATGTTACAAAGATTTATAATAGTTGCTAGACCATTTATACAGGTTTATTACAGTCATGTACCTATAGTTCTTATGATCTGTTTATCAATATTGTTGTAGTCAAGGATTCAAGTTGGTTATTAACTCCATACACCTTTAATTAAATAATACCATAAAATTCAAACTGGTTTATCTTTCTGTTTGGGTTGCATAGTGGATCTCAAGGTGTTTCATGCAACAACAATTTTTCACTTTTAGTCATAAATCTGTTCATTCCTCTCTGAGTTTTTTTTTCTTTTTTTAACTACAACCGCCACATTCCAATATCTGCACAAAAATGTTCCAGTCATCCTCCAAAAGAGAAAACGTCTGCTATGTTATATCACAGCTTGCATGTTGAACATGTTCATCATAGTGTAATAATACAGGTTGTATATTATCGTCAGTTCATTATGATGAGTTTGTGGATCACGTGAGATATTTATATATGGAATAATTAAGTGTTGTTCAATAACTTGGCAATTTTCTTCTGTTACTTTTTTGTACCATAATAATGTAAGACTTTCTACTCCACAAAAACAGTTTAAATGAATAATAGTGGATGTAGTTTATATTTAATCATTAGAAAATTTGACTATGTAAGTGAGCTCTGTCCTCTCCCTCTTCCTTTCTCATCCTGGCACTTTCCATTCTTCTACTTGGCTCAACGAACACAACCACCTCCCATTCTACCTACCATAGAAAAACATTCTAATTGGAAGATTATGTTCTCCCAGGTTAATGGCTCAGACTCCCAGGAAGAGATTGTGAGAGCCAACATCATGGAGTTTCTTTTTACAGGATTATCTGAAAGAACATTGCATATGGCCAGAGTTGCTGGGAACAACAGCAGAGGGTTCGGGATATACTCTGAACTTGTGACAGGAGGAACATATGTTGATGATAAGGGCAACCACCATGGTTGTATCAACCTAAGGGCAGGTTCCTAGGCCTTAGATATTTTGAGGCCCCCTCTGGGACTACAATCTTTCACCCCACTTACACTATAGCTGACAGTCTAACCCTGGTAAGGTATGTAGGATCTAGGCCAAAGTACATTACCCAATATCCGTTTGATGCATTTTTTAAGAATTCTATTCACAATTTAAAAAAAAAAAAGATTTTATTGTGTCTGTCGAATTATTCAGAAAAGCAGTTTTGGAAGTACAGTGAAAAAAGTGTACAATTTATTTTAAAAACATGATTTATGGCCAATTATTTTAATATAGGACAATTGTTTTACTTCAATTAGGAAGCAGTTCATTATCTCAATAATAAATGGTTTATAAAGAGAATCAATTAATTGTATTTATGTGTGGGTATTATTACACAAGAGAAAAAGGGGTTGATTAAATTCTTATTTACATTTGCTTAAGTTTTGCATCAATAATACAAATGAAATTAATAAATTAAATATCAAACTATGCAAATTAATCTTGTTCTGTATCTATATTCAAGTAATACAACAAATTATCAAATGGAAGAACCAACAATTTAGAGTGGAAGGATTTGATTCTTATGTATTGATAAAGTATAAACAAATTTTAAAATTCTTTTCATGAACTCATACAAAAAGTAACCTTCAAATGAACAAGACTGAAAATTTCCAGCCAAAAAACCCACTCCCTTATGATTTAATGTTTTGACTTAGTAATAATTTAAGAATTACTTAATCAAAGGTAATAAAAAATTTTTTTTAAATCCAACCATGACCAGTAATTGAACGGAGACCTTAGCACTGGTATTCCTGAGGAAGTTTCCTAAGAAGAAGAACAAGATCAACAAGAAAATAATGCTTAGACTCCATGAAAACAAATTTGTGGGTAAAAATTATCTCATAATTTGTTCAGCAAACTGATTAAGAGCAGGCCAAGAGTTGATGGGCTCCCTGGAGGGTCCCTAGGCTTCAGCAATGTCAGCCTAATGGGCACTGCAATTACTACGACAATGCTTCACTTCCATGATATCAGATTTGAAATATATCCTTAGGCATGTTCATGTAAATACCGCACTTAGCTGGTAGCATGAGAGATGATGTACTGTGGTGCTATGGATATCCCATGGGGTTAACCTAACTATGTATCACACTAGCTGACTCCTCTCCTCAGTCTTTGCCCTAAAGCTGCCTGAACTCTCTATATTTTTTCCCATTGTCTTGAAGATCACCCTAGCACTGTGCCCTAGTCTATGCCAATGAATACATATATACCATATTAAACTGACCTAGTATGTTATTTTAAAAACATACCTCCATGATTAGATTGATAATATGTGCATATAAAAAATGCATATTATTGGTCTATTTAATATTTATATATTACTTCTTTTTTTACTTTTTATTATTACTCCTTTTACTTTTTATTAATTTTTTTATTTTTTTATTTTATTTGTTTATTTATTTATTTATTTATTTATTTATTTATTTATTTATTTATTTATTTATTTATTTATTTATTTATTTATTTTTTTTTTTTTTTTTTTTTTTTTTTAAGTTAATTTGTAAAAGTTAAATCTTGATATAACCAAAACCGAATTATTAAGGGCACCAAATCAAGAACTACATTTTCAAAACTACAACAATTTAACTTTTTCAGCTATAAATTTAAATTTTCATACTTGTTCTTGTTGATATTATGGGTGTGGTTTGTATAGTGGTAAGTTTGTGTAGGTAATAATATGAGAGTATATATAATGCAAGAACATGGTCTGTATATTTGTCAGTGGCAATATATCAAATTTTTTATTAAAAATATCAATGTGTGTATGCTTGTGTGTTAAACTTGTGATGTTTGTGAGAATGGGGAATGAGCACATTTGCCTTCTCTCTCACAAGCCTTCACACCCACCCACCCACCCTTGTGGGTTATCTGAGGAATTATGCCCTCATACAAAATTCATTATACTTCAGCCATATTCAAAGCATTTTTTTCTATCAAACTAAAAACTTTGGAAGCCATAAAAACTTGAAAAAGATTCATTGGCATCCATCAGATAGAATTGGTTTGCTGTCAGACATATCCTGGAATGATTTGAGGCTTTCTGAAGGAAGTAACAATGAAGTGGAAGGAGTGAGGACATACATCAACGCTGGGTTAATGAGCATATTATGGAGAAATCACTGTTGCCTCTAGATTACAACCAGCACTGGTTGAAATGTCTTTACACATCTTTACTATGGACAGTGTTTTATATTAAGAGGATGGCTATAAATAATTTTATTGCTTATTTATAGTAAGAAATAGTCTATAAATATTGACATATCTATTACTTTGCAGTGATATCTTCGTTTTCTCTCAAAAGTACAATTGCTCACAATATTTATAAATTCAAATAAGCATTATACAATGCATAAATAATGATGAAATGTGTTTATATTAGAGATATAATATATTTGAGGTGTCATGTTTCAGAGAATGCAGGAAGATCAAGTTTTATCATACCTGGTGTCTCAGCTTCTATAATTATACTTTTGGAAGGCGTTCTTGTGGGAGTTGGGCTCGGTCTGGTCCAAAGGAGATGGAGCAAGAAATCCAAGACACTACCTCCATCTACATCCCCCCAACACCATTAATGTCCTATGGTGACCAATCTCCACACGATTATGAATGTCCCAGTACTACACGATTACCACAGGATTATGAATGTATAACTAAGAATTTCAAAAATGATTATGAATGTCCTACTACAAGATTGCCACAAGATTATGAATGTCCTACTAAAAAATTGCCACAAGATTATGAATGTCCTACTACTGCCATATCGACACAGGAGTATAATGACCCTTTGGCTACAGGTCCTCAAGTAGTACAACAGAATCTATATGTAATAAATTAATATGAAATGATGTACTTCACTCTATTTTTTTCCTATATTTTGCTGCTACTTGTAATATTTCCATCTCTGTAGTACTATTTAATATTACAGTGCTAAGGATACCATTTTGTATCAGTAGTGGATTTTATGATTCTTTATGCTGTCTGGTTTAGTTGATTCCAACAGAGAAAATGCTACCAACATATGAATCATATTCTTGATAGCCAAATATTATCAGATTTGCATAGACAAGCTCATAGAACAAATACAAAACAAAGGACAACTCACAGAACAGTTACACATCACTCATGTCCCTCAACTCAACCACAGAGGAGTACAGGATGGAAATCATAGCATGTTGGGTGATCATGACAAACAGGCACCAGAAGCTTGTGTTATTATTCACATTCAACCGACACATCAAAACTAATATTCCTATAACTTATTAATAATATAGCATGTGTCCAGGGTTACTACATTCCTCCACCCTTAGCTTGAACCCTCTCATGATACCGATCAGGCAGTTGTCAAACACAGGATGACCTTCAGACAGAAGGTGTTGGCTGCAGAGGAGCTGTGGGGTTATCATCCACTGGGGTTATGGCAGATATGGAGGTTGGTGTTAGCAAAGAATCATCATCCCAGTCCACTGGTTGTTAGTTCTCTTTTTCACACGTTCGTTGTTGGATGTGCTCCACGTGTCGTCGAAGGATGCGTCCATCTGCAAGTTCAATGTGGAAGGTTAGAGGCCCTTTCTTTTCATTAATGATCCTGGCTAGCCATACTGGACCGGTTGTTGAGAAATTCTTCACAAAGACCGGATCATCTAACTGAACTGTTTATCCTTGGCATTCCAGTCGTGATTAACTATTTGAGCTTCAACTCTCTTGAACACCCGAGACCCTAGATCTGGTTTCATTAATGTCAAATGCGTTCTGAGCTTCCATTGAAGAAGTAACTCAGCAGGTGTGGAACCTGTGATTGTGTGCGGTACATTCCTATAGTGAAATAGGAATCTGGAAACTTGGGTTTCGATATCGACTGGTTTTGCCTTCCTTATTCTTGAAGGTCTGGACGGCTCTCTCTACTAGACTGTTTTAGGCTGGGTGGTATGGTGCAGAGGTAATGTGTTTGATTCCATTGCATGACATAAACTCTTTGAAGTCAGCACTAGTGAAGCAAGATGCATTGTCTGACACAAGGATTTCTGGGAGTCCATGGGTAGCAAAGACTGTTCTCAGCTTCTGTAGCATTACCTCAGTTGATGTTGACACTACAGTCATCACTTCCAACCATTTGCATGAGCATCCATGAGTAATAAGAACAACTTCCCATGAAATGAGCCAGCATGGTCAATGTGAACTCTCAAGAATGAGCAGTTAGGCCATTCCCAAGGATATAAAGGCGATATGCTGGTGCTTTCTGGTACTCTTGGCAAGGTGCACATCTTGTCACTTGAGTTTCTATTGCTTCATCTATACCAGGCCACCATGCTAGACTATGGGCGATGCTTTTCATCCTCGATATTTCTGGATGCCTATCATGCAACTGTTATAGTGCTCTTCTTATCCTGCTGCAGGCACCACTACTCTACACCCCCACAAGATGCAGCCATCTTGCACTGAGAGTTCGGTGTGTCTTCTGTGGTAGGGTTCATCTCTTCCCCTCCTAAATCCTCCCAACCATGCTGGATAAGGCCCCATACTTTCGACAATAACTGGTCGCGATCTGTCCAATGTCGGATATCCTGTGCAGTTACTGGAGATTCTCGAAATGTCTCCATCAAAAGAACAACTTCCACTGGCTCATGGGATTCTAAGGGTTGATCTGGACATGGAAGGCGACTGAGTGCATCAGTATTTGCATGTTTCTTCCCTGGCTTATATTCTATGGTATAGTCATAGGTACCAAGGGTGAGAGCCCAGTGTTGAATATGGGCTGAGGCTAACTGAGGAATAGGTCTATTCTTTAGGAATAAATGCTCCAATGGCTTGTGATCTGTTCTGATTTCAAAATTCCTACCAAATGCATAATTATGGAATTTCTTGACACTGAAAACGATCGACAGATCTTCCTTATCTAACTGTGCATATTTTTTCTCTTCTGCCGAGAGAGAGCGTGATGCATATGCAATTGGTTTCTCCTTCCTCTGTCCTGTGTGAGAAGACAGCACCAATACCATACAGTGAAGCATCACATGCAAGAACAACCTCTTTATCTGGATCGAAATGAGTTTAAAAGATATGCAGCTGTAAGTTGCTTTTTAATGGGCTGCCAAGCTTCTTCCTGAGGTTTCCCCCACATCCATATTTCCTTTTTCTCGAGGAGCTTATATAGAGGTGCTAAGGTACTAGAAAATTTAGGTAGGAATTTGCCATAGTAATTTACTAATCCCAAAAATGCACACGCGCACGCGCGCGCACACACACACACACACACACACACACACACACACACACACATTAATAATTGAAACTAAGAAACTGGATAATTTCACAATTGCTGAGGAAGCACTGTTGTGGAAGAAGTATTTATCCCACAAATGAAATCACTGCCAAGCAGAAAAATATATTGAAACTTTCTAGATGCCCTTTTTGGTAAATGTTTACAATACTATTTGTCGAACAACCAGTGTCTTGATCATTGCAAGCGAAGCTGCAAATGGGCCTCTGATCAAAATAATTTATCTATACTAGAAATTTTCCATCATGCAGGTGGAGACAACAATTTTGTCTGACATATGTGTTCATACAATTGCGGTTTGTAGTGAGTGGGGTGATTCAATCAGCAGAGTTGTAACCACAACCAGGAAATTTTAAATAAAATAGCTCCACAGGCCAGGTTTTACTCCGATCTTTACCAAACTTCCTCATGCCAAACCCTGGGTAACTCCCATGAAACCCTGAAATTTTTAGCCCTTTAGACCCAATTGTCTGGGAGGATTTAGCGAATAAATCAATCTTTATTATAACATCCCCAGGAATGCCCCAATCAAACCATGAAAATTTGAAACATTAGGCTTAATCATCTAAGAGGTGTTAGCGAATAAACCGATCTTCACTAAACTATGCTGTATCGTCCCTATGGTGACTACTAGGGTGAAACACTTTTTTGACATTTTAGCCTTACACACCAAGATGAAGAGGCATGGCCAAGTGGAACCCACCCCATGTTACTCCCAGAGTAAAGTTGTGTATGCATACAAAGTTTTAGGCCTGTAGCTCCATGAGTTTTTCTGGCCAAAATACCATTGTTGGCTTTTTTCAGCCCTATGGATAGAGTTTTAATATGATCTTCACCTAACCCACATAAACAACCCACAGTGACTAACATCACCCCCTGAAAATTTGAGCCTGGTAGGTTAAAACGTCTGGGAGAAGATAGTGGATATACAGAGAGATGACAAGTCATGAATTATAGTGAGATATACTACACCAGATTACAATAAACATACTGTTTTTATACTTGGAGGTCATAATTTTCACAAACTTAGTCACAACATAATCACATGCATACACATGAAGCCATCATTGTCTTATCTGGTACAGAAGCTGTCAAAGTTTGTGTTTTAGGATCCATAGAACCATCATCACAGGTAACTGTGACTTCGTCCGAATCAGAAAATACAGTGAATGAAAGCCAACTTATTATATCTAAGTTTAGGAGAATATCTTCACATTCTAACATGAATGGAGACACAGTTGTAGATACAAATAGTCCAAGTAATGTTGCATCCGTTATGTAGCCTGGAACATTCCACACATGCGCTTGTGATGACACTGTGCAGGCCAACTTGGCATCCTCCCCCATACAGAAGGTAGCTCTGATAGTGTTGACACCATCCACTTGTATCTGCAGAGGAGCAGCCCAACCTAATACATGGAATAGGGATACATGCAATCAACTATGACAATAAATAACAGAGGATGGAGAATGAGTAAGATCATGTAGACAGACTCAGAAATGGGCACTGCACATTGCTAAGGCTACCGATTATTTATAGGTGGTACACAGTACACAATTTTATATTTAGACACATCCTATCTATATTATGATATCCACAAATTCCATGCATACCTGCCAGCCTGTCTGGTGATTTACAAGAAAAAAGAACATATTAGAACTATGGGTACAAGAACTACTCTGGAATTTTATTCCGATAAAGGTGTTGTATATGAAGGTGCATATATTTCGGGCAAATTTTGTTCAAGAAATAGGTATAAGGTCAACAATATAATTATGATGTCAACATTCTATATTTATTAAGACTATATTAAGTCATAAGCAAGCAGGTTTTTGGATGGAAATTTCCGGTCTTGTTTGGAATACTTTTTTCTTTAATTTTTTCATTTATATTTTGCAAAGTTCAAAATTTTCACCATTTCACACATGCCCACTATCCAGAATAGTAGCTGCTGTAGCTGTTTCCCTGTCTCTCTCCTTTCTATAGAAGGATTGTTTTATTCCTGAGAACACTGCAGAAGCTGCAATCTGGTGCTGAGCACACCAAAAGTGAGGGAAATTATATAGTTTGCAGATATTTTACCCACTTGGGTAAACTAGCAGTTCCTAACTGTGGGATTAATAATTTAGAAGTTGTACTGCACTCAGCTTCAAAATATCAAAAAAAGATTGACTCTAACAAGTATTTTTCTTCATTGGAGTAGCCATTCTTTATAGAAAAAATACAAAATTACAAGAAAAATAATACAAACTAAAAGAAAAAGAGCAAAATGTTTACATTCACCATTTACCTTGTAGTCCTACAGAACATAGTAATGGTGATATGATAATGGGAAATTGTTTGAGTGGTCAATATACAACATTTTTCTGATGCATGCAATAACATACAATTACTCTTAGAAACCCTATCTCCGCCCACCCCTCTCACCCTCTACAACCCCTTCCTTCCTCCTTTACAAAATCCTGATCTGCCCTTCAATAACAGGGATAAAACCAGTAAAGGTTCCAAGAGTGTTACAGTGGGGGAGTGAAAATTTAGGGAGAATATCTTCACCAGATAAACTCAATCTCTAGCACTTCGAAACAATAAACCTGGTATACAGAAACAACCAAACTCTGGGATTAACTATGCCCTAGTCCCACCTGGGTCACACCTCAACCTGTACAAAGTCCTTGAGTGTTTTTTTTTTTTTTTTTTTTTTTTTTTTTTTTTTTCCTGTGGATAAATGGTGGCTTGACTAGTTACATAAGATAATGAATTCTGGACAATGTCTGCAATAAGTATTGCAATAAAAGCTGCAATGAGCTTCTGTTTACTATTATGACTAGAAAAAACCTGGCTAACAGGAGGGTTTTTGGGTGGCCTTCAGCCTGCTTTAGTTACTAACTTTGTTTAATGTTTTATATTGGGAGTCAGGGATATGTGGGGAATTGCTAGCTCAAATATTATGAATGAGCCTCTAGTGATTACTGTCCTTGTGAACTCATCTGGGTTATAATTCTTTGCTGACATACATAAGTAGGGAGGGGGAGAGGTTTGTGAGGCATTGCCACATTTTATAAGTAAATATTATGAATGCCCCTCAAGTAATTAGTGTCTTTGTACTTCCTTGTGGTTTGTGATCACAAATTCTTTTAGGTAAGTCATTTTGATTACAACTTCAGGTTACAACTTTTTAGTTACCTATCAATAAGAAAGTTCATTTAGTTGCCATACATCCTAGCCCTAACTACATTCTCCCTAAATGGGGCAAGTGTCCCTATGAGTAAACTGAAGATTTGACGACAATTAGTCCAGGCATCAGGGAGGAGATGCATCATGCACAGACAGATGGACAGACAGACAGACAGACAAGCACAAACTACATGAATTATAGTAAATAATAGCTGAGAATGGTGATACCTTACCATATTATGTAACAATGCATCAATAAGTTTATTAAATGTCAATTGTTGATATGCACACAACTTGACTTTGAGGGTAACATGGCAGGATCCCTCATGGCTACATCTCTCCCCATTGGTGTGCAAAGAGAGAATATGCCAAAGAAAAAGTAACTTCTGAATAATGCTTGGATTAAGAAGTCAGATCCACATATCCACTTTAATATATATTTTAGTTCTAAGTAGGTATGTATATATGTTTGTATGTATGTGTATATAGGTATCACAGCCAAATACTAGAAGCAAAAAGGCCAAAATTTGGCATGTGCTCTCTGAGAACCCAGGCAAGCATAATTTAACACATGTGGATATGTTAATAGGTGTGGTTTTTCCATAGCCACACCAACAGGAAGTTCACCAACAAGAAGTTATTTTGGCTGAAAAAAGTTAATCAGAAACCAATCAGGAAAAAATTTGGCCTGTGGTGTCCAAGTACCTGGAAAAGCAATATTAATCACATATGGGTGTTACATGGCAACAGCTGCCAGAAATTGTTTTAGCTATTAAAAGCTAATCAAATGACAACCGAGACAGAAATTTTGAAAGGTTTCCAAGCAGCTGGGTGAGCATTGTTAATCACATGTGTGTCAATGGGTGTGGTCTGGTCATTGCCACACCCTTAGGATACTATTATGCCTGCCAAAAACTTACTTATAGACTAATCAGGCTGTAACTGGGAATATGGAGTCCAAGTAACTGGGTGAGCATTATTAACTACATGTGGTTGTGGTAATGTGTTCGGTTGGTTATCAGCCATGCCCACACTAAGTTATTTTGGTTGATAAAAGCTGATAGAAGACCAATCAGGCCAAAATTTTAGTGGCTTCTGTAACTTTTCATGTTGATATCGGCCGGGCAATGCCGGGTACACACACACACACACACACACACACACACACACACACACACACACACACACACACACACACACACACACACACACACACACACACACACACACACACACACACACACACACACACACACACACACACACACACACACACACACACACACACACACACACACACACACACACACACACACACACACACATGTATATATATATATATATATATATATGCCTATATATACATACATGCCTGCTTGCCTGCCCACCCACTCACCCACCCTCCTGCTTGCCTGCCCTTGCCTACCTGCCTACCTACCTACCTACAGGATCTTTGAAAGGGGGGTTCTTTTTGGAGGGGGGGGGGAGTGGGGGGGGGGAGGGGTGGTAGTAACCAAATTCTTATTAATTATTATTCATGAAATATCTAATATGTACCATCACTTTGTTGTCACTCATTCCCTACCCTTAATCATATTGCCAAATAAAAGCTTACTTCAAATACTTTCCAATGATATGCTTTATGATATGTGTATGTGTCCCACATTCTCAAGTATTTTTGTGAAGTACCATACAAATTTCACAAAATATAGTTAAAAACATGGGCCATGCATAATGGCCAACTAGTCCTACATAATGTTATATATACATATATTGCATATAGAGTCACGACTTGAATCCCAGCTGACGTCCTTCATTAGAGGTGGATCATAGATTGAGACAGAGATTGAGGCAGATAACAGAGGACACAGACCTCCTTCAATATTTATTACAATAGTTCTATCCCAGTGCAAAGTCAACTCAGCATTAAACTGGATCCTTTGAGTAATCGAAGTAATGATGTTTTTTATTAATTAGAAAGATAAATATGTGAACAACTTGTGCTGCAAAAGCTCTACAATGTAACATCTATACTATAAAGTACGTATTATCAGTCTGTCTTACTTGTGCATCCTCAATTCATGCTTGAACGGTTAAAGCTAGACCACAAAACCATATATATTTAGTATCACTGTCATCAGGGGGACATTATAAGCATGTCTATATGGCCACACTCCTTTCTATATATTAAAAAAATAATAATAAAAAAAAATAAAATGAAATAAAAAAAAAATAAATAAAAAAAAATTTTTTAAAAAATTGTACTTCTGCCAGAAAAGGAATTGAGTTATAGGCCTAAAACTTCAGCATGCAGAACATTTTGTGACTGTGGGCTGTAAAACTGCCCATAGGGCGGATTTTTCACTAGTATTCATAAAAAATTAACATATAATTAGAGTTATAAAAAGTTCTGTTTCTTTAGTTTCAATACAATATATATATATATATATATATATATATATATATATATATATATATATATATATATATATATATACACACACACACAAGTTAATTAAAAGAATGGAACACTCAAAATCCAGCCATGTTAATTCTTAATAATAGGTGCAACAGATACAAGGTGTGTTCATTTAAGCTTTTTTTTTCTTTTTTTTCTTCTTTCTTTTTCTTTTTAAATATTACTTCAGTAAACACAGTGAATATGCCAGTTGTTGCCAGGCCAGAAATAAATTTGTAATGATGATAGCTTTTTATATCTTACAAATAGTGGAGAGTCAGTCAATTTGCAATCCAATCCACTCACAGGAAATATTGAATGCTCCATCATACCCCTGTCCTTGAACATTTTTGACATCCTGACCAAAGTTGTCACAGTCGAGGACACAAGTAGCAATAATCTAGCCAATAACTCTAGTTAATTTTGCATATTACAAAAAAAAAATCCTCTCTTCTTTATCAAAAGTTATATCATCCACCATTATCAAAAAATGATTTGCACTCCTTATTTTATCAACTAAATATTTCTTAATTATGTTCCTACCTATATAAATTATTTCATTTTGTAGATGGGGTGATACATATGTGGTATTCTTTAACTAAGGTCTTTCAAAGTGAGCATTTATGATGGATTTATGCTTAGCCAATTGAATTCCTTCATTAATACTAAGAAAATTCCTGTTAACCATTATATCAAGGTCCACCATCTCCTAAGTGCCAGGCATTACCGTCCACAAAATAAAATACACTCGGCAGAAGAACAAATTTTGTCTATTTTCCTCAATAATTTTAGCCAGTGCAGAATTAATATATACATCTACATTGTGCTGTGGATTTTCCACAGATTGAACAAAAGTACTTGAATATGCCATTGCATTAAGATGGTACAGATTAGAGGGATGACTATCTTATGTACATTGACTCACTTTTTAAAAAGTGTATTGACTAGAACTCCATACTTACTTCTATTTTTTAAAAACAAACTACAGAAAATATGAAACCTACTGTCCAATCAATACCTTATTATAAACCAACCAAGAATATTTTATTAGCCATTTCACCTGAACGCAACAATTATTCAAATTACGCTGTGATTTATTTGCAAAAACCCCCCCCAAAAAACTTTTCTCCACACACCCACTACCCCACCTACCCTACCTTCACCAACCCATGCAATATGTATACATAGAATCCATAGTTGTTCAAATCTGCAGACAATTTTGAGGTTAAACTCTAATATCTTGTCTCTGTGGATAAACACAGTGAAACAAAACTGCCTTCTGTTGTTCTCCATGGGAAAATGTGAATTCAAAAGAATCCCTTTTGGAATTATGAACTCCTATGCCACATTTCAAAGGTGTATGAATGAAACCCTTAGTCAATATACTGAATATAGCTCAACCTACATAGACGACTCCTTAGTTTACTCCAGTTTATGGGAGGAACATCTAGTTCACCTGGGGGGGGGGTATTGGCTGCCCTTAAAGAGGCAGGATTAACAGCTAAGCCTAGCAAATGTGTGTGGGGCGCGACCTCCTTTGAGTAAGTAGGACACAAAATAGGTAATGGTATGGTTAGCGTACCAGATGATAGGGTAAAGGCACTTAGGGATTATATCAGACCAACAAATCAAAAGGGTATTAGGGCTTCCTTGGATACAATAAACTATTACCAGAGGTTCCCGGACTGTGCCAGGTGGGTGGCTCCCTTGAATGATGCCCTAAAGAAGGGTGCCCATAAAATCCCATAAAGAAGGCAGCCCCATGAGTAGTAGAGTGGAATAAAAAACAATATGATTCCTTCCAACATCTTGTATCTGTCTTATGCAATGAGCACACATCAACATCACCAAAGGTTGGAGACAAACTCACTCTCCACACGAATGCATCAGGATCAGTCGCATTCAGGATCAGTCGCATTCAGGATCAGTCGACTGATAGCTACTCAATGTAATTACATCCATCAGAGCTGGAATGCTTGGCAGTAGTGAAAGCAATCAACTATTTGGCACTTCACCTACTAGGGCAGCAATTTACAATCATCACTGACCCCATCCCGGTGGTTGCCCTCCTAAACTAAATTGCTTGCCCTCCTAAACTAAAATTGCTTGAATGGAAGATTGATGAGGTCTCAGGCACCACAGGCTATAGACATGGACATAAAGTATAGACCAAGAATTCATCATCAAAATGCTGATAGCCTCTCCTACTCAGAGGCAGCGTTGGCCAACTATGGAAGCAAGTAATGATACAACCACAGCAGGGGTCAACCCTCAACATGTACAAGCCAGGCCCAGAACATAGAATAGTTTACTGTAATTATATACTCAACTCACTGTTATTTATGATCACACAAGATGAACGGTGTCCCTGTTCAGTGTTGTTATTGTGACTTAGATAGCACATTAGCCTATGTAACCCCATGGGAAACTAATGTTTGACTTGTAGTATGTATGTAATTCTGTATTATGTACTGCTAATGTGCTCTCAGGGGTATAAGAGACCCTGAAAGGATACTGCCCTAGAGTTCTTCCTAAATCGCTAACAAAGTTCTTTCTTAACTTACTACCTAAATTATGCTATTAATTAAGATTCAAGGGACCTTGTTACCTGGGCATTGACTCTGGTGGCAGCAAACTACCATACTGAGCATTAAGAATTCTAAAAACCCCAACACCCAAGCCTCTCAGATATAGTGTGCTCTGTGCTACAATCTAGCTAATCTTTGTGTAGCCAGCAGCATTGGACAGAGGGATACTGGACAAAGGGATATTGTGTGCCAGTCACTACTAGGCCCTCAAGTGGGTGGGAGATGCCCCAAGCCTATGCTGCCACAATGGCAAAGTTCAGCCTCTTCCTCTGCCAGAGTCACCTGAGCCTGTCAGGACCTTGCTACTGGGAGAAACTGAAGACTCCAAACATTTCTGAAGGCACCACAGACACCTCTACAACAATTTCTTTCCTGAATGACCATCATGAGATGGAAACAACATGCATATACTGAACTTTTCACTGATTGATTCCATTGATTACTAATGGACTTTTATGGCACCAAATATATAAAATATTTTTTAAGAACAGGCACCTCAGCTAGTGTGTGTGTGTATATATATATATATATATGTTCTTGTTCTCTCTGTATTTATCTAGACCTCTTTCTCTTCATCATATGAACATGTACATCAATAAAAAATATTGTCCGTGTTGTCATAGTTACATCAAGGTTGTTGTTTATAAATAACAATAACATGGGGCAACTCTACATGTTCTTCTTGGTGAGTTCTCTCATCAACATGGTGGCATACATACTCTTCCCCAGTTCAAACTCCACTTTCAGACTCGGTTCCTGTCCTTCTGTTTGGCAGGTGTGTGTGGCTTTTTTATCACTTCTCCCCTCCACCATCCTGGCAACTTCTGGGGGAGACCTGTCTGAGGAATGTGTGCAGTTGGTTTCCGCCATATTGGGGGGACTGCTCCTCCCAACCATTAGAGAAGCCCCTACAAGGGGGGAAGGAGAGGGGTCGTGGTGCACCTTCCAGGTGAGGTTCCTTGGATGAGCAAAGAGCTTGCGATATGTACCTAGGCACTTCAGGTTGAACCTGTGCATTCTGGAAAGGAACATGTAATGGACGTCACTCTCTAACATAGCAATCTGGACGACATGGTGTGCATGTGCATAGTTACAATAAGTGTTTCTAGGGACTCATTGGAATAATGACTGGTGTTGGCACTGACGTGCATACACACCATATATGGCTAGGATCAATCCATGTTCAAATAGAAAGGTTATTGCAGACTCGTCCCATGACAGGCACATCTCTAATGCTTCATGCAAGAACAATATCTATGAGGAACATTCAACTAGAGCAAGGAACATATACATGTGACGGCCACCTCATGATCATCAGATACTGTGATATCAATCACAATCAATCATAACATCATATTACATAATCATAACAGATTAGTGCCCACTTTCCAGTTTCTACCTTCCCCTATAATAGACCTTAGTAAAGTAGTATCCATTAAACCTCAATGTGCACAAGCAATACACAGACATAATATAACATACACATTTGTCCTATCATTACCTAAATGAGGAGAATGTTATGCCCACAGCCGCCATCATCTCCTTGATCCTGCGACCACAACCACAACAAACTGTTAGGGGAGATTACATGTGTCGTGATGTACACACAAAGTACACCAACCAAATTGAAGTATACTTTTGTAACTTGAATTGGACAAGCGGAAAAGGTTCATCTTGAGTAGTTTATTCACACATGCACTTGTGTGTGTACCTGTCAGCCACTTTGTTTCCTGGGAGGAGTATGGATGAACCGAGCATAGGCAGGACCACATCCTGCACAGAGAATCTCTCACTGGACACATCACTGGCACTCACTGTGTGCACCCAATCTCTGTGAGGGCAGGACAGAGAAAGGGGCGAGGCATGGCAGGGTTGGCCACATTATTGCTCTAACACACACATGCACCCTCACACGTACGCACGCACGCACCCACCCCCACCCCCACACGGTTCACTCTTCCTCACCTGGTGTTCCTCCAGCCAGGGCTGCCCACCTCCCCCTCCCCCTCCCACCACCTCCTCCCGCTCCCCTGCACCACCAGGTCCCCCTCCACCAGCCTCGGGCCATACTCCCGCAGTCTGTACGAGGCGGTGTGGTTCCACAGGACACTGCAGAAGCTCTGCACATAGAAGAAGCGGGAGTCCTGAGGGATGCTGAACAGTGCCTGTTTGTAGGCGTAGTCAGAGTCACTGATGTTCTGGTGCAGGGACTTGAGCATCAGGCGCTCCATCACCAGGTGAGAGGGCAGCAGGTGGAGGGCCTCACGGAATCGCTCCTCTCTGCAGGAGAGAGTTATACGCTGTAATCCACCCTTGCATGTGCATGTACATGTTGCTAGGTAACAACGAAGCCAACTCTGACCCTGATAAACCAAAATATGAGTACTTCCAGAGACATTAGTTGGTCTTATGATTGTGCTGTGTTGATTGACTGTATGAATAAAAGTGAGTGTTAGTGAGTGATTAATGAAGTATAGTGTTTTGTGTTGTAGAACAGGACCTGTCATATAATTCCCAATTAATTCTAGAAACATCTCCAAGGTACAAAGGACCTGTTCTGTATTCATGCATAAGTTGTCTTGTTTTAGCCTTCAATCTTCACTTGTGATGCTATCATCCGAATGCAGACCTCTGAATGGACATGAGATCAGATGGAAGAATTTCTGAGACATCACTTGTAGTATATTGCTATCAACATACTATTATTGTGGTATTTTGTGTGATATTGCAACTTCAAGGGGAACAATGAATAACTTATAAATAACTTGTTTAGGTGTATAAATCTATTTTATTAGAACACCTCCAATACATTACTATCTCTGGTACTTACATAGACCTTGCACAAAATTACAGTATTACACTCCTCCCTCAACACACTCAAATTAGTGCAACCAGTTGTAGAGGTCTTAAAATTAACCAAAGATGAGGGACAGTCACCAATACCACTTTCTGACCCCTCCTCCTCTCCCCATAATAATGATAATAACACACAGACACACTAAATTCCCTCTCCCACTCTCACACTAATTTGTGGTGGATGACTAACAAATTTCTGACAGAGAGCAGGACGCATCAGAGAAGTTTACTGAACAACTCCTGCAGGTGACGCCCTTTAGTGAGAGGTGAAGGGAAAGAGAAAGAAATGGAGGGGAAGGGAAGGAAAGGGAAATGGAAGGGAATGGGAAGTGAAGGGAGGAGAAGGGGAAAACGAGACAGGGTCGACGACTACTACTAGACACTGCATCATCATGAACGTGTTATGGACCTCTGCACTTATGGACTTTGAACTCTTTGAAAATGTATTTCATGTTCTATTGTAATCAACTGTCATCACATTCTATGGACTTTGAACTATGGATTCTATATGTGAACTCTTGAATACAGAGAGAAACAAGAAACAAAATTAATAGAGCTAATATATTTATATGGCAGTTATGCACACAGCACCACAACTGATCATTTCGGGATGGCAGTATCTGTTATATTGACATCTATCTTTTCATTTTAAAATATGCTGATTCAGTTTGGGGAAGCAAATTATTAATTTTTTCCCCAGTTTTCATATAATCATTAGATACATAGATTGAGAATATTACATAGACGCACGCACGCACACGCACACACACAAGTGTACAAAGAAGAAAGGTGCAGACAGGCATGGTTAAGGTTGATCCAATAGGCCAATTTCCTTATGTATTTGAAGGAAGAGGAAGGGGAGAAGAAGAAATGAAGGTAGTGGAAAATTTTTATTTTTTTTTCACTTTCATCATGGAAAATATCATTTTAGTTTGATAAAAAATGATTACTAGAAACTAGTAAAACATAGCAGCCGCTACCCTTAGAGTTTCAAAGGGACAGTGCACTATCACCTTACCATGTTCTGAGGAGAGAAAACTGTGCTTAATGCTTGAAATACTGTTTATTAAACTGCCGATTCCATAAATTCTGTCCCATTTCCATGAAAATGGAAAAAACAGGTCTGACTATGTAAATCCTTGAATTACTGTACATGTGTAGTATGTATGTATGTAGGAATAGTATTGCTATTCCAGGTTCTACCCTAATCACAGGTCATTCCACTTCCAGAGCATCAGACAGAGATCACCTGATGCCACATGTGGTGACATCATGTCACACTTGTGTCAGTGCCAATCATCTGCTGACACTAACACAGACAAGTACATTCATTGGAACTCACTTGATCAACTCAGCTATCTCTTCGCTCAGATTGCTAGCCCCACTCAAAACAATATGCACAGCTTGTTTCTATGGTAACAAAAAGAAAAATAATAATACACTAAATTAACACATCAAATTATTGTAAGTAGCCTGCACTGTTTAATCTCCCCACAACTCTCCATTGGATTAGCTAGAGCTAGTGTGGTCTGTAAACATCAATAGTACAGAACTGCAACTAACCAAATCTTCCATCAGCATAGCCACGCCCACATGAGGTGTAGACATGGTCCTAGTAAATCGCTGAAGACCAAAATAATTTATAAATCCATTCTCCTTTACTGATTCCATGGCTGAGTTGACTACACCTTCTAGATCTTGTCCCATGTCGCCAGAATCGAGTCTCAGATCCCTCAAGGTGATGTTGAAGTGGTTGCCACGGTGACCACCCATGTTGACATGATGCTTCACGTACTTGAAGTTACCGACGTCAATGCCATACTTATTCAACTGTGGACGTGCACCCAGAAGCCTAATCCAATATACATAACCCAATTACCCACGCCCCACAAATTGCTAATAGGCCACACCCAAATTCACTGTCTGCTGGGAAATATCACTCGTAAGGTGATTTTCCATTAACTAACATTAACCCCACACTCACCCCGCCTACCCCCACCCACACGCCCATCCACCTACCCACCCACCCACCCATACCCACACACACTCACCCACCCACTAGGCTGGACCTCCTTATGCACAATGCGCCTACTGACCTCTTAGGGGACACATTCTTCACTGACATCTCTTGTAAGGTGATTCCAATCTTATCCTTGCGTCCTTGTTGTCTGAAGTTGGACAGAGAACAGCCCACAGCTTCACTCATCTTCTGCAGTGCATTGGTATTCTCCTATGCATTCATCATAACATCACCTTTCCATCACATGATCATCACATGATAAAACACTAGAACATTCATAGCCAACAGTTACAGGGAGGAGTGTGATGATGGAGTGCAAGCCACACCCGCAGATATTGCATGGCAACTTACAATGTAGTATTTCTTCAGTACAAACTTGGCAAAGGTATTGCAGGCCCCTCCTATCTCTGAAACTGCACTCTCTTCTCCCATGCTTGAGGCTGTGCTTGCTTCTCTGCCACTCGTTACAGGCTTCTTCCATATCCTTAGCTCAATGTACGGACTGGACTTAGCACTAGTGTGGGGTTCCATCTCCTCTTCAGGGGGCAGAGATTGTTCTGATAACAGTCCTCTGTCATCTGACTGCATGATTCTGGCATCCCTATCATTCTTGTTTAATCTGGGAGCCTTGGTCTGGGACTGGCCAGCCACATCACCAGCCACATACTTGGACGATAGGTAAGAGCCGTACAGCACATTCAACATACGGTGCAGCTGTGGGGGAGGAGGAGGGGGAGGAGGAGGGAGGGGAACAAGGAAGTAACTTATACAAATAAACTCATTGCTAGTAAGTGTGAGAGTACCTTAGTCCGTTCTTCCCTTGGCCTGTTGGCCAGCCGAAGGGAGGCGCGGGGGGCAGCCTGGCAGCTGGTGAGGACCAGAACTTGTTCGGCTTCGTTCGGAGTGAGGACTTCCAGCAACTTGACGTACTTCGGGTTAGCCATTACAGACAAGCCAAACTTCCCCTACAGAGGGAGAAATTGCCTCATAAAAGATACCGAAAAGACTTTGTACTTCAATAGGAGCTTCATTACACAACACAGACATGCCACACTCCCCCTCCCCTCCAGGGTTATATATCTCAGATATTCAACAGTCCCCTTGCAGGGGGTTGCAACTTAAATATTCAACAATCCCCTGCAGGGATACATATTGCTACTATCCAATACTCCACAAATATTTTGAAAAAAACAAACAAAATAACACAACAAAAAAGTAGACACTGTTGTACATAATCTTCTCACTGTTATGCATGCACGCATGCAAACATGCATGCTGTGATCTGCGCATGTTCGACTAACATTTTTGTCTCTGTAGGTTGCTGTGCTGAGGACAGGAAGGGTGAGAGCCACTGCAGCGTGCACACACGCCCGGTGCCGCTTGTCTTCCGCCAGCCCTGAAGAAACAAACAGACTGACACAAAAATGTGCTGAATCTATACCCCTCACACACCCCCCTCACACACACCCCCTCACACACCCTCACACACCCCCCTCACACACCCCCCTCATCCTTCCCACCCCTTCCTCAAATAGAGGACAACTATGGCCAATCCTGAAGTGATGTCTCGATACTTTGCACATTATCTGCCTCTGTGAGTGTGTTGCTGCACATGCGGAAAAGCTCAACTTTGAGAGATTAGTTAGAAGAGCAATTTATCTCTTTCAGAATATGCAAGACTTACAAGAAATCATCAAGGATATTTATATAAAAATCAGATGACAAGTGAATAATCTAGAACTATGACACTAATCAAACAAACAAATAACATCACAATGTTCAACTAAGGCAAACCAATTATAGCATTAATATTCTATTCAAACAGCAAACAACAATATATATATATATATATATATATATCATACATCAAATAATTCAAACACCACATTTACTTTAACACATAAATATTTGTATATTAATGTTCTATTCAGGAAAATCATCAACAATATCAATCATACATTAAAATATTTAAATTAACATTTACATTTATTAATTTAGTTTAATGCACTGTCACAATCATATCCACAGGGTGGCACAGCAACCAAGCTAAAATCTCTCCTTCCCTTGCCCCACTTCCTTCCTAATTCCTACATGCACTTACCAAGATCAATATGTTGGCTGGGATCAGGTTCAAGCATCTGCTTGTAGGAGGTGGCCAACTGCTCCAGAAGAAGATACTGCTCACTGGAGATCAACTCCTGAAGAGGAACTGATTCAGTCATCTTTACAGGGGGCATGTACCCTTCCTTCAACTTCCTCTTCCGAGTCACCTGGGCTAGAGAATCACAGCCCCTCTCCTCAGGAGTTTCATAGTTGTCCAACACCACCAATTCCCCTCCTGAGTTGATCTCCGTCACTACAAAGTCCTCCGGAAAACTCTTCAACTTGCCATGAAAACCAGAAGTGTCAGGTTTGATGAATTCAACTAGCCCAGCTGCAGGATCCGAAAGAAAGTTCCCTGTAAACGGGTGCTCATCTTTTGAAGCAGCCATCAAACTCCCAAACACCTGTTCCAAATTTCCCGCGGCTTCCCCGCGTGGTAACCTTTCACCCCCTCCCCCACACGGGACATCTCCCTGAGCTGTTGACGTGGCAGGGGACAAAGGGATTTAGGTGAAAGGAGAAAGAGGGCCATCTGCAGTAGTAACTGACAGTACCTAACCACTTGAAGATGGTATGCATAACTATACGAGTGAAAATAGGAGTTGCTATACAGGGCTGAGATAACTGTGGGGCCTCAGGGCTGCTCTTTCCAAATAATACCCACTTTGTTCTCCCCTGAATGCATTCTCTGCCTTGTTTCTAGGTGTTGCTAGCAGCAGCGGTGTGCACAAAGCAAGGGAAGGGTGAGTAGCATAAGGAAGGTGTACTAGAGTGTTCTCCCAAGCTAGTCATGCTGAGTCCAGGGCTCATTTGATGAATTCTATATGGAGAGTTGTCCCACACAACTGCAATTTTATTTGCACCAATTAGGTGTCTAGATCACCAGTAATTTGTTACCTGGCTAGTTATTTGGATTCAGAAAAATAAAGACAAGAATATTCTGTCATATTGAAGTATTTACATGTCCATCAGAAAATCTACCTTTTTATTTAATCATCAGCTTAAAATGGCAAAGTCACTCTGATGGAACGAACATTGAGCAGCTGGCACTATGTGGAGGCTGGGATAGAGTCTCAAGTCATTTTCCAGTGGAAATAAAAACCCTATTCCAAATAATGACATCACCACTTCCTCTGCCCTAATATCCCCCCCCCCAGTGTTAGTCTGACATACCCACTGCAGCCCGTAGAGAGTACACCAAGCAGAGCTGACCACGTGGGAGATGCCTAGGCACCTGCATGGTTGGGCCTCCATTAATACCAAGTCTGACTTAATGCACTAGCATTAGGCTTGTGACATGGAAACACCCACCCACTGTCACTCACACCCACTCACATCCACCCACTCTCACACCCACCCACTCACACCCACCCACTCTCACACCCACCCACTGGAGAGAGGGAGAATAGGGGACTTGCATGATTATAATACATACTACCTACCCCACCTACTTATGGTATCAGTGTTACACCTGCACCATAGAAAATATATTGAGATTCATGACTGGAAATGATATTTTAGAGAACTGCAACTGCAAAATAGCTCCTGCTTTTGCCACACTATAGGAGTCGAAACTTTATGAAATTTCCAGCGTGCTGATACCAAATTCTAGATTATTCCGAGCTATGGTGTGGATAAAATGGTGCGTGAAAGTGCAAAAAGGTTAGTTAAGTATTGGCCAGCAAATTTGCTGCTAGTTTTCAGAACCCAGACATAGGCGCCAGTAGCAGTCAACATCAGACAATTACTAGGGTTAATATTGGCCAAGAAGAAGCTGCAATACTTCTCAAAACCCTGTCAGGCAGCACCTGTGACAATCCAGAAATTCTTGGAAATGAGATGCTGCCTAACAGAGTATCTAGAGAAGAACTAGCAGCTAATTTTGTGTGACATTGTCTCTGGCAACTGTGTGACACTCACTGCTACAGTACCAACCGGTGAGGACCTAGAACTAGCGGGCAGGCTCCTGACAATGTTGCGACTAACCTTCCTCCACGTTCACGCTAGGTTTTATCTCTAACCACAGCTTTGAATATTTTGGAATTTGCTATGAGCATGCTGGAAGTTTCATAAGGTTTCTATTCCTGCAGTATGGTGAAGCAAGAACTATTTTGCAATTGCAGTTCTTAAAAACATCATTGCAGGTCATGAATGCTAATACATTTTTATGGTGCTGTAGGTTCACCAAGACCATAAGTAGGCATGGCAGGTTGTGTGTGACGTAATCATGCAAGTCCCCTATTGCCTTCCCTGGTTGTCCAGGCTTGTGGCAGGGGTCAGGCAGTCGTTATCTGAAGTAATTTTCTTCAATACTTACAGTAACAACTGAAGAAGGTCAAAGTATCAGCTGGTTTAAAAACATTTCTCTCTTCTTGGGAGAGGACTTCTCACACTAATACTCCATACATGCCACACCCCCTCAACTTCCCCCCTTCTCCTCAATAATTAGTAATGGGAGATGCTTGGGAGTGATGTACCAAGGAGCTCTTTAGTGAGGTTTATTTTAGAGCTCTCATGGATATTCTCTTCTCTCTCACCCCTTCCTTTCCTCTCCCCTTAGCCCTGCTATCCAGGCAGTTTGTGGAGATGAGCAGGGCCCGCATAGAGGGCCTCCTCTCCACATTCCCCAAGCTGATGGGCTCTGGCAAGCAGCACACGTTTGTGGAGACAGAGAGTGTGCGCTACGTCTACCAGCCCCTGGAGAGACTTTACATGCTCCTGATCACCACCAAGGCCTCCAACATCCTTGTTGACCTGGAAACACTGCGTCTCTTCTCCAGGGTGGTGAGTGGGGCCAATGAGATAGGCATGCACGCACCACACCCACCACCACCATCACAGGACACACCCACTCTCTCACATATCTACTGTCCTCAATGCCACACCCACTCTCTTAACACCTCCATTGCCATCAGACATCATATCATGGGTTGTAGATGAGTTTGGTCGAAGTGGCCTGCAGTAAGTGTCATGCAATAAACTAAATAACATATATGCCAAATGTGGCATAGATGCTAATTGTTGGATTCCCCACCCTCTTCCTCATCCATTTTGTTCCTCTGTAGATCCCAGAGTATTGCTCCTGTCTGAATGAGCAGGACATTCTGGACAATGCCTTTGACCTCATCCATGCCTTTGATGAGATCATCGCCTTGGGTTACAGAGAGAGTGTCAGCCTTGCCCAGATTAGAACCTTCACCGAGATGGACTCCCACGAAGAGAAGGTCTACGAGGCCATGAGAAGGGTAAGGGGTGGATAAGTGAGAGAGGTCTCTTAGGGTGGGTGAGGCCGTGTGAAGGGTAAGGGGTGGATAGGTGAGAGTATTCTTAGGGTGGGTGAGGCCGTGTGAAGGGCAAGGGATGGATAGGTGAGAGAGGTCTCTTAGAGGCCATATTCATACTCCTCTTCATCTCTCTGCAGTCCCAAGAGAAGGAAGCTAAGGACGAGATGAAGAGGAAGTCCAAGGAGCTGCAGATGGCTAAGCGAGAGGCCCGTAAGGAGGGGCGTGCCCTCTACACAGGAGGCTTTGGCGGGGGTGGTGGGGGATATGGATCACATGACGGCCGAGGAGGAGGGAGCATGGGCATGTCAGTGGAGACCTTGCCTCCTCCTGATGCTAAACCCTCTTATAACGCATCCAGGTGTGTTGTGTGTGTGTGTGTGTGTGTGGCTGAGTAGTTATGCTCTTGGGCTAAGAACCCCAAGGTTGTGAGTTCAAACTCCAGCCCTGACAGGAAACTTTCCTATACTTCAACACCTTCCCACACCAGTCCACCCAGCTGTGATGGGGACCTGGAATTTTTCTGGGGTGCAAATTCACTGGCCATTGCTTGTCAATCAGCTAAGGGTCCAGGTGTGACTTCAGGTGCCCACACCCATAAGCTGAGAGTCTTGGTCAGTCCTCCTGCGAGCTCCTAGCCTGGCTCCAGGAGTTAGCTTGCACTGGCTCATAGTGCCTACTTAGTGCACAGGCACCCGGACATTGGCATGCAGCTAGAGAAGTGCTGTCTTTTTTTACATTTGTGTGTGCTTCATTATCTTGGAAATGTCTTTTGTTGGTGTTGTTCAGTTGGCATAAATAGATCACTTAAGTGTCGCAAATTGTATATTAAAAATTGACTATAAACAATGGCCAAAGATTTGAATGGTTTCCAACATAGCAGAGATAGCCTCAGAGATTGAAGCTGTGGCAAGCCACCATCCTGGACTGTGGAACCAGAAATGGAAAAGAGAAGGGTGGGGGGGAGACAAAATAGGATGCTACACTTTACCTAATGGTGTTTCGCTTGCCCGAAATTTAAAAAAAAAAATGCTAGCAACATTTTGAGAACTATATGTTGCAAGGGATTGCCCACACCAAACCAGGCCACTGCCACACCCACCATCACGCTTGGCAAGATTTCTGAGGGGAAACACTAAATAGTAGTAGTAAGATGAACAAGACTGAAGCATGAGCCTCAACCCACAGCTCAAGTTGGACATTCAGGGGATAAGGAATGTTCCCATGAAAATGCGACCTGATCAAGGCAACTGAACCCCGCCCTGACCATCTAGGTGTTGTTGGGGGTGTGGAAAGTTGTCTAGTGTCTCTTAGAATGTCACAGGAATCATTTTGTGTACCACCAGTTCACTTTAGGCCTTGTAGTTGTTGAGTTCTCTCTTCTGTCCTAACGAGGAGTGCGAGAATGCAAAGAGGAAAAGCTGTGAACTTAACTTAGGGACATTTTTACCAATTTATCATCCACTTACCCACCCACTTATATGTGCCCACCCATAGCCACTCCCCCTCTTCCCCGTTGTGGACAGAGAGGGGGCGGCAACACCATGGTGGGCATAGAATGGCTTGCCTGGCATCACTGAGTGAGGTGTCCCCAGGATCCTTGTCTGCACTAGTCTGTGTGTGTGTGTGCTCTTGTGTTCATGTGGAGATGAGTGTCTGTGGAGCCAACATACGTGGAGAAGTGATTGGGTGAACTGAGGACTGCTTGGAACTAGTCAGATGTTTTGTGACTGCTAGTATTGCTACAACTCGTGTTAATTGTGCTGGACTCCATTATTATTATTATTACTCAACTATTCTTATTAAAGGAATATAAATCAGTACTCCTCTTTTTTTTAAACATTATCTTACATTTTAATTTGCTCCTTCTGTCTGTCATGTCTGCATGCAACAAAGTGTGTGCATTGGCTGCTGCCCACATGCAACATGACATTGCGAGAGAAAGTGCAGGAGGGAAATTGTGTTCAGGACAAGGACATGTGGAGTAGAAAGACAGAGCAGTAGCAAGGACTATACTATCATGGATAAAGATAGTCTTGTGCCGTGACCCTTTACCAAATCCTTACTTTTGATGATTGTAACTAAAGGCTGTTATTCTACCAAGGAGGAAGTTTTCCTTCACAATTAAGTTACAAGAGGAACTGTAATAGAGACCAGGAGAGCAACAGTTGAGTCTGAGACGGGAAGGAGGAGGTCTGCTGCTGATGAAATTGTGGGAGGGACAGCATGATTAGTTGATAGTGGGGGAACTAGGTGGAGTGATGAGTTCATGCCAACAGAGACACCGAGAGAGCTGAAGGAGGCGGTGGGCAAGGACAACTGACAGCTGAACTTTTAGTTATACAATGTTATTTCCAACATGGTGAAGAGTTGTTGTACAGAAATAACCCTCCCCCCCCCCCCCATGCATGACTGTTTCTTGGCTGTGTGATTAGGGAGCTATGGAAACACAACTTATAGTTCACACCAAGTGTCAAGCCAGAACCCTCCCAGATGTCCCATGTAAACAGCAGTAGGGCTGGGGAAATGGGCTGCAACAAGTGCACGCTCCATTCCCACATAACTGGCACAGGCTACTGGCTTCATTTGGGTGGCACAAGCTACTGGTTTCATTTGGGTGGCAGTGTCAGAGTGAGATCTACTCTGGCATGGCTCACCATTAGCCTTTACCACCTACTTCTTATTGGAGGTGGGTAAAGGGTGGTTATGACATTCTAACAAGGATGATGGTTCATCAACCTTACCTATTTTCATATACCTATACAGGGTTTCATACAGGATTTTTTCTTGGTGGGGAAAAAATTGTGCATGCATTCGGATGACCCTGTCATCACAGCTCTACAGTGTGAAACCTAAATAAATATTGTGTCTCCCTCATTCACAGTATCTGACCTACTTTAGGTCCTATAGGATATGTGCAAAATTCAGATAAGTGAATACACATATTCCTGCTGCTTTAAGTGTGCTGTTTCAGTCATCAATAAGTACAACTTCTCATAGTGACAGATAAGTACCAGCACTAGCTTGTTGCGCCATATTTAGACCCTATGTCAGAGGTTAAAATAAGAATTTACACCAGCTAGCATTGCTTGCCATTGGGGATAGCTAATATATAGCTTACTATTATTCTAATTTGTAAAATATTTCACTTGGATAATCCACCATTAGTACTGTAGAAACAGGCCTGGTTAGGGGGTTATTAAGGTTGGGATAGTAGAGCTTTACTGTAAGACCTACATGAGAACACCTCATATTTTCATTGATAGAGATTATGTCAAGCAATTATGAGCCTACAACTAAGTATACATATATGCCATGGGGAGGTGCTTCTAGGTGTCAGATATTTCTAGAACATGTGGCAGTGCTGTCAGTGTTAGGAAGACATGGACCTCAGGAAGTTTTTCTCTTCAAGTAAAAGTGCCAGTGAGCTGTCATTGCCTCAGGAGTGTAGAGAGTCAGACTCTGAGACTCAGCATATCTCTGGTAGTGTCGCCACTAGTTCTTCACCTGAGTCTTCTTGTCCTCAGGCCAAAAAGTGTAAGCCATGAGCCAGTGAGAAAAGAAGAGCATATGCAGCATGCCTTTCCTACAAAAGAGAATGGTATCCATGGGTGTTTTGCTCTGATAGCAGTAAAGGAATGTTCTGTAAAATTTGTCAAAAGTGGGGGCAACATTCTGCTGGATCAGGAGGCGCATGGGCTACCAGGGGCCTTACAGACTGGAAGCATGCTACTGAGGTACTCAAGTCACACAATTAGTCCAAGTATCACAAGGATGCAGCAGTTACCACTGATATGGCTCAACAAGTAGAGAGAAGGGATACTGTTCTAGAGATACACTGTTCAGCTGCTGCTAGAGAGTTGGCAGGAAAAAAAACGCAAAATTGTGAGATCCTGCTGAAGTTGGTGAGATCAGTGTACTTTTTGGTTAAGAATAGAATCCCGTACTCGACTATGTACTCAAATGTTATTGAGTTATAGATTGCTGATGGTGACATATTACTTGAACAGCATTTCAAGAAGAATCCATCTAATGCTCAGTACACATCAAAATTATTTGGTGAATGCATGTTTTTAGCAAAGGGTCGGACTATGAGTTAGCTGATATGAGAACTTTTGCTTGGGGGGGGGGGGAATTCCAGGAGCCCCTCCCTCTGTATGAAACGCAGCTATACATATACTCTGTCTGTCTGTACTCTGAAGTAGTACTCCTCATATGGCAATCTGTGACATCACATGACTATCATGTGACTTCGTGAGTGAGGCCACCGCCTCTTGGGCAATGATTTCAATTAAATTATTATCAATATTGTTAATAATACTGTTGTTATAGTTGTTGTTGCACTTACTACTATAATACTACTGTTACTGCAATTTGTTGTATTTCTGCCTCTTCCTCTCTACCCTCCCCCCTCTGCCTCCCTCCCTCACTCTGCTGTAGCCGTTCTTCCAGGAGTGCCATGAAGCTCGGCAAGAAGGGCAAGGACGTAGAGTCCTTTGTGGACAAGTTGCTGGCAGAGGGAGAGAGTAAGTGTGACATGGCCATGTGGAGACCCTTTACCATGTGCATTATTTTCCCCTCCCCCAGGAGTGTCGGCCACAGTGAGACATCCCACACAGAGCATGAGCAGCAAGGCCATGCCCACACAGGCAGCCCAGGAGAGGTACGTGTCAGGTCAGCTTCTGTGCCCTGCTATTGTCTTGTGTTGCTATGACTACTGTGTGTGGGCGTCGTGTGCACCGTAGTGGGAAGTTGTGGTGGGGGAGGTGGTGAGGGGAGGAGGGGGCGGGTGTGTTTGAGTGGTGCATGCATGCATGCACTACCCAACTCAGTATGGAGGTTCTCCCTTTCTCTTCACTTAACCCACAGCCAGTTTGAAGCAAGAAGAAGGAAGATGGCCGAGTTGGAGCTGTGGCTGTGTGTCAGGAGGTGTAGCTGTGGTTGGGATGTGCCTCAGACTCTGTAGGTGGGAATAGAGAGTGTTCTCTAATAAGAACACTATGGTCTGCAACACCTGTTAATTACATCATGCTCTGACCTCAAAGAAAGGAATCCAGTGTTTTAATGTGACAACTTATATGCAGTTGGTGTGTGTCTCAATTTAATGCCCTTAGCTTCGGTCAAAACTGAACCAAGTTGTGTGTGGATATTCAGAGGGTTCGGCATGAGGTTATTATTTGGACACATTTTATTAATAGGTGGTTCCCCTTGTGAGGAAAAACACGACATTTCCATACCAAAAATAAAATGCCAGAATAACGTCCACGCTGAGAGTCTTGAAGTGATGCTATCATATCTGATGACATTCCTTCAACACTGTCAACCGTAGATGCAATTGAGCACAGACTGTGCAGGTGGACAGACTGGAATGCAAGCAGACGTAGCAGATAGGTCCAGATTCACCCATTACTCCATTTCCCCTTTTTTTCCCTCCCTCATTCATTTCTTTTCCTTTCTACTTTCTTACCTTTCAATTTGATTCAGGTTTGAAGTACTATACTGCATTTTCATTAATATCCATCTGCTACTGGGGCCAATTGGCTCAATTTTAAATCTACACAGTCATGATAGGTATCAGAAGGAGAATTGTGATCTTCATACCCTTGTTTGGAAAGTTAATTTCAATAAGATTTATTCTGAGCTGTAGAAGGATAAACCAACAAATATGGCGGTGCACCTGTATTAGAGCAGCAGCTACTTTTTTATGTTTAGGGGAAGGGTTTTGTGTGGCATGTTCGTACATCTCTACTTCCAGTTTAATACAGAGACAACAAATACTAACGAAGAAGAAAGGAAAATTAAAGGGTAAGTCGAATTATGGGGGGAAGTATTCTCTTATAATTGACATCCTACTCTAGACTGAAAATTAAAAAGGGGGCATGGAATTTATTTCAAAAGGTATTAAAAATAAAAATAAAATAATTTTCTTTTTGCTTCCAGATTTTCTAAAGTGGATAGGTGGTTATGGAGTTGTGGACAGTACTGGTTATTTGTGAATAAATGGTGTACAAAATACAAATAGACAACTGGAATAAAGGAAATCACCAAAAAGACAAATGCTTCTGCTTTTCTTGACACACATCTTAGTCTGGATGCTGTCATTTAGCTCTGTTGCCTTCAAATATATATATTTCAGGTGTACATTCCTGGTGTTGGGTAAGGAGCCCTAGCCCTAACCCCAGGGACCAAGCTTCATACATGGGGTGCTGAATGTGAGGCCACCTGCACATGCAGTGCAGGACAACTCCAGGAATGTGTCTACCCTGACTGAGGCTGTTAGAGTATGAATCCCGCACCGGGTGTGGGTGGATATCTCTGCTAGTCTATAATGTAATGACAAGTGCTTGGCAGGGAATTACTCACATGAAAGCAGACAGGAGCTGCTGCACCTGGCAGCAAAGGTATTACCTCTCAACTGTTGCCCATTTGATTAGCTACTCCTATAGATAGGTGGTTGGTTGGCCTTCCATAGGGCAGCTCATAGTTGATTGCATGCTTATGCATGAGTGGTATGCGCAAGGTCTTGCCTGAGGTGTTATACCTCCTGCTGTCTGTCTGTCTGTCTGTCATACAGTGGTGGGACTGGTTTATGGGCACTATCAACAAATATAGCAAATTACATTGCACAGATGTAGAAATATCAGTTCTGTTTTTAGCCCTCTGCTTTAGAATCATTAGCAAATCAACTGTCAATGAGAGAATGAAACCGTTATTGGTTGGTTGGCAATTAGCTCACAACACAATACAATTAGTGAACACAAATTGATTGGGTCACACATACACCAAACAATTACTGAACTGTGATTACTAGGGTCACACATACACAATACAATCACTGGGCGATGGTTGGCATAGGTGTGATGAATTCCTTGTTCCACAATAGCCCTAAACTCTGTGCCTGCCAGCCAGCCTGTCTGTCTGCACTCTCCCAATGCTGGAATACCCTCTGGCGATAAGATGGTGACCACAATCTCTTCCTAACCTATTTGGTGTATTGTGCTCACTGATTGAGATCAGCTCAGATGGTTCACCCTCTGGTCTCTGGCAGCCTCTAGGGGAACTTTACTCTGGAGTCTGTGCTATCATGGTGGCTGTGTGGTCATAGTAACTGTGGTGGCATGCTGGATATGGTCTGCAGTGAAGAACTTCTCTAGTTTTAAACTTCACAAGATGTGCACCACCCCAATGGGGGGGGGGGGGGGGGGGGGGGAAAGAATCACTTTCTATTTGAGCTCCACCATATATGCCCCCCCCCCTCGAATTACTAGAACTTTATTTATTTTCCTTCAAGAATCTTTTATACTAACTTCCAGAAGCTAATGGATTGCTACCTGCCACAAGATATCATGGATTGACTGACTGCTAGGGGGTAGGGTATTTGTGAATGCCTGAAGGTAAGTGTTGATAGATGGTTCGGAAGACAATTGAAGGAGTGGAAACAGCTTATGTCTCCCTGCTTTGTAGTCACAGCCAGCTGGAACAACAGCAGGTGGATCCAAGAGAAAGCTGACCTTGATGTGGATGGAGAAGAAATGTGTTGATGTGTTCACTCAGAGACCCACACAGGCCATAATTAGAAGCCATTTTCATAGTTGTTTTGAATTCCAGTTTGTTTGCAGCTGTGATTCCACTCACCACATGTAACATTTCATTATCTGCAGCTGCCACAATGTTTTATTGTTCTCTTATGAACAAATACTTATGTAATTAACAGGCTGGTTGGTCCGGTTGGTTTGGGTTCCTCTATTGAATCACCCAGAGGACCTTTATGCAATTAGCCTGTCAGAACTATACTGTTCCCACTGTTATTAAGTCCTTTTTCCTTTGGGAGCCCATTGGCAGTGGGTTTAAACAGGCTCAGCGGTTGGTTGGTTTGGGTCCCTCTATTGAATCATCCTGTCTCCCACTATGCAATTAACCTGTCTGAACTGTACTGTTCCCACTATTGTTAGCTCCATTCTCCTGCCCTTGTCAGACAGGACTTTAAAATGATTAGACAGGACTTTAAAATGTTTAGCTTTCCCAGGAGACTCTGTGATGATTGGGCTGTTGCCTGTCTCAAGAGACTGCTCCTACTGCTAGACCCATGGAGTGCTGCTTTGCTTTCCCCAACCTATTCTGCCTCAATCTCCATGCCTGCCCACCATAGTGTTATGGCTACATCCTGTGGGTGTGGTTGTTTTGACTCACACTGTGTCCACCTCTGACCTCAGTAGTCCTATTCCCCCCACCCCACCACCTCTTGTCCTCATTACAGTGTGCACCTTCGTTTGGTGGAGAAGCTGGTGCTGGTTGCTGGGCGTGACGGAGGGCTGCAGAACATGGAGGTGCATGGTATCATCACCCTCAGAATTTCCGACCCGGACTCTGGCCAGATCAGGATCCACCTGGACAACCTGGAGAAGAGACCCATCCAGTTCCAGGCAAGTGCTAGTGCTTTTAATGTAGATAAGCCATGCCCACTTTAGTTATGAAACTCCGCCTACATTCCTTGTACCATATCCAGTAGTAGTACAGCAATTAGTGCTTCACCACAAGACTGTGTGTGTGTTAGTCGAGAGCTCATTTGGTATCCTGCCATGTCGAAGGTGAACTGCTCTGTGAGTCTAAAGGAGACTATCTGAGCATGCCCACAGTGCTTATGTCTGAACATACCCACAGTGTTTGTATCTGAGCGTGCCCACAGTGTTTGTATCTGAGCGTGCCCACAGTGTTTGTATCTGAGCATGTCCACAGTGCTTGTGTCTGAACATACCCACAGTGCTTGTGTCTGAACATACCCACAGTGTTTGTATCTGAGCAGGCCCACAGTGTTTGTATCTGAGCATGCCCACAGTGTTTGTATCTGAGCATGCCCACAGTGTTTGTATCTGAGCAGGCCCACAGTGTTTGTATCTGAGCATGCCCACAGTGTTTGTATCTGAGCAGGCCCACAGTGCTTGTATCTGAGCAGGCCCACAGTGTTTGTATCTGAGCATGCCCACAGTGTTTGTATCTGAGCAGGCCCACAGTGTTTGTATCTGAGCAGGCCCACAGTGTTTGTATCTGAGCATGCCCACAGTGTTTGTATCTGAGCAGGCCCACAGTGCTTATATCTGAGCATGTCTACTGTGTTTATGGTTGTGGCAATAGTGATGGTTGGGAGCATTGTCAGTGTTTGCAGTGTCAGCACTATTATCCCTACATGTGGTATATGTCTAGGACCAGTCAGGAGTCGCTGCAGGCTGTGCCCACGTGTGGCTGTGGTTAGCTGCAATGCTTCCTGGGCAGGGGAGCGAGTGGGGTCTATATCTGTGGGCCTTCCAGTTGAACTGACCCTGACCTGACATGACTAGTGGCCCTTATATGCCCCGGGGGCGTCTTGTGGTTGCCAATTAACTTAATCACAGGAAATGTCTTCAGAACACATCTAATTAGAGGGGTTTTGTATGGAACATACAACATATGGGTGACATGATTACCATATAAAGCGGTCATATTCTATTTCTGGTGCTGCAAATATTTGGATATACTTCACACGCGTGTGTGTGTGTGTGTGCATACATGTGTGTGAGTGTGAGAGAGGTGGAGGTTTCCTGGTGCTGCAAATGTTTCTATAGTTCACACGTGTGCATGTGAATGTGTGTGAGAGAAAAGTGGAAGTGGACAGGGTTCTGTGTAGACATTGTCTTGCATGTGTAACACACCTACTTAATCTCTCTCTCTCTCTCTCTCTCTCTCTCTCTCTCTCTCTCTCTCTCTCTCTCTCTCTCGGTCAATCTGTTGCCCATGTCTGTTGGGGACACCTCATGCTCACAGCCTTTCTTCCCTGAGGGTTCTCTTTGAAGTTTCCCTGTCAGTCCCAGGAATGGCCCTGTTGTGTGGCAGCAGCCACTCTCTGCTCTATTGGGCTGTGGAAGTGTGAGTCCCCACCCCAGCCAACACTGGCAGCAGCCACTCTCTGCTCCATTGGGCTGTGGGAGTGTGAGTCCCCACCCCAGCGAACACAAACGGCACCAAGGAGTGGAGCCATGTTGGAGCATGTGTGTGGGTATCATGTTACCTCCTTCATGCTTCAACAGCTTCCTCTGGGAGCCAGCAAGGGAGGGAGGGAGCCAGCAAGGGAGGGAGGGAGCCAGCATTTTCCAAGTTTAATTGTATTAACAAATACTAATACCTGGTATGCATGACAGCATTGCCTGACCTTTGAACCTTAACTGGACGTCCCCATTTGTTCTCATGCATGTAAGCTTCTCTAGGACAGGCTTAGTTTGCACCCATTGCCTTAATATGGAAAGGGTCTTCATCATAGATAACCTATAACATGCTTTCTTTGTAGGGCTGATAGTGAATCAAAGT
The DNA here is from genome assembly GCA_963969325.1 of Lycopodina hypogea. Lineage (NCBI taxonomy): Eukaryota > Metazoa > Porifera > Demospongiae > Poecilosclerida > Cladorhizidae > Lycopodina > Lycopodina hypogea. Next base: position 987,088 of record OZ017793.1, on the reverse strand, counting down.
GGCTGCCTATTGAAGGACACAAAATATGGTCTCCATTGTATTATTTCTTGCTTTATAAATTATTTTGAAAGCACCTTTGCCAAGAAAGTCGGCTTACCGATGGGGGGTGTGGCTTATGGTGCCAAGCATTGGCCAATTAAGACATGCACTGTCTCTCACTAGTGGGGTCGTTGGAATAGTGGCAGCTGTGTCTGCGTGCGTGCACACTAGATGCTGATGATTGTGATGGGGGGATAGTCCTGTCACCATGAGCCCTTGCACCGTCTTCAGCTGCTGCTCCCTCTATGACTGCCTGTGCACCACACCCAGTACTCTGCGGACAATAGGAGATATGATCAATGACCTCTTTCTGTCTCCAGAGGTGCTTTGTGCCGCCGTCCACGTACCCCAGGAGATGATAACATTGTCTAGTGAGGATAATGTGTCTCCAGTATGTTTGTCATTCAGAGATCCCGGGACCAATTGGCATCCTTGAGCAGTGTGTGTGTTGAGTGATGAGGTGGGTAGAGGTGAGAGGTCATTATCTGGGTGTTCCCTGGGTGTGGTGCTGTACAAGCCCAAAAGTCTTGCTCAGCCATTAGTTGTCAGGAGTGGCCTGGAGTGCAGACATAGGCACTTGCCTGCAGTCCTGCCTCAGGTCGTATGTGTGGTGGGCCAGTCAGTGTGTGGCCATGCCTCTTTACAGGCCAAGGCACAACAACCTTGGCTGTCTCTCTCTCCCAGTGCTGTTGGGGTCACCGGCATGGCCATGGCACCACCAGGCAGTGCTCTGCTAGTTGTTGGCTATGCATGTGTCTGAACTCCCTGTACCGGATGACCCACACCATCACACCTGCACACACATCCACTTGTTACCCTCTCTCTATTTAAGGGCAGTTTGTTACTCTCTCTCTATTTAAGGGCAGTTTGTTACTCTCTCTCTATTTAAGGGAAGTTTGTCACTCTCTCTCTATTTAAGGGAAGTTTGTCACTCTCTATTTAAGGGAAGTTTATTACTCTATCTATTTAAGGGAAGTTTGTCACTCTATTTAAGGGAGGTTTGTTACTCTCTCTATTAAAGGTAAGTAAATATCCACCCAATGATGATCCTTCCCATCCAACTGGTGTGCATGCTAGATTTTACTTCCTGTATTCCAGTATCAATCACTCCCCCAAACTTCCCCCTTCCGCTCTCTCTCTCTCTCTCTCTGCAGACTCACCCCAAAGTGGACAAGCAACAGTTTACACAGCATAACATCATCGCCATGAAGCAAGAGGGCGTGGCCTTCCCCATCAACCAGGACGTGGGTGTGCTCAAGTGGAGATTCCAGACCACAGATGAGACCTTTGTACCTCTCACCAGTGAGTCACCGACAGCATAGCATAATCATTGATTAAGTTTATAATTAATTAATAATGAATTAATTAGCATGCATGGCTGACTCCAGCTGGATGGCCACCCTCATTCATCCCAGTGGTCACATATGCCCTCTCTCCCTTCATATGTTGGATTATGAATACCTAGTGGGATGCAGGTGGTCTTTATAACTCATTTATGTGCACTGTGAGTGCTGGCATTGTAGAGTATGTAGTGGTTGCTGTGACAACTCCGACTAACTGAATTGAACCCAGAGGTTGTTTAGGTTTTCTAATTGGAGATGGAGTAGTAATTGGATAGTGCAATTTAGTCTAGCGTGGCTGCCTCAACCTTGCCCCACCCCCACATCCCTCAGGGAATTTGTTTGGATGCCCCTCTAACTCTGTGCACACCTCCAGGGAGTCATGGCCCCCTCCCAGTGATCGCACTGAAGTCTCAGGTGTCCACTATCAGCTGATTGAGTCGGCGTGGGAGTAGGAAGGTGATCAGTGTTTGCAGGCTGGCAATGACTTGTGTGATTGCTTCGTCTCAACAAATTGCTCACATCATTACTTTGCCCTTACTGAGGATGTGTTGTCTGTCTTCGTCCATGTTCTCCCAGCACTGGCATGCACTGCCATTTCCCCCCCTCCTAACCCTCAGTCCATACGTACCTCCTCCTAACACCATTGCCTCTTCCTGAGTACTTCCTGTATGTCTGTGCAGACTCACTTCCTGGTCTGTGCCAGTGTGAGTGGCAATTGGGTTGTCAGGGTATCTGTCCACTGATGCAACAGCAAACCTGCTTAGCTATGTGTGCATACCCTGGGAGGGTGAGCTCCATCCCTTCCTGACCCTCTGCTCACAGGCAGCGGCTGTGTTTGACTCCATCACAGATGCTTGTTTCCTCTGACATTGATAATGCAGCTGCTTCTCTCTCTCCTAATTGTCTGTCTGAATTCCTTTGAGGATTAAAAATCAAGAGTAGGCGTAAATTTGTGAGGAATTGAGAAATTTCAAATTTAGTGTGTCAAATTGCGCCCTTTGCGGTTAAGTAAGAAGAGAGAGCAGAGGGTGGGGGGGGAAATGGGGGGGGGGGGGGGGGGAAGGTAAACCACCTACAAGATCTGCTGTCCCCAGGTGGTCTCACCCATCCAAGTACTGTGCAGGCCTAACAGTGCTTATTTGAAAGGGAAAAAAGAAGAGGGTTTTGCCCCAAAATTGTCTGCAGATTTGAGCAACTGTGAGGTGGTTACCCATCCAAGTACTGAGCAGGCCTGACAGTGCTTAACTTCAGCAAGTAATTTTAATTGAAATCAATTTAAACAAAAGAGACAGTTTAACCACGAAATTGTCTGCAGATTTGAGCAACTGTGGATTCTAAATCCATTTTTGGTGGGATTTTTGCAAAATAATAGTCAAATCACAAGCGATTTGAATTACCGACAATCACACACTTCTTAGCCCATCCTGCCTCTATGGGGACATACACTGGACCAACACCACACTGGGTTGAGACAGGTTGAAGTAGATTGACAATAGTTCTATGGGATCACACATTGGACTAACACCACACTGGGTTGAGGTTGAGACAGGTTGAAGTAAACTGACAATAGCTCTATGGGAACACACATGGACTAACACCTGGGTTGAGGTTGAGACAGGTTGAAGTAAACTGACAATAGCTCTATGGGAACACACACTGGATCAACACCACACTGGGTTGAGACGGGTTGAAGTGCGGTGTTAATATGTAAATGTACGCACTTTGATCAATAGCGGCAGATCATGAGGTCTATGGAGCTAATCTGATTGTGTGTGGAGGAAATGTTGTGAATTGTTGAACCGTATTAATTAGTTTAATTTCTAACTCGATCAATTAATATCAGCATTTAATAGATTACCAACATTGAGGTTGGCATTGCAGGCAGTGCTTCGAGCTATACAACTCTCCCACTGCAGTCATGAGGGTTCAGAGAGGGAGGGAGAGAGCCACGCACACAGCCATGCGGTATTGGGAGTGGGGCGGGGCCACCACTTACCCATAACAAGGTGGCAACATAGTCATAGCAACTCATGCTGTGTTGCTGCCCAAGGGCATGTGTTGGGGTGGGTGGGGCACTGTCTCACAACACCAAGTATTGGCTGTGTCATTGAAGTAGTTCAGTGTTAACTGGATTAGAGCTGCTCGTGCAGCCATTAGTTGGCCACGCCTTCTCCTGCTTGCCCAGGGGCAACCTTCAACTTGTAGTAGCACTTGAGGTTGTTCTAATGGATTAAGTTCTTGGCAGGGCTGGCAATGTTTGGACTTTGATGCCGCTCTAACTAATGGACTAATTACCAGGCATGGGGAATTATTCATATTCACAGTAGCTCTAATGGGTCAAGCACTCGTCAGAGTGGGTGTTATTTAGACTCTCAGCAGGAGCAACTAATGACTCAAGGACCTCTAAGGAGGTTGAAGGTCATAGGCTGTCACAAAGAGTTATGCTGATATCCATTGTGTTTGTTTGGCTTTTATTTTAGTCTGCCATTCACTATCCTCTAATCTAATTGGTGCTAACCAGGTTGAGACAGATTAATTGCCCTCAGTGCCCAGGGGGGCAGGAAGTTGTGCAGTGAGGGAGGGAGTGAGTGAGTGAGTAGGTAGCCACCACTAATTGACCAAGTTAAAGGGAGGAATTTCTTTGTCGCGTTGAATAGAAATACAAACTACGTCTGGACATCATATAGATACCAGTGGGAACTGTGAGGTACACACACTAATCAGAGCCCACCTCTGTGTGTGTGTGTGTGTGTGTGTGTGCGTGCGTGTGTGTGCGTGTGTGTGCGTGTGTGTGTCCTTTTCCAGTGGCAGGTGTTGGTCTCTCTTCAGGCATGGAGCATCTCTCTCTTAATGATTGAGTTAGACTTGTGTCTAGTGTTGGTGGGTGTGGTCTTGTCTGTGTGGTTCATATCAGTTTGTGTTCAGGAGTACTCACCATGGTAATAGGAGTCCCGTAGAGATGCACTCAGACTTCCAATGTCCCCTAATGAGCTACTAATAACCCCTCCACTCACTCCTCCCCCTCTCCAGTCAACTGCTGGCCGTCAGAGAACAATGGCAAGTGTGACGTCAACATTGAGTATGAGCTCGTCCAGGACTACTTGGAACTTGGTGATCTCAAGATATCCATACCTATTCCGTAAGTTTCTTTTCCTATTCCATGTTTCCTTTCCTATTCTACAAGGGGTTTTTTCTTCTGTTCAGTAAGTTTCGGTTCTTACTCCATTCACCACTGCCTCATGCATAGCTGTGTATGTGGCAAGGCAGGAATGGGGTGTGGCCTAGGGCAGGCACTACAGCAACTGCTATGACTGATCTCTATTCAAAGTGATCATAATATTATGTGTCTGGGGGGAGGGGTGGAGATATTATTAACATCTTCAGTCCCCACATTATTCCTTCTGAACATTCAGTGGCTTAATGGCTTCGCTGTGTCCAGCACAATGGCGGTCATAAGTGTGCACTAATTGTCATGCTTTCAGAGTTTGTGTCGCTTAGAATGATAGTGGGTGCATGTGACGTGTTACTCACCACAGATGGTGTGTGTGTCTTACCCTCTGAACAACTCCACAGCACACACATTGATGGAGTCATTAGGAGGACTTGTGTGGTGTGCCTGACTAGAATGTCTCTAGCCATTGCTAATCTTCTCCATCCTCACGGGAGATGCTGAGTCTCCCCTGCACAGACGTCTTCTCACTTGTGCAGACTAGAGTTCTCCTCCCATCATTGCATGTGGGTGTGGCCAATTCACTGGCAGCCATCTGTAACAACAGACAGGCATCTCCAGCACTGCAGAGGCACAAGTGGGTGGGTGGGTGTGGTTAATTAATGTGGCATTTGTTCTCAGTCGAGATGGTTCGTTGGTGTCTTATTATCTGTTAGTATTAATTGGTTATCTCAGTGTGAGTCACCCCCCCCCCCCCCCAACTGCTCTCTCCCTCTCTGAGGGACTGACATGAAGCCGTACTGGAGATCAGTCTAGTCAGGGGCTGTCTCAGGTGGTGGGGGCCATTACTTCCTTATTGGCATGTGGCGTAACATGCTATCCTGAGGCATAGCTCCCAGCGAGTGGTTGTGTGTGGGGTGGGTGGGCCATAACATTGGTGGATCAGTGGTGGATGAGGTGTGATGACTATGAGAACATTATCTGTGTTAGTGGACAGAGTTGATCTGCAGTGGATTCCACAGGTTGCCGATTAAGTGTGGAAAACAAACACACGTCTATGGCTTCGGCCAACCTCTCAGCCCTCAGCAGCTGCCCGGCCCACTGAGAGGCCGTCTGGCCCTCCTGCCTCAGGCCTCCAGTCCCCTGGCAGAGTACACAGTGAGGGCAGCACTTGTATGACCTCTGGCCTCGTCCTGCACCTCAAAAATGGCTACCACTGCTTATGTGGACAGCAAAGTGGTTAGGACACACCTCCTTTCCCATGTCAACCATCGTAATCTGGTGTGAGAGGTCCCTATCCAGCATCAACCAGACAGACAACAAATATAACGTGGGCGATGGTGATGGCTAATGTTTTCTAAATAATACTTAGCCATCCATCCACGGCCTAATTCTAATTCCTAGCCCTAAATGGATTGGTTCAATATTTTTTGTGGACACAAGCAGAGGCTCTTTTTTTGCCCAAGTGCTAAAATTTGTCGTGTGCAACAGTTGCCGTGATGATGGGATATCTTAGAGATTACATGTTTGTGAGAGCATTTTTGTAGTTGAGGGAACCTCTGGACCAGCGAGTGTGTGTGTATGTACCAGGGATCAACCAAGGAGCCGTGCTGTGGTAACCAGATTGAATTAACATGGAGGGAATTACATCAAGATGGAGTTAGTTCATGGGAGTACATGGTATAGTTTAGTAATTGTCACATGATGTAGTCACTGTACGTGTCAGTAATGGACTCGTGTGGACTGTAGAAGTGGATTAGCTCACTCACTGTAAGTACTGATGTCACACTCTGGCACTGGGTGTGATCACCCTCATGGTTCTTTGTTTGTTTGTTTGTTTGTTTGTTTGTTGTCAATGGTTTGCTGACTGCATTGCCTTGACATCCCTTCCCCTCCGTGCAGGTCTGGTGTGGGCTCCCCTGTGGTGGGGGAAGTGGATGGGGAGTACGACTACGACAGCAAGAGGCACATGCTCAACTGGAGGTTGCCACTGGTGGACTCCTCCAACAAGGAGGGCAGCATGGAGTTCTCCGTCCCTGGCTCTCCTGCTGACTTCTTCCCCATCACTGTGGCCTTCTTCTCTGCCAAGTCCTACTGCAATATAGAGGTGAGGGGGCAGTGGACGCTGGCCCCCCCAACTGGGTGTGGTGTTTCATGAGTGTGCTAAACCGAGGGGGTGCCTCTACAAGAATGTTTTGTGTGTGTTTTTTATATATTAATATTTGGAGGTGGTGTAATTTGATCCCCTGCCATGATAAAGTAATAAGGGGAGCCAATATTGAGTCCCTGGAGGGAGTGTTAGAATAGTTATGGATATGAAGGAGTGCATAGAATCTGACATCTGAGGTAACTTGTGGGTGGCGAGGGGTTGATCTGATGGACTGTCCCTTAGGATTTAGTGTAGTTGTGTGGGAAGATAGCGTGCCCAGTGCATGCCCAGTGCGTGCAGTTGTCATGGGGAGCGTGCCCAGTGGTACAGTTGTCATGGGGAGCGTGCCCAGTGGTGCAGTAGTCATGGGGAGCGTGCCCAGTGATACAGTTGTCATGGGGAGCGTGCCCAGTGGTGCAGTAGTCATGGGGAGCGTACCCAGTGGTGCAGTAGTCATGGGGAGCGTGCCCAGTGGTACAGTTGTCATGGGGAGCGTGCCCAGTGGTGCAGTAGTCATGGGGAGCATGCCCAGTGGTACAATTGTCATGGGGAGCGTGCCCAGTGGTGCAGTAGTCATGAGGAGCGTGCCCAGTGGTGCAGTAGTCATGAGGAGCGTGCCCAGTGGTGCAGTAGTCATGGGGAGCGTGCCCAGTGGTGCAGTAGTCATGGGGAGCGTGCCCAGTGGTGCAGTGGTCATGGGGAGCGTGCCCAGTAGTACAGTTGTCATGGGGAGGCAATAATGTGGTATTGCTGACTTGGCAGGTCCACTGATTGTGGCTGTTGGACTGCTCTCACAGACATGCCCCCTCCCTCCCCTCTGTCACCACCTTCTCCCACGTCTCTGTGTGTCTTGGGTACCTAAGGATGGATTCATTTGTAGGATGATCAGTGCATGTAGCAGCAGCAGCGTGTCCGTGCTTGTGCAAAATCATGCAAAATTTGATTGCAAATCAAATCAAAATCTACTTTCTAAATTTCATTTTGCAATCAAAGTCATAGAAAATTAAAATCCAATCAATTATCTAAATTAATTAATTTTATTAACAGCTCTATTCATTTTGTCCCCGTCTTGGTTCAACTGCAACAGGAGCTGCAGCTCAATGGTTTTTGTTTCATATCTTCTGCCTGTTTTCTCGAGCAAATCTGCCAACAGAATAGAATCATTTCATTCTTGCACTAGAGGCAAGCAGAGCATTTGCTTAGTAGAAGATTCCTCTCCATATCTGGACCATCTGACAGTGTGTGCTGACAGGTCATCCCACTCCCAGGCTCCTGTACCACTATAGCATGGCTCCTGTACCTCTATAGCATGGCTCCTGTACCTCAATAACATGGTACCAATATTGGGTATGTCCTTTCTTGTGTGGGGGAGGGGAAAAAGGAGGACTCTACTCATCTTCCTCAATTGCTTCTTCTGCTGAGAGGGTGACCTCTACCCCCCCCCCCCCCCCCCCATTGGTCCAGATTCGATAGCAAACTATTTGATTTTCATTTTGGGAAATCAAAACCAAAACAAGTGATTAAAAATCAACATACGTCATTGAAGAGTGATTGCAATCATGTTTTTGATGGCTGCAATATCAAAGTCAGCACGAGCCGGTGTGTGTCTGTGGTGTGTGTGCACATGTGTGTACAGAGATGATTTGATGTGTCCATGACATTGCACAATCATGACCACTATTCCAGTGTTCACACAATTGCATGATTGACTGTGTTAGTTGCCGTGTTGCCATAGTGTTGCCTGAAGAGCTGCACTTCAGTATAAATGACTAAGGACCATGTGGTCAGTGCTGTGGTGTGGTTGTTGACTTCAACCAATCTCTCCTCCACTTCAAAGACAAACTTAAGCAACACAACATGAGCCTAAGTTGTTACACATGCCACTTGCTATGACTTCATCTTGTGTGGTTGTGAGGACCAGTGGCTGTTGTCCTGTTGAAACTGTAGCACTGCCCATGCGGTTGGTTGTGACCTATCATGTGTGGTTGACTGTGATTATGGGAGTTGTAATTACCTCACCAGCTGAACCTGAGAGAAGCCATGGACATCATTTCATGTGGAGAAGCAGGGCTAGTGTTGTGATTATGGCTTTATGCCCCCTCCAGGGTCTGCCTCTCCTCCAGGGGCTGATTGAACTCTTGTAGTGGAATCACAGAGACCTGTGGGATACTCACAGGCAGGACGACTGCTGACAGAGCAGTGGTGTCAGTTGGTGTGTTGGTTTCTCTTGCTCCTTTGAAGTCTGTTCTAATGGCGTGTGGTTGACTGGAGGAATTCACTTCAACTTTGTGGTTCTTCTTCTAGCCACAAATCCTCCATAATGTTGACCAAAGATAGCAACCAACCCAGTGTGGTTTTGTTCCAGTGTGTCCCCATTGAGCAATTTTCAACTTGCCTCAACCCAGTGTGATGTTGGTCCAATGTGTGTCTCCATAGAGCTATTGTCAACCTACTTCAACCTGCCTCAGTGTAGTGTTGGTCCATTTGTGATATGGGAAATTAATTACTCACTGCATAATTTACTAACGACCATCTCTGTTTTTCCCCCGAATATGTGACTTTGCTTGCTCTCTGTCTCACACTTGCTGGCCCTTGCTGCATATATGGTGTTAGTTATGGCGTTAGTTATGGTCCCACCAGCCCTCCACATGTTGCTGTTGTCCTTATTTAGTTGTAGTGGCAGCCACAACAATGATTTCAAAAATTGAGCATGCTAATTGCTGGCTAACTGCCTGCTGTCAAGTACCTGTAGTTTCCTATTAGCTGTAACCTGATCTCAGTGAAATGGTTGTGTAATAGGAGATGTGCTTAGTGCAGTGCTAATGACTCAAGTGCCATGCCATCTGGCCTCACTGGGCACACTGCCTCAGATAAGATGATCGTTGAACAATATCTAGTTGCTTTGATCTCTTGGCTTCACCACTGAGCAGATGAGTGTTATTGTGGTGGTTAAATTGTTGTACTAATTACTCTCTTTCATGGTGTATCAAAGAATGCATGTTGTTTTGTTGCCTGCTAAGTGAGCAAATAATATGAGATGTTTACTGCCACCAAGTGAGGGACATGGTGTGTTGTGCCATCCTGACTCATGGTGGACACACTGTCTTGTTGTCTTCATTACTGACATCTTATGACTCTGTCATGGCTGGATATTCGTGTGTGTGTGTCCACCACCCTCCATGTTGGCTATAGGTGGCGTCAGTGATCTCCTCAGGGTCTAACAAGCCGGTCAAATTCTCCAGTGAGGTGCACCTGAATGCAGAGAAGTTCGAGATAGTCTGATATGGGAGGGAGGGGGCATGGTCATTGTGAATCATGTGACTATGAGTTCCTCAAGGCACCGTAACCATGGGAACCATTACTTGTGAAACACTAATTGGTGGTATATACACTGTAGTTGTTATTTGAACACTTTTTTGTTGTTATTTTTTGTTTTGTTTTATTGTGATAGTTGATCTTCTGTTTTTGTGATATTTTCATAATATTTTCACCACTCAAAGGTTAACCCTCCCGAGTGCAAGATGCTGGAGTGGGTGTAGCATTGTCAGAGAGTGGATGTGGTTATCTGCATCACACCCACAACTCATCTGTTTTCCCTCTCCACGAATATAGCTCATTGTTATGTGATGGTGCTGGTGTGTTGTTTCCTGGGTTAGTGTCTTTGTGTGTAATTCCTCATCCACATGAGGTCATGGTGTATCAGTCGAGGTCAGTGGTACTCTTAAGGGTGTGTGGGTGTGGTCAATGGTCCTGTGCTGTTCCTGCATGTCTGAGTCATGTTGACCACAAGTGCACACATTCAGGGAACCAGAGACATGTCTAATGATGATAAGGTTGTAGCAACTGGGGAATGTCAATAGCTATTAGGAGTGTTGAAAGGTGTAGATTAGGGCATGTTCTATCTTCAATAGTTGTCCAGACCCCTCCCCCCAAAAAATCGATAAAATTACACACACACACACACACACACACACACACACACACACACACAAACAAACAGCTACCTGCATTGTCAAGTGTTATTTCTTGATGGATGCAAAGGCACTACAATGCAGATAAAAATGTGGCCTGCATTTTCCATTGTGGGCCAATATGCACATGTATTGGTGCACCACCAATGTCCTGCCTGTCTGCCGTGATATTGACCGACTGTTGGACATCTTGTCTCTATGAATTGACTAGCTGCTGCATGCCATGGACTCTGGACATCAGCAGACAAATATCTGGTGAGCACAATTGGTCTGCAGCTAGTTCTGCTCTGAGTTGCATAACCACAAAAATGGTGCCTATAATGCCAAATGAAGGGGATGGCAAAATGATTATCCTTTACTAACCATCCTTAATGAAGCATGTCGGGGCATATTTTGTAACATGAAGCAAAGTTTATTCATGAGATAACTGATGAAAGCACAGGGATATATGGAGGGGTTGAGTTGGGCCCAAGATATGATTCAATTTACCACCCTCTTATTAAGTGGCTGGTTGACAGATACTGACTGAGCTGTGCAGGACTGTGCAACACTTGAAGGGCTTGCTGTCATTCTCTTACCAACTTGCACATTTGTGGGTGGCAGGGATGTCTTTGAAGTGCCTCTGGCTTATTCCATCTCATTTGTGCATACAAATATGCTATTAGCATGTCACTGACAGACCACATTGCATGTGTACATGTAAGTGCATTGGTCTCATTGCAGATCAGTTTAATGTGCTTATTGTGAATTACTTCTTTAATAGGAGTCCATGACAGCTCATGCTGAATGTACTCACCATCTGTCATGACCTTTCCTCTGCACTATTTGTGGCATCAACACACCTGTCTCTCCCTGACTGCTATAAGCTCATCCATGGTGTGGTTTTAAGAGCTCTCAGGAACAAGATAAACATCTTTCCTAGTGAGAAAACACACAATCTAAATATTGCCACTGCCTGCTGACATGTGTTGAGCTGATGCCCGTGACAGTGCATTCTCATGATTTACAAATTGCTGTCCAACATGTAGCTGTCATGGATCAGCCCTGATGGATGGCAGTAAGTGGATTAGGCACCACACCCTCCACACCCTGTCCTCCAGTGGTGCTTAGTCCTTCCTGTATAAAACACTCTTCAGAGTACACCTTGATGGCTGCAGCATGTGCACTTCAACTGACATGTGTGCTTGTCAGACACACCCTAGTCTGGCTCTTCAGCTGTTTATACTCGCTCCTTGGGAGGACCTGCCACAAGGCCATGGGTTGGGTGCCAGTGGTATGCAATGAATACAGCAATGACCACAAATTGATAGTCTAGGAAGCACATCTTCCAAAAATATATATTTCCAATTCAATTATAATTTGATTTTTATAAGAAAATGGAAGTAAGAGACACAAGGTGCGATGAAACTATGAGGAGTAAAAGAGAAGGTATGGTTTGTTACAAGCTAGCAAATCAAGCATTCAAAAGTGTCTAATTGATGTGTGTGAACATGTTATTGGCTGAAAGGTGTTGCTATACTGAGAGTCTGGACAAAGTATGTTCATTGTCAGCCAGGTGGTGACTGCTTGGGATGGAGGCAGCAATGAGGGCTTGTGGCATGTCTGTTCCTCTGCTGAGTGGCGACAGTGTATCGTCAGAGTCCGACTCACTGGAGTCTGCGAATCTTCTCCTCTTGCCGCTGTAGGGAGACATCTCATCAGTGCAGGAGGATGTTGTTGATTCTTGGTCTTCATCCTCATGGGAATCTGACACCTGCTGCTTCTTGCATTTCATTCTCCTATTTTGGAACCAAGTTTTGACCTGTGTTTCGCTCAGTTCCAAGATACCTGCAAGTTCCATGCGGTCTGGAACACTCAAATACTTCTTATCTGCAAATTTTGCTTCTAAACCTTCCAGTTGCTTCTCTGTGAAGACTGTCCGGAGTTTCCTCTTCCTCTTCATGCGGTGGCCAAGCAAGTGAGCTGGGGAGTCCATGCTACCAGCATTTCTGACAATCTCGCTGATGACAGCCACAGGAGCGGACATTCTCCCATGCAGCCCCCCAGCATGAAGCTCGCTGCCCTCCAGAGTGGAGGCTGCAAAGTTGAAGTGAGCAGCAGCCTGTGCAGGAAGTGCTGCAGGGGTTGCAGCAGGAGGAGGATAGAAGTAGTAGAAACTGCCTGCTGTCTGTCCTGCAGAGAGAGGAGTGGCAGGGGAGAGGGTGGGAGGTCTCTCAGAGCTGCTGCTGTTGCTGCTGCTACACTGGCTCCTAGGGACTGCAGTGCAAGGAGAGGGACTGATGGCTGCATGGGTCCTGCGCTCAGCCTTCTTGCTACTGTCCTGGCCAAGGATACTGGCTATGGAGAAGGAGACTTTGGAAGAATTGGAAGGTTCTACTGTAGCTGCAGGTTTGGAAGAAGCAGTGGGGCTAGTGTTGACTCTTTCAGGTCTTCTCTCCTGCTTTTTCTCACTGTAGAGCAGTGGGGAGAGCACTGGAGGTTTGGGGGAGACTTGGGCCTGCAAGGTAAAAGCTGAAGGACTGTAGCTGAAAAGATGGGGAGTTACTGCTCCCAGCTGAGGCTGGCCCAGCTGGGGTAATCCTTGGGGTGTTGCACCTAAGGATGCTAACGAGGAGGCTCTCTGCATAAAGGGTGGGTAAGCTAGCATCATTCTCCTCCGAAAACTTCAGGATTCACCTCTATGGATTGTGGTATCAAATTTCACTTGCTCTCGCTGCATCTAGGGACGCATGTCTGGGGTGCTGGCTTTTATAGTTGAGAAAAGAAGTCCTACAAGTGAAAACAAATTGAATCATTATAGTTTACCTCCAGACAAAGTTTCAGACAGTTAATAATATTCATGATTTCCTGTCCCTTAATGGGACATTCCTAAGATCCTGATGAATTGGGGATTAGCTGTTCTGAAATACCTGAATGGCGTTCAGAATGTACTGAGAGGTTGTTAAACCGGTCTTCAAGTCCAGCACAAAAAGAAAATACACTACATTAAGACATGGGCCTTGCTTTCAAGTCTTGGAGGCCAATGTTGCGTGTGTTTCAATTTCAGTGTCTGTAAGAAGTCAAACCTCAATTAGGGATGTGCTGTTTTGGGTGTCTCTGCTGCATAGCTAGATAGCCTGTTGACACATCACTTAGTAACAAACATGTCACAGGACAGAATGAAACTGTCAGCTCTCAGCACAATGCCTGCCACATCCAGTCCTGAAAAGCTACTGTCCAACACCAGATGTGACTGCTTGTAGCTTGTGTTTCTGGAGAGAAGGTGGACAGTAGTGGTGAAGGAAAAAGTCAAATGACTATCTCCAGCCCTGTCTAGTTCAATCTGTACACACCAATTACTACATATTTCATTAGTTAATATTTGGGTTTATTTTGGCATGGTTATTGCATCTATTTATTGCATCTATTTAAACTGGTTTTTGAGTTTGTTATTCAAAGTTGAATTAAAATTGAATTAAGGGACCATAGGCCATATTTGTTGCCAGATTTAAAATGATGTCACCAATTTAATGTTTTGTTCATTTGGTTTTGATCTCAAAAGTACATTATATATATATATATATATATATTTATTTTATTTTATTTTTTTTTCTGAAGTGATTTTTGTTTGCCAGGCTAAAAGATCTAGGCTGGTTGACATGACCAGTTCAAACTCTCGTTTTGTTGAAGCTAAAGGCTGGAGCCTTTAGAAATGGAAACAAAAGGAACATACTAGCCTTAAAAAAAAAGGGGGGGGGGGGGGGGGAGGGGTGGTAAGTTTCAGTTAAAATTATATCATTTTTAGTTAACTTGCCACATCAATTTTAGTCTAAATATTTAGTCAAAACTGTCACTTAGAATGTATTGAATTAATTAGTTAAAGTGTCACATTGATGGAATAACCCCTCTCTCCCCACCCCACCCCCCTGACATGGTCTTTCAGTTACTGGCACCCACACCTCACCTACCACCACCTGTAACTAGTAATAAAGTTGAGAGTGACATTTCCTTCATCAGTACTCCTGTGAGAAAGAGAGAGAGAGCTGGCTCATGGGTAAGTATTGGGTGTCAAGGTGAGAACAGCTGGCCAAAAGAGGTGCCACCACATTCACTCTTGCTAAGACAAAACCCATCACATTGCGACTCTGAATCAACCCACTCTATCCCTTGCCATTCAAAACCCACTTGGTGCAAATCACCATTACTAGACTACAGACTAACATGAAAAAACGACAGTAATGGAAAATAACATATGACAGTGTGCATAGCAATTCAGGTAATGTTCTCCATTGACTTAGTAGTGAGGCAATCAGTCAGTCAGTCAATCAGTCAGTCAATCAGTCAGTCAATCAGTCAGCTGGATAACCTTTGGCAGATTCCTACTGCAGGGATTCCAGGCGGCAATCAATGGCCCTATGGAGGACACAACACACATCAAAGTGAAACTTGGTCATTTCTTAAGAAATGCATGTTAAATTATGCCTTAAACAGAAAAACTGAAACCACAGGGCATGCATGTGGACATTACGTTGCTGATGGTCCTGCAAGCTACTTAGAATGAAACCACAGTAAGTGCAGGGCATACGTCAGCTGTTTAAATTACTTCAAGTGCTTGTAATGGACCCGATAATGACATACCTAATTTGAGCTTCAAAGAGCTCTGCCTTTGTTGTCAGCATTTTCAAGAGTCCATCATTATGCACACAAGATCGCAGCCTTGGGCCTTCTAGGGATTCAGCGGTGTCCTTCCTTTGTAGTGGTAGCTGCAGGGCCCCACAAATGGCCTCTGTAGGTTTAATAGGGACACATATAAGGCTGCATGCAGAGGGTACTGCATGCCTATCCAATAGAACTACAAATAACTGGCTGATTGGATGAAGTTGATAGCGTTGAAAAAATCTGTGTGTTTGGGGTTGGGAGATTGCTGGCTCCAGCATACCATCCACTGATAGATCAACGGTGTCAAAAGGACATTCATGATCAAAGATCAAAGGAAGAGGTCAGGACCTACTGGGCATGAGGTCTCTGTCAACACTGATCAGCAAACAGAGCCGTGAATCTGGCTCCTCCTGAAGGGAATGACATCACAATGTTTGTGTTTAAATGATAATCCTATTATTGACAAGGACCTTACCCCCTTGCACACATAATAGATCTCATGTGATGTTGTTCACCAAGTGACCACATGCATGCACACACACGCATGCACACACACGCACACACACACACACACTCACACAAGCAACAAATGGGAGTAATACTGAACTGTTCAATTGAGGTTGAATAAAAATTAAAAAAACAGCTGGAATTAGGAGATCACTAATTGTGTTTAGCATGCACCACATTCCTCAGCCTCTTACTTATGATAACTATTCCAGTTATGATAACTTAATGTGATAATTGATTAGGTTAAGATTTAAGTGCCTTTTAAAGGTCACTAATGCATTAATAGTGTACCCAAGTGCACCTCCACCTGATCCTCCAGGAATACTGATGTAGGCACACCTCAAACATCCCAAATTCTCAACTCCTTGTATAAGTGCAGTATGCCCGGGCAACGCCCAGGCCACATGTCAACATGAAACATGATTGCAGATGCCCGCAATACTATTTCTAGACTTTGCTACACTATTAGAAAAGAAAAGATATCAAGAAGAAGTTGTGCGGTATGAGTGAGTGCCATGAGTGCTCTGTGGAGTCCCGGAACCAATTGATAGAGTGCGAGGAAAATAAAATTCATTCAAATAACAGCAGCTCACAAGGAAGCACACAACAGGTTGGCCGATGATGTTCTAGAAATGCCAAATATTGTGGACACAGTTAATGCTGAATGGAAGGTAGTGGGTGGGTAGGTAGGTAGGTAGGTAGGTAGGTAGGTACGTAGGTAGGTAGTTGGGTAGGTAGGTAGGTAGGTGGGTGGGTGGGTAGGTACATACATACGAAGGTAAGTAGGTGGGTAGGTACATAGTTAGGTAGGTAGGTGGGTGGGTGGGTGGTTAGGTAGGTGGGTAGGTAGGTACGTACGTAGGTAGTTAGGTGGGTGGGTAGTTAGGTAGGTGGATAGGTAGGTGGGTGGGTAGGTAGGTGGGTAGGTAGGTAGGTACATAGTTAGGTGGGTGGGTAGGTAGGTAGGTAGGTGGGTGGGTGGGTAGAAGGTGGGTAGGTACGTAGTTAGGTAGGTGGGTAGGTAGGTACGTGGGTAGGTAGGTACGTAGTTAGGTAGGTGGGTAGGTAGGTACGTAGTTAGGTAGGTGGGTAGGTACTCAGGTAGGTGGGTAGGTACTCAGGTAGGTGGGTGGGTAGAAGGTGGGGTACGTAGGTAGTTGGGAAGGTAGGTGAGTGGATACAAGCATAGGTATATATATATATATATATATATATATATATATACTAGCAGCATATACCTGGCGTTAACTTGCCAATATCAACATGAAACATTATAGAAGCCACTCAAATTTCGGCCTAGTTGGCCCTTTAATTTGCTTATGGCAACAACAAAAAAAAACTTCCTGTGGGTGTGGCTAATACAAAACCACACACATTGCCACACACATGTGGTTAATAATGTTCACCCAGTCACTTGGAGAACATATGGCCAATTTCAGCATGATTAGTCCATAAATGAGTTTTTGGCAGGCAAAATGATGTCCTATGGGTGTGGCAATGACCAAACCACACCCATTGATGCACACATATGTGATTAGTCATGCTCACCCAGTAGCTCGGAAGTCTCATTCCAAATTTCAGTCTGGTTGGTCATTTGATTAGCTTTTAATAGCCAAAACAACTTTCAGTTGGTGTGGCTATGGCCAGACCACACCCATATTCAGTTAATAATGCTTTCCCTGGTGCTTGGAGAAAACGCACCAATATTTTTTCCTGATTGGTCTCTGATTAACTTTTCCAGCTAAAATAACTTCCTGTGGGTGTAGTTATGACCAAACCACACCCATTGTCATGTCCACATGTCTTTATTAGCGCTCACCCGGGTTCTTGGAGAGTACATGTAGAATTTTGGCTTTTTTGGTCCAAGTGTTAGGTCGCGATGCCTAGACACACATACATACAAACATACCCACAAACCAAAATATATATTAAAATAGGTTAGTGAATCTAACTCCAATAATATTCAGAAGTTCTTTTTTTTTTGGTACTTTTTCGCATTACACATCAATGGGACCAGGTGTAGCCAAAAGGGATTCTGCCCATGTTAATCCCAAAGTGAAGTTGTGTATGCATACCATGTATTAAGTCCGTCAATCCAAGGGTTTGTCTGACCAAAGTACCATTTTTGACCTTTTTGGCCTGACATGAACACAGAAGTGAGTGTGGCCATATACATGTACTTACAACATTTCTCAAATTATATTGATTCTAAATATATATGGGTTCATGGGTCTAACTTCCTAAGTTCAAGTGTTTTTGCTGAAATACCATTTTCAGCATTTTTAGCCTTAATATAGGGAAAGAAGGTGTAGTCAGGTGGGACCTAGCCCACGTTACTCCGAGAGTGAAGTCATTTATGCATACCAAGTTTTAAATCTGGAGCTCCAAGGGATTTTCTGGTAAAATATCATTTTTTGCTTTTTCATGTTACCATGGTAACTATTTTCTAGATTTTTTTAGCTCCTGTTTTAAGTTGGAGGTGTAGTCAGGTGGGACCTAGCCCATATTACTCCGAGGTGAAGTCATTTATGTATACCAAGTTTTAAATCTGGAATTCCTAAGGGTTTTCTGGCAAAAATACCAATTTTGGCTTTTTCATGTTACCATGGTAACTATTTTCCGGAATATTTTTTTAGCTCATGTTTTAAGTTGTGTCAAAACCTATCATCATGCCAAGTTTCAGAGAAATCCACCTACTGGTTTGGCCAGAATGATGGTACAAACGTACCGAAAGACAGACATCTCCTTATATATATATATATACACAGAGTATTAGAAAATCAAAAATTTTTTAATTTAAAATCAAATGAAATCATTCTTAAAAATAGTGATTTAAAATTCAATCAAAATCAAAATCAAAAATTTCAAAACGATTTAAAATCAAAAATAAATCAATTTAAGTTTGTAGTGAGGAGTTGAGATATTTGACTGCTATGTTTTTACTCCAGATAGTTGCACGTCACAACAGTCACCACAGGGACAGGATTGTAGAAAGTTGTTGGACCAGTTGTAGGGTAAGGGATTCACTGACTATGAAGGTTCAAACTATCAAATTATAAGGGAAGAGAGACAATTAATGCAGTAGTGCAACTGTCTTAGAGGTAGTCCAGCATGTTCAATAGTTCAGTGCAGTCAAAATAATTATTAAATTAACAGTGAAGCACACAGAACTACCAGAAAGTAGAGCTTGGAGAAGACTAATGGGTATTGACTCATTAAACTAATTCGAATATACACTCAACTCAGCTATTAGCATGGATGATTATTCTTTTAACATCATGAATAGGATAAGACCTATCAAAATCAATAAATCATAACAAAACACAATTAGAGAACAGATTAATTTGGTCACACATCATCTTACTATTAGTAAATAGATTAATAGAGACAGATTTACAGAATACATTATAAAACTGGGATTAACAGAAATACAAACAGCTACCACTTTATCAGGAATCAGATTTGATTTCCTTTTCTCAGAGTTTTTCCAAATCAAAATCACCAATCAAATCACATCAAATCGGCTAATACTGTGTGTGTGTGTGTGTGTGTGTGTGTGTGTGTGTGTGTGTGTGTGTGTGTGTGTGTGTGTGTGCATGAGTATACACACACATACATACATACAGTGTAATCCACATAATTCAAATCTGATTAGCATGAATTTCCGCTTTATTTGAAATTTTCTTAGGTCCCCACATAGGAATAAGAGAAAATATTGGAAGGGAAAAGATCACCTAATTCAAAAAATTGAATTTTCCAAGCAAACAATACCTATGCGCACTATTATCTCCAGCTGAGTTTTGCAGCTTCAGAAATAAGCACGAATTTACCATCGACAGGCAGGTGAGCTTTTTCGTTTCATACTACCTATTTCTTTTCAAAATCCAAAGGAGGAATACCCCCAGAGGAGAAATACCTACCATGAAATACCAAAAATTTACCTCACTGAAAGCAGGTGAATTCTTCTTTAATTTTTTTTTTGTACTCAGCTGTGACAAGAATATTTTTAGTTTCTTCTAGTGATGGCAGGAAATTATTGAAATCTGTTTTCACCATCTGAAATTGACAACTGCTTTAAAAGAGCTGATTTTGTTACCCCATTAACAAAGTTTGAAGAGGTTGTGGAGAGTGAATCCATTTCATCATTTGAAATTGATTTAGATATGGACTGCACCTTTGAAGAGTACATATCCAGTGATAGCCACTTACAGTGCAGCCCTATACTGAGCAGTGCAGAAATTGTAGCCTCTCTAGGGCAGAGCGCAGAAGCTGCCAAAGACAGTGATGATGATGCAGGTGGCCCTCTTCCCCGGGTTACTATCCGTCAAGCTCATTCCATTTTCTCAGATATGAAAGCATACCTGCTATGCTTTAGTGCAGAGAGTGGCACTGAACCACCGTATGATCAACTGGAACAACTTGAAACTGAGTTACTAAAAGCTCATAATAATTCATTGACAAAAAGATTCATAACTGACTAGCTGTAAAGCAATAATATATAAATACAAACATAAGAATAGTTCAGGAACTTGCCCTTATTCAATAGTATGTGATCCATGCCTACTTCCCTAAACGTATATACATTACATAATGTAACAGTGATCTTGAATTACCTGATGATTATATCTTCTTGCCTGTGTACAAATTAATAACATACAGTGGCATAATACATGTGCAGTAACCTGGTACATTAAAAATATGAAACCTGATAATTTAAATTTTTATCATTGATGGTGTAAAATTCAAATTTTCTGATAATTCAAACATTTTTCTCTGTATTATTAAATTTGAATTATGTGGACTACACTGTGTGTGTGTGTGTGTGTGTGTGTGTGTGTGTGTGTGTGTGTGTGTGTGTGTGTGTGTGTGTGTGTGTGTGTGCATAGATGGCAGTCAGCTGAGGGCAGTCACTCTCTGCCATCTAGCTCCCTCTCTCTCTGTGTGTGCAGTGTGTGTGTGTGTGTGCTGTGTGTGTGTGTAGCAGAGGCACACACACAGAGCCACTCCCACCTCTCACCTGCAGGAGGGCCACAGGGTAAGGGTAGGTCACAGAGGTCAGCATGAAGTGATCCCTTCTTGCAGCTGTTGCAGGCACAGACACACACAGCTGGAGCACATGACTCCTGGAGGACGTGGGTCAGGTGACCTCTGAGAGGTGTGGCACACACACTGCTGCCTGCCTCTGTCATGGTCAGTGAGGATTGGTCTTCTACTTCAGATGGTGTGAGATCTCTCAAGGCCAGTCCACCATGAGTGGGGAAAGGGCGCCCATTCTCTCTCACCTGTGCATCAGCTTGCTTCCTTGAGACAATGGTGACTGTCTCCTCTTTCTCCTGCACTCTCTCCTCCGTCTCTTTCAGAGTGACTGTCTGCAGCTGCCCCAGGAGGGTGTGGCCTACTGCATGTGGAGGGTGGAGCAACAGTGGGGGTGGGCAGTCACTGGTGCACCTCTGAGGACTGCCTGGTGATGCGTTGGGCTGATTAGCCTGTTGAAGGTCACATGATCCATGCATATGATCACAACCAAGGTCACATGATCCCTGAATATGATCACAACTAAGGTCACATGATCCCTGCTTGTAATCTGCATGTGCTCTGATGGACTGTCTCTCTCGTCCATTGGGAATCAGGGCAGCTCTCTGCACACCATCTGGCTGCTCAATGCTGCTCTCCTTGCTGCAGCAACGTTGCCTTCCACCACCAGCAAACTGACATTCCCGAGTCCACTCCCTTTCTCCCCGAAGGAGCGAAGAAGTCTGGACTTTACGCTCCCTCACATCTTTCCTGACCACAGAATGCTCATAGCAGCCACCAATTCCAATCTCTGTGACTACCTCGTCATCTTGACTGCTCTTCTCTAGAGCAGTGCACTTTGATCCCAAAGGTTCACTGGAGGACACAGTATCAATCTTGTTGGCACACGTGCAGCCGCCACCAGCACTCACTCTACAATAGGCACAGACCAACCCTTGCACTCTCCCACATGGCCCAGGAAACTCTCTCTGTCCAGAGTCAGCCGAGTAGTGGCAGCAGCTGTTCTGTGGAGGCAACACTGCTGCCTCCTTCCTGGCCTGCTCCAGTTTGCGTCGGAGCCGCCACTGCACCAGGATGTCATGTGATGGGGACAGACAGCCTGGAGGTGAAGGAACAGAGAGAGAGGGAGGGAGAACACAGAGTTATAGAGATTATTCCAAAATGGTTTGTCTATTGAAGTCATACATCTCCTGAAAGATATTTTATTAGCAGTGAGGATTTAAATTTTAAGTGAAACCTCTATTTCTAAATTCCTCCAAGTTTGTAGATCAACATTTGAGCATTAGAAATGTGTTTGTTTGTGTGTTTGTTTGTGTGTTTGTTTGTGTGTGTGTGCGTGCGTTAATTTGAGTAAAAATATTTCGACCATGATCAGTCATTCTATCTACCATGCTCACTATTGACTGCACCTAATCTATAAAATGAATGTATGTATGCATATATGTACGTACGTATGTACGTATGTACGTATGTACGTATGTATGTATGTATGTATGTATGTATGTATGTATGTATGTATGTATGTATGTATGTCCCAGTATCACAGCCAAACGGCTGAATGAATTTGATGAAACTTTGCAGGCATGATCCTTGGGTACCTGGCAAGGTTTATCACCCTAAAAAAAATTAATCCTGAATGTGGCACCCCTGGTGGGGAAAAATGGAATTCAAAATTTCCATAAAAAAGTCTTAAGAACCGTGGCTCAGTGGTTAAAGCACAGGTCTCTGAAGCTGAATATCAGTTGTTCAAACTTGGACTAAGTTGATTTTTTTCTCTTCTTTTTCTGCCTTCTCTTTCTTACTTTCCTTCATTTCCCCCCCCCCCCCCCTTTCCTTCCTTACTTTTTCCTTCAAATTCTGACATGCTCAAATGTTAAAAAAAAAAAAAAAAAAAAAAAAAAAAAAAAAAAATTATTTAAATAAAGAACAGTCAAACATGCTCACACAGAATTTCTTAGTTACTTATTGATTAGGGATCTGAATAGATTATTACTTGTAGATTGTGATCCAAGTTGATTTGTTATCTATTGAGTTGATTTGTAATTCATTGAGTAGATTTGTTACATGTAGATTACTGGCCTGAGTAGGAGGAAGCATACTTGCACACATTCAAATGTGTAATAATTCGGTAATTGATTGTTTAATTATTTATTATTATAGCATTATACTGCCATTTCCATCAGAGGGAAGCCAGCATATTTAAAGCAGGATGATCTCTGGAGAATGTGTGGAGAAATGTTGAGAAATGTTGCCATAAGTAAATTTTCCCCATAAGTAGTAACTTTTGGAAACCAATTGGGAGGGGAAAAGTTTGATCAGAAAATTACCAAAGCCCTAAAAAAGTAGTGAATCTTTGGGAGTCACGTATTCCAGACCAAGTTGAAACCAGAGCCAGCTGCCCAGAAGAAGAAGAGGGAACTGAAAGAGAAATCCTTCAAGTTCATGAGGATGATACTCATAAGGCTGCAGAAAGAATCAAGCTCCTTACCAGGACAGCTCCATTCTGATTGCCACTGTTCTTGCAAACTACACCTGTAGAGAGAATATCTGTGTCCGCTCCACCATTCTTTCTATAAGATGTTTCATTCCAGGGAGAACTGGAGTCCAAAGTGCCCCATAATCAAGGAGCTAGCCTGGGGCACCAGCAGCACAGAGAACTTTTGGCTGGATGTGTATCCATACAATGATCTAATGGATAGGGAAACCACATGGTCTAAAATGGTGTGTCTTGAGTGGTTTCAATCATGTTTCATGTTGCCAATAGCTTGGACAAAAAGGATTCATATGAGGACCCTAAAACACTGGATTTTTACATGCCTAATATCTTCCCCCCCCCCCATCAACAGGCAATGCTGGTTGCACGACTACTTATGAGCTGCTATTATTTGATTGAAACCCCACGGTTTAGAAATAGTGCCTGAGTGGTTTCCATCATGTTTCATGTTGCCAGTGGTCCAGCAACGCCGGGCACTACAAAGAAAAATTTTTTTTTCCACTGAGGAAATATTCAACGATTGGTGAAATATGACCATATAAGGTAGTCTATTAGTGATATATCCCACTATATATAATTTGCAAGTATCTGTCTGTCTGCCTGCCTGCCTGCCTGTTTGTCTGTCTGTCTGTCTGTAAGTAGCATTACTCCTAAAAGGAACCTCCAATCACCACACATTATTTACAGCCTATTCTGCATAGTTCTGGAGGTGCATAGATTGAGTTTCATGTCTGAGAATCTTTATGAGAAACCGATGGCCAACTGGTTAATGCACACTTGTCTCCCAAATTGAAAGTCAGTGGTTCTAATCTGGTCCTCTTTCAACCCCTCCCCCTTTCTTCCCTCCTTTGTAAGCTATATAGATTGGAGCTAAAAGTGTGCCTATGTCCACCACTCCTCCCACAGGCTTGGCAGGAGTCCCATCAAACAGGTTGGCTTTCATTTGGGACCAGGGTTGCCTTCAAGGCACCCTTGACTTTCAAAATTGGTGAGCCCCACAAAAGATTAAGCAAACATAACAAGTTTGACTACAGGAGGCCAAAGGCTGACTGAAATAGCGCTCACTGCGCGTGTGTGTGTGTGTGTGTGTGTGTGTGTGTGTGTGTGTGTGTGTGTGTGTGTGTGTGTGTGTGTGTGTGTGTTATTGTGTCAGCTGCAGAGGGAGTAGTTGGTAGAGGGAAGAGGAAACAACCAGACTGGTTTGAGGATAGTGAGGAGTTGTTGTCACTGCTGATCAAAGCCAAGGATGATGCTCACCTGAGGATGATACAGTGCAATACTTCAGCCAACCGGAAGGAGTTTAGGAGACATCAGAGAAAGGTAAAGGTTGCAGTGGACAATGCTAAGGAAAAATGGGTATGCAGAGTTGGCAAGGAGGGGGAAGCTGCAAAAAAGGATGGTTGCACAAGGTGGAAGAGTATCAGGAAGTTGCAGCTGGCTCATGCTGGAAGAAGACCAACAAGACCCACTGCTGTCATGAAAGAAAATGGAAGTTTGACTCAGGGTCCCGAGGAGGTAAGAGACAGATGGCATCAGCATTTTGTAAAGATACTTAACATATTCTGTGCATTCAATGATGAAGTGATTGACACTCTGCCACTACTCTCACCACACTTGGATTTGGATATGCCACCAACTGAAGAGGAAGTGATGCAGGCTCTAACCAAATTGAAGATGAGAAAGGCAGGAGGAAAGTCTGGTGTCCTTCCTGAACTAATCCTCCATGGTGGTGTAGATCTGTGGGATAGAATGCTGGAGGTGATGCAGAAGGTGTGGGAAGAAGGTAAAGTGGTGAGAGACTGGCAGGACGCAGTGGTTGTTCCAATCCCAAAGAAAGGTGACCTGAAGCAGTGTGACCATTGGCGTGGAATAAGTTTGTTGGATGTGGTAGGGAAGGTACTAGGCAGAATTGTACAGGGAAGATTGCAAGTGATTGCTGAAAAAATTCTGCCAGAGTCACAGAGTGGGTTCAGGAAAGGACGTGGTTGTGCAGACATAATTTTTGTTGCTAGACAGCTTGTGGAGAAAGCGAGGGAACATGGCGAATCATTGTATGTGTTGTTTGTAGACTTGAGGAAGGCTTATGATTCAGTGCCCAGGCAAGCCCTATGGAAGGTCCTAGAGAAGTATGGTGTGCCAGAAAAAATGTTGAATGTTGTGAAGTCTTTCCATGAGGGGATGCATGCTGAGGTTAGAGTGGGTTCGACTGTAACTGATAGGTTTGAGGTCCGGAATGGCGTACAGCAGGGATGTACCCTGGCACCCACACTATTTAATATCTACTTTAGTGCTGTGGTGGCTGATTGGCACAATAGGAGTAGTGGTGCAGGAGTGAGTGTGTTATATAAGCGTGGTAGGAAGTTGGTTGGGGACCGCACAGCTAAGTCTAGATTGAGTGAAATGAGAGTAACTGAGTCCCAGTTTGCTGATGATGTGGCATTGTATGCAACCTCTCGGGATAGTTTTGAGTCAGTAGCAGCAGAGTTTGTGAAAGTGGCAAGTGAATGGGGGCTGACTGTGAGTACTGAGAAGACAAAAGGGATGGTTGTTGGTGAGGGATTGAATGAGAGTGATGTCAGACCAGTGCAGGTGGAGGGTGGCTCTGTGGATGTAATCCAGGACTTCACATACTTGGGTGCTAACATCTCAAGAGATGGGGAGATCACTAGTGAGGTGACTAGAAGAATTGCTAGAGCAGCTAGAGCATTTGGATGTTTGAGGGTGCCAGTATTTAAGAACAAAGACCTCTCATTGGCCACAAAGAGAGCAGTGTATAGGGCAGTTGTTCTAGCTGTATTACTGTATGGAGCTGAAACTTGGACGATGAAGGCTGTGTATACAAGACGTTTGAATTCTTTTCATAACTGTTGTATTCGGACAATCCTGGGTGTGATGAGGTACCAACAATGGAATGAAAGATTAACATCTCAAAGCCTATCACATAGGTTTGGCTTGCAGCACTCCATCTCTGATATCATTCTGGAGCAGCGTTTAAGATGGCTGGGTCATGTGGGTCGCATGGATGAAGAAAGGCTTCCAAATAGATTGTTGTTTGGGGAGCTTAACATGAAGAGACCATGCCACGGAGCAAAGAAGAGGTGGAGGGATGTTCTGAAAGTGGATTTGCAGGCAATTGGTGTGTATGATAGATGGTATGAGTTGTGCCAGGACAGGAAGGGGTGGTTTCATCTGTGTTTAGATGGTGTAGAGAAAATTTCAATATCCAGGCGATGGAACACCTGCTCAGCTAACAAGCAATCTGAATTAAGAACACTAAGTTGTGCCTGTGGAAGAAAATTCCAAGACAAGGAGATCTGAACAGACACCAACATTTCTGTGTGATGCCATCATAAGCTAAGTTTATTGTCATTATTGCCATTGGTCCTGGATTCACCATTATTAACCACATGTGGGTGTGATAATGGGTGTGATTTAATCATAGCGACCACACCCATAAGTTATTTGGGCTGCCAAAGGCTAATTAAAGGACCAATCAGGCTGAAACATAGCATGTGGTCTCTATGTGACCATGAGTGTTATTACCTTCTCATAGGCCCGTGGGTGTGGTTATGGGTGTGGTTTGGAAAATATATTTTTTGTAATAGTATGAATGGCAGCAACCACATATTTCATTTAAGCTGCTACCAGCATATTTTTCTTTTGTAACTTTACTACTTTCATACTTCACTGCACCAATCCCACTGGTATATATAAAAGGAGAGGTCTGTCTGTCTGCCTGTCTATCTGTATGTTTATACCATCATTCTGGCCAAACCAGTGGGGGATTTCTCTGAAACTTGGCATGATGATAGATTTTGACCTAACTAAAAACATGGGCTAAAAAAATCCGGGAAATGGTTACCATGGTGATGAAAAGAGCCCAAAAATGGTATTTTTGCCAAAAAAGCACTTGGAGCTACAGGTCTAAAATTTGCTATGCATATACAACTTCACTCTGGGAGTAACATGGGCTGGATCCCACCTGACCACACCTCTTCCTTTCCCTGTATAAGGCTAAAAATGTTGAAAATGGTAGTTCAGCAAAATTGCTTGAACCTAGGGAGCTAGACCATGAACCCATATATATTTGGAATCGACCCATTTCTGTGTTCATATCAGGCCTAAAATAGGCCAAAAATGGTACTTTGGCTGAACAAACCTTTGGAGTGACAAAATTAAAACATGATATGCATACACAACTTGACTTTGGGAGTAACATGGGCGGGATTCCTCCTGGCTACACCTCTTCCCATTGGTGTGTAAAGAGAAAAAATGCCACAAAAGAAAACTTCTGAATAACACTAGAACCTAACGAGTTAGATCTACTTACCTATTTTTATATATATATATTTGGGTTCATAGATATGTATATATGTAAGCTTGTATGCATGTGTGTCTAGGTATCACAGCCAAACACTTAGGATCAAAAAGGCCGAAATTTGGCATATGATCTCCGAGAACCCAGGTAAGCGTTATTAAACACCTGTGGGCATGGTAATGTATGCGGTTTTCATGGCCACACCCACAGGAAGTTATTTAGGCTGAAAAAAGTTGTTCAAAGACCAATCAGGCCAAAGTTTGGCATGCAGTCTCCAAGTACTCGGGAAAGAATTATTAGCTTCATACTGGCGTAGCTAATCAAACGACCGACCAGACTAAAATTTAGAATGTGGTGTCCAAGCAACTGGGTAAGCATTATTAATCACATGTGCGTGTGTCAATGGGTGTGTTTTGGTCATTGCCACACCCATAGGACATCATTATGCCTACCAAAAACTCATTTATGGACCAACCAGGCTGAAATTTGAATTGCTTCTATAGTGTTTCATGTTGACATTGGCCGGGCAACGCCAGGTATATGCTGCTAGTATACATGTAGAACTGTATTTTTATCTGTCTGTATGTCCATCTGTCCGAGTGGCAGGGTTTTGGAAGCAGCTGGTTAACATTTGGTATGAGCACTTGGAGTGGGTGTTCAGTGGTTATCACCCAATTAAATTTAGAATTGTAGTATTTTGCCAATCTATCTATCTTCTTCCATTTGAATAGCCACTGGGATTTGGAGAACTGCTGGTCCAAATGGGATGACATGTGGCATGAGCACTTGGAGTGGGTGTGGAGTGGCTACTACACAAGATTGAAGTTGCAGTAGTTTGCCTATTTATCTATCTATATTGTTTGTATTTCTGTATAGCCACTGGCCGATTGGGATGATATTTGACATGTGCAGTTGGAATCGGTGTGTGTGTGCATGTTGGGGGGGGGGGAGGGTTAGTTTTAAAATAATGAAATTTGGAATTACAATTTTTTTGGCTTATCTATCTATCCTTTTCTATTTGGGCGCAAATACTGGGTCACTTGGGACCAAATTTGGCATAAGCACTTGGATTGGATGGGGGATGGCTTAAAACTAATGAAATTTGGAATTGCAGTAATTTTGCTTATATATTTATTTTTCTTTATGCATCCCGTGTGTTTTTTTCTTCTTCACAGGTTAGGACCAATGCTTTTGGTTTAAAAAAATCTGAATTCAAATCCTTGGTCAGACTTCCTCCCTTCCCCCCCCCCCCCCCTCATCCTCTTATCTCATCCCTACCCCTTCTTCTTCCTACTGCAATGGGTATGACCAAGTGAGAACCAGGGGGGGGGGGGGGAAGGACAAGCATTCACTTGAGTGGAACCTAAAACTATGCGAATTTTAAATGGCATTAAAAGATATCTGGTGAGGGAAGACCAGGGTGTATGATCACACCTTACCCAAAACAGGCAACAAAATTAATATGACTAAAATTGAAACATAATCTGAAACCACTTGAGAGAAATGAGTACATCGTTACTTGAGTTAATAATTGGCACAAAAAATGCTTTAAATTTTTTTAAATGTGATCTAAAAAGGGTTAAGAAAGTTGTTTTCTGGCCAAACCCTCCCCCCCCTCCCCATTTTTTATTTTTAGCATGGACAAGTAATGGTGATAGAAAACGAGTGTCCAATCATTTTCTCACAGAGATCATTATTATTCCTGGTCAAGCTGTTTCTCTTATTCAAAAGTAACTTTTGGAGCTATTTTGCATGAATGATTGTATACTAGTTCTCAATAGTTGTGTAATATAGAGATACTAGTCTACAATATTCGTGTAATATTGAGTATACTAGTCCTCAATAGTCGTGTAATATAGAATATACTAGTCCTCAATAGTCGTATAATATAGAGTATACCAGTCCTCAATAGTCGTGTAATAGAGTATACTAGTCCTCAATAGTCATGTAATATTGAGTATACTAGTCCTCAATAGTCGTGTAATATAGAGTATACTAGTCCTCAATAGTCGTGTAATATAGAAATACTAGTCTACAATATTCGTGTATTATTGAGTATACTAGTCCTCAGTAGTCATGTAATATAGAGTATACTAGTCCTCAATAGTCGTGTAATATAGAGATACTAGTCTACAATATTCGTGTAATATTGAGTATACTAGTCCTCAATAGTCGTGTAATATAGAGTATACTAGTCCTCAATAATCGTGTAATATAGAGTATACTAGTCCTCAATATTGATGTAATATGGAGCAGATGTAACTGCTAACAAATCGTATTAAACATTTCATGAATACATGTAATAGTTCCAAGATAATGAATGCTAGTTATTCTCCCTTTCTTCTAACTTTACGAAGCACATGCACTCAAGAGAACCAAATGGAACAAGTGCAAACCACACGTGGTTCTGTGGGACATATAAGTTATGTAACCATAGCAACTATAAAGTAACTGGTTGTGAGCTTCAATTCCCTGACAGAAAGGAATGAACCTTCATGTTTTGTTCAATTGCACAGGATGAATAAAAAAAACAAACATGATTTTATGACCAAACTACTAAAAAAACTGAAAGGTGAAAAAATTTTATGAAAACAGAAGGGGAAAAAAAACCCTGGAAAAAGTCCAAAAATGTAAAAAAAAATTTTTTTTTTTAAATGTTTTCACCTCAAACTTTTAGCTCTAATCATCACAAATGAGGTTAGTCATTGAGTCTCCACAGAAAATGTCTGACTAAGACTTGGAAGAGATCATAGACGTCTGGAACAGAAAGCCACAATGGATTGTTGCATAAAACTAAAATCCATCCACTTCACTTAGGACCCAAAAATCAGCAGTTAATCACAGAAGTGATGATCTCAGAGATTCTGAAGGAACTCTTGCTGCTTCCAGTATCCTTACTAACCACATTACATAATATAATCACACACACAAAAAAAGTACAACCCAATTGAGTTCAAAATGACACTGATTACTGACTAAACAGTTGCATTCAAAAGATCTACTGCTCCTCCGCTCCTCCAAGGGACAGGGACAGTTCACTTTGTTCACTGCTACTATGCAATCCAATCACACCACAAAATGATGACCACAAGAGAGTTCCAAACTCATCGCTCACCACCAGTCAGTGAGAGAAAGACGGTGAGTGAAAATCTGTGCTATAATTAAAACCAAGAGGAACATCCATAGCTCTGGTCAGGTAAGGGAACAGCTAATGTTGATCATTTCATTCCAAAGCACACCTTATGGTTCTGATTGTTCAGCATTACTCCATGCCTGCAAAAGAATCTGACCTTTCTATAATAAAAAAAAATCAACGGGCAACAGTGAAATCAACCTTTCAGCATTAAACAATGCCTTCAAAACATCCTGACCTTTCTAAAAGATCCAAGGGTAACCTGATAGCATGCCTACTAATGAGCTACTGCTATTTGAATGAAGCCACAAGGTCTAGAAATGGTTTCTATAATGTTTCATGTAGTCCTAGGCCTAGGCTACACCGGGCATGCACGCTAGTCTTGAAACACTGCAAATAAAATGATGCCATAGTTACCACGAGACACACCACCCACTTCAGACTATGAGACCTAGCGCACCTGTTGGCTGGGGGTCCAGGCTGGTCAGAGGAGGAGCAGCCCTCTGTGGGACTTGTGGTGCCCTCACTGTTGTCATGGAGACAGCATTCAAATATTTCTGGGTGGGGGGTGAGTCAGCCAAACTGGTCAGTAGAGAAGAGCTGTTCTCAAGGAGTTCCTGTGAGCGCAACATAAGAACAGCTTCATCAGATATCCTGGGGCAAGGATCTGCAAAGGCTAGGTTCTGCAGAGGATGGAGCAAGATGGCAGGGAATGGGTGAAAGTAACTGATGGC
The DNA here is from genome assembly GCA_963969325.1 of Lycopodina hypogea. Classification (NCBI taxonomy): domain Eukaryota; kingdom Metazoa; phylum Porifera; class Demospongiae; order Poecilosclerida; family Cladorhizidae; genus Lycopodina; species Lycopodina hypogea. Next base: position 955,559 of record OZ017793.1, on the reverse strand, counting down.
TACTCCTGAACTATAATGACTAGAGAGAAATCTAACGAGAATAACATTTTACATGATAAAAGGAAATATAGAAGACTTAAAATAAAGATTAGAGTTCCATTCCAAGTGTGTGTATTCTAGAATGGTTCAGCTTAGTGTTACATTCCCATACTGCAAGAGGAGAGAGAACTGGCTGCATAGTCAGTGGAGGAGAAAGAACTGGCTGCATAGTCAGTGGAGGAGAGAGAGCTGGCTACATAGTCAGTGGAGGAGAGAGAATTGGCCGTATAGTCAGTGGAGGAGAGAGAACTGGCTGCATAGTCAGTGGAGGAGAGAAATGGCTGTATAGTCAGTGGAGGAGAGAGAACTGGCTGTATAGTCAGTGGAGGAGAGAGAACTGGCTGCATAGTCAGTGGAGGAGAGAACTGGCACAGTCAGTGGAGGAGAGAGAACTGGCTGCACAGTCAGTGGAGGAGAGAGAACTGGCTGCACAGTCAGTGGAGGAGAGAGAACTGGCTGCATAGTCAGTGGATGAGAGAGAACTGGCTGTATAGTCAGTGGAGGAGAGAGAACTGGCTGCATAGTCAGTGGAGGAGAGAAAACTGGCTATATAGTCAGTGGAGGAGAGAGAACTGGCTGTATAGCCAGTGGAGGAGAGAGAACTGGCTGTATAGTCAGTAGAGGGGGGGAGAGAAAAATGGCTGTATAGTCAGTGGAGAGAGAACTGGCTTCCCTGAGGGGTTCAGGGGGTGTGGAAAAAAATGCTGGGTGATTTCTTGTGTTCACCTCGTCTTGTGAAGCATTTCCCAGATGGTGGCGGGACCACGATGGTCCTTTCCCTGTCTCCTCAGACCATCTGGCTTTGTTCCACCAAAATTCCCTGTCAGGTTTTTGTCGGTTCTCCCTGTTGGAGGGCGGGGCCTTCCTGAACCTCTCAATGTACCTGCATGGAGTATATACACCTTCAGCTAAATAGGCTCCAGACCTGCCCATAATATGCATCCACCCTTTACCAATCCCTGCCCACCCACATCAGTCCCAACCTAGGTTCTACCTTGCGAGAGTGCTGCCCTCTCTGTCCACCTTCTGTTTCTTGCCCTCCATTCCATCCTCACTAGTCACACCCACCATTGTATTGTGGCCTCCATAATCCCCTTCATCTTCTAGTGCAGAAGGCCACACCTCCTCCGACCTGGCAGACACCCCACTACTACCTATGCTCTCCTCCTCCTCCAAACATTGACCCCAGAGGGGGACATCATCTGGGAGGCTGAGAGGTATTTGAAGGTGAGGGTTGCCCCCTTCCTCGATGAGATCACACCTCTTCATCATGGTGTCTGCAGAGGTGGGAGGGGAGAGAGGCAGTGGGAGGAGGGCTGGCGGGCTGGCAGAGACACTGTGGATCTTCAGGAAGGAGCACAGGAATCAGGGCACTGCAATTTGACAATCCAGTTATTTCAGAGGTGAAAGTTAACCTCACACATGCACCCAACCTGCTGCAGGCAGCCCAGCCCACTCTCTAGAGCCCCACCCCCTCCTCTTGCAGGAAGGTTGCTGATGACCTTCTCAAGGGAACAATTGCACTTGCCTTAGGGCACCACCAAGCCACCTAGTAATAAACAATGTGGAGGAAAACTGCATGTTAGGAAATGTCTGGCTGAATTAAAACCCAATTGACTATCAGTTCATACTTTGGGATAATTTACCTTACTGGGGAGAAACCTTCTAGCGCTTGCAAGGCAGTACGGCGGGAGGTCACTCTAGCGCAGCTACGCACCATTTTCCAAAAAAAATCATCTCTTTTGTAGCTCTGCACTTAAAATGAGTTCATTGCAGCTCGGACACAACAGATTGTAGCTACGGCAGAACCTGGTAAATGCCCGCCAAAAATGAGCTGGTTCGCATAAGAAATAATATTAGTAGCCAAGAACGACCATTACTAAATTGTAGTCTGGAGGAGTCCGTTGGAATATGTCGCAGGGTTTGGTAGGATCCATTGACCCGGGGAAGGGGAGGAAGTGTTTTGTAGGATCAATTGACCAGGGAACTGGGAGCTCCAGGTTTATAGTAAGAGAAGAGTGGCATACCCTACCATTTTCTCTCCCCCATTCCCTCCCTCCATACCCACTTGATGTCTATTTAGAAATATCTATTATATTCAGTCATGATAGTAGCATCAAGTATTTATCACCTATTGCCCACACTCTCAGCTCTACAGATAATACACTAGAGAATGTGGTCTGTTTAAATAATATTTGGAAAAGATTGATGTGTCTGAATGTGCCTCCACTTCCCCACACCTCCCTCCTTCCCTCCCTCCTTCCCTCCCTCCTTCCCTCCCTCTTTGCCTCCCTCTTTGCCTCCCTCTTTCCCTCCCTCTTTCCCTCCCTCTTTCCCTCCCTCTTTCCCTCCCTCTCTTGTATGTGTGTGTTGTAGTTGTTTGACAAATATTTGGAGCCTGTTGGTAGCCACCATGTGGATGTCACCTCCATCTTCCAAAGAGATGGGTGAGTGTGTATGTTCGTGTGTGTGTGTATGTATTATCGTGTGTGTGTGTGTGTGTGTGTGTGTGTGTGTGTGTGTGTGTGTGTGTGTGTGTGTGTGTGTGTGTGTGTGTTCTGTGTGTGTGTGTGTGAGTGAGAGAGAATGGGTGTGTGAGAGAGAGAGAGTGAGTGTGTGTGCGCACGCCTGTGTGCATGCGTGTGTTGGGCAATGTAAGTTCTCACCCAGAAAGGGAAGCTACCTTATTTATTGTTATTGTAGTACCACAAAAATGTCTAAATTTATCTTAATATGGCTCTCTAATTGCGAGGAAATATATCCAACTTGTTACATGGTGCCTTGTAGTTACAGTGGCATCTAGTATGACAGTCCACCCATTTACACTCCCAGCCCTCAACTTTTTCTGGTTCTAGCAGCTTCTCTGTGAGATTTGGGAGTGTTGTGAAGGTTCAGCATGTTTGCATGACTGTGTGCTGCCCAGCAAGAATCCAATCCTGAAGACAGGTAAAGGGTATTTTAGACTGCACACACACACACACACACACACACACACACACACACACACACACACACACACACACACACACACACACACACACACACACACACACACAGACAGACAGAATTTTTTTAATGACAAAGTCATGCTTTTCTCATGGCATCTTGCTCTCAGAATAGTCTCATGGTGGTGTGGTGTGACTGACCCCCTCTCAGAATAGTCTCATGGTGGTGTGGTGTGACTGACCCCCTCTCAGAATAGTCTCATGGTGGTGTGGTGTGACTGATCTCCTCTCAGAATAGTCTCATGGTGGTGTGGTGTGACTGACCCCCTCTCAGAATAGTCTCATGGTGGTGTGGTGTGACTGACCCCCTCTCAGAATAGTCTCATGGTGGTGTGGTGTGACTGACCCCCTCTCAGAATAGTCTCATGGTGGTGTGGTGTGACTGACCCCCTCTCAGAATAGTCTCATGGTGGTGTGGTGTGACTGACCCCCTCTCAGAATAGTCTCATGGTGGTGTGGTGTGACTGACCCCCTCTCAGAATAGTCTCATGGTGGTGTGGTGTGACTGACCCCCTCTCAGAATAGTCTCATGGTGGTGTGGTGTGACTGATCTCCTCACAGAGTATCCATTGAGTACAAATGACCCTTGCTCAGGGAATAACTTCATGAATGATAGGTAACCATGATAACCATGGCAAAGTAGGTGTGTGAATTTCTTCATTGTCCCTCATGAAAAGGAAGTACAAGGAAGCAATGTGTTTGTGTCAGGACTGTGCAAAAGTCGAGCCTGTGTTAGGATCAGGGACTGTGCCAGTGTACCACCTGTGTTAGGATCAGATTAAAGTAATAGTTGCCAAGTAACAAGTGTTTGGGTTGAGTCCCTTATAGCCATGGCAGCTCTGATTGTGTGAGAGGAATAAGAGAGGAAAGATGAGCAAATAAAAGGAAGTGACATGAAGAAGTTAGTGGAAGTGAGGAAGTGAGAGGTGGAAGTGAATTATAAAGATGAAGTGTGAGTAGGAAGTGAGAAGTGTGTGTCTCTGTCTCTCTGTCTGCAGGTGGATGGAGCAGGACCCTGAGGAGATCTATCAGAGTGTGCTGACATGTATGAAGGGAGTGGGTGTGGCCTCGCAGTCATGTGACCTGGCTGAACTGAAAGGTGTGGGCATCACCAACCAGCGGGAGACCACCATCCTGTGGGACTGCAAGACAGGAGAGTGTCTGTATAACGCCATTGTGTGGTGTGACGGCCGCACCAGTGAGGTGGTGGACACCCTGCTCCAGTCCGCCTCAAAGGACGAGCTCAGAGTGAGTGCAGATTCCATAGTGTACAGTGTAGAGTGGCCGGGGAAATAAACCTCCAGGTCTATAAATAGTTCTATGCTCCTGGATGACTGCATGTATTTTTCAAAGAACTGTTGATATGACGTGTGTGTGATGGATTACTTGGAAGGGTACTTTGAATGGCCATTGTGCACTGGTGGAATTTCTGGCACCAAAGACATCTGCCATAACTCACTAATTCTTGTGACAGAGTGGAGCTTAGTTCAAGGCTTGACCTCTCTCATTGCTCTTTTCAGAGTTTATAATCTCATACTAGAGCCTTTTGTGGTACTTTTTATTATTCCCCCTGTAATTTACCAAGAGAAATTTATATGTTAGGGCCCTGGAGAGAGTGCAAAGGTGACCTTGGTACTTGGTAAAATCAGAAAGTTCTAATCGGAATATAACTCTAAGGTTGCCAAGATTTTACTTTTCTTAAAGGGTAACTGAACTGGAAAAAAAAAAAATTGTGTCTTATCTTGTCCTTGATGCATAACCTGGTATAATTTTTTTTTGTTGAAATTTTAGTCCTATAATCATGAAGAAAACTGAGCCTCAAAAATTTACTTCCTGCGGGGGTGTAACTCTTCAATGACGTCACAAGGGGGACAGCTGTGGCAAAATCCTGTGAAGTGATATGCTACATCAACAAACTTCCAACAATTCCTCCAGTTAGGAGGCAGGATTCTGCTGGTAGGTGTAGGATTGGTAGCAACACATTGACATCTAGCACAATAGCAATTAAAAAAAGAGTTATGGAGTAGGAAATCTGAAGGAATAAGTGAATAAATTTGTCCCTTGGGAGAGTGCAATAATTATTCATACCTTCAGATCCTATTGATACTGCTCTTCAGTTTCATCTAGCTCTGATTCAGGTACAGAAAATGAGAGTCAAAGACTTTCAGATTTGTTATGTTAAAATGCAGCTATTTGAAAAATTCTTTTTAACTTGGGCTACTTATGGTGTGGAGCTAGATATTTAATATTTAGCTATAATTATAGCTACAGAAAATGAAGTTGTGAGAAATTATTGCACTCCCCAAAGGGAACTCTTCACTTATTCCTTCAGAGGAGCTGGGTCTTCAGATTAGCTACTCTGCAGCTCTTCTGCAGTTGCTATCTCTCTAGGTATCAATGTACTGATGCCACTCCTGGACTTACTGACAGAATTGGGCCTTCTGCCTCCAGGAATTGTTGACGTTTGTTGAAGAAGCATTTCATTACAATTGAATTCTGGCTGCAGTCGTCTCCCTTGTGACGTCAATGACTAGTTACACCCCCACAGGAAGTAAAATTTTTAAGCTAAGTTTTCTTCATGAATATTATACTAAAATTTTCCAAATTTTTTTTACCAGGTTTTACATCAAGAACAAGATAAGACAAAAAAAAAAAAAAAAAAAAAAAATATATATATATATATATATATATATATATATATATATATATATATATATTTTTTTTTTTTTTCTTTTCTTTTCTTTTCTTTTCTTTTTTTTTTTCTTTTTTTTTTCCAGTTGATTTACCCTTTAATGCAGAATGGATATTCTTTTAGAGGTAACTATTCTATGCTGATCATGGTCCCTGACCTTGCATCCCTCTACTCCTTTAACTCTTGCACATGTCCACACACTTCCTTCTCTGGACCAATCACTGTCTACCCCTGCCACACCCACATCACACCCCTGCCATGCCCCCCTGCTACAGCCACTCTGCGGTCTCCCGCTGCACACGTACTTCAGTGCCCTGAAGATCAAGTGGTTGATGGAGAATGTGGAGAAAGTGAAGAATGCCATCGCAGACGGTTGCTGCATGTTTGGAACAGTGGACACTTGGATCATCTGGGTAGGTCCAGACACAAACACGGACAGACAGACAGATACACATGCACGCACACTCACCTCACTCTCTGTCTGTGCTGTGTGGGGCTGTGTTCTCATGATCCACACCCACTACAGCCACCAACATGCCATGTCCTGGAGCAGACTTGTTTCTCCCACTCTCTGTAGGTCCAGTGCTACCCATTGTTGGCTGATGATGAGCTAGTGATGGATGGTTGTGTTCATGTTGTTGTTGTCATAGAGATTGACAGGGGGTGTGGCTGGAGGTGTGCATGTGACAGACGTGACCAATGCCAGCAGAACTATGCTCATGAACATCGAAACACTGAAGTGGGACCCCTACCTCTGCAAGTGTGTGTGTGTGTGTGTGTGTGTGTGTGTGTGTGTGTGTGTGTGTGTGTGTGTGTGTGTGTGTGTGTGTGTGTGTGTGTGTGTGTGTGTCTGTGTGTGTGTGTGTCTGTGTGTGTCTGTGTGCGCGTGTGTGTGCTTTTAGGAGAGGGGCATAAATAACTTTTCTGTCTCCTCTCTCTCCTAACCTCCCTCTCTCTCCGTCCCTCCATTCTGTTGCAGATTCTTTGACATTCCCTCTTCCATCTTGCCAGAGATTAAGAGCTCCTCTGAGATATATGGAATAATTGTGAGTGCTTGCATCATGTGATCAGAGGTTTGTGTGTGTGTATTTTGTTATAACCTTAATTAATGTATGTGCCCCTCCCTTCCCACAGAGAGAAGGTCCGCTGGAGGGAGTGCCCATCTGTGGTGTAAGTTCCATGAATTCCTGTGACCTCTAGAGTGAAGTATTGGTGCTGTAGTGTACCACAGACCCCCTGCAAGTGGTAGAGCTTAATTATAGGGGTGGCAGATGATGTGGCTATTGCATTACTAGCCAAGAGGGGGGGGGGGGGAGGGAGTTGTTACAAGCCGTTCAGCACTGCCATAGTCAATTGTTATATAGGGAGAATCTAAGCATGGGGGGGGGGGGGTCATGACCAGAACAGAAGAGATCAATAAATCTGATGGTTAATTGGTAACTGTGTAGCTTGTGTTATGCTAACACTGGTGATACATGATATTAACACATGGTTTTGATTATATGCAGTGTCTGGGTGACCAACAAGCAGCGTTAGTCGGTCAGCAATGTTTCAGACGAGGGGAGGCCAAGAGTACATATGGAACAGGTTGCTTTTGTCTCTACAACACAGCACATGTGAGCATTTTTAACACATGTGCACCCTCATGGAGTAGATGTGTCACCTTTAGACCTCCTGTGATAGTCCCTAATAATCTCTCATCACACCTACAACCCCCTCCCTCCCTCCCTTATGTGTGTTCGCCCTTTGCTCTCCTCTCTTCCCTCTCTCTCTCTCTCTCATCTCTGTCTCCAGGAGATTGTGCAGTCATGCTCAGGCATGCTCACCACAGTGGCCTACCAACTGGGGCCCTCCCACGAGCCTACATATGCCCTGGAGGGCTCCGTCTCTGATGCTGGCCAGAGTGTCAAGTGGCTCAAGGACAACTTGCAACTCTTCAAGGAATCTTCAGAAATAGGTCCTCCATGATCTGATGGTGTGGGATGTATATGAAACACATTTGTGTAGGTGGGATGATGTGTTCAAGGTGGTGATGTATATGTTGCATTGTAGAGGGCCTGGCCAAGTCTGTGGCTGATACAGGAGACGTGTACTTTGTACCTGCCTTCTCTGGTCTGTACGCCCCGTACTGGGAGACAGATGCACGTGGGGTCATAGTCGGCCTCACCAACTACACCAACAAGGCCCACCTTTGCAGGGCCACTCTGGAGGCTGTCTGCTTCCAGTCCAGAGAGGTAAGTGGCTGGGGGACATAACATGTGAGGCAGTGTCAACGTAGGACAGACCCTGGGGTAGAGGAAGTGTTAACATGGGCCAGACCCTGGGGTAGAGGCAGTGTCAACATAGGCCAGATCCTGGGGTACAGAAAGCAATTATCAAAATTCCCAACTTTTCATATATTTGCAATGTGAAGTTATTCTGTGTTAAAAATGGTCGGATGTAAAAAGTGATACTCATTCATCCATTACACAAACACACACACACCCTCCACCCACACACCCTCCACCCACACAAGATCTTGCAGTGCATGAACAAGGACTCGTCCAAGGGAGAGCTGGAGAAGGTGTATGTGGATGGAGGCATGACATGCAACAACTTCCTTCTTCAGCTGCTCGCCAACATCCTTGGCATACCAGTTGGTAAGGTGTGACTTCACTGAGCTGCCCCTCCCCTCAGGGTATGGGAATGACTATATGTGGTTGTATATAAGCAGGTTTGTTTTCTTGAACGTGAAATGTTGACATTGTTATGAATGCATTTTGCCAATGTAGGATGAGTTGTTTTTTAACAGCGTAATGCAGAATGTTTTGTGTGAGCATACTCCCTCAACTGGCGACAAAGTTTGGCCTTTGCCTCTAATTGTTTATTTCAGCTCTTGCAGGTTGATTGTGTGTGTGCGCGTGCACGCGCCCGGGTAGTTATGGTATTGTGGAGATATCTGTGCTGCTGATAATTACTGCACAAGGACAGGACTGGATGTTGTCAGTGATGAAATATTCCACTGGATGAGTCACTAAACAACTTGAGGATGCAATGTAACACCGTATAACTCTAACCACCACTGATTTGTGTTTAAGCAATCTTGGAAAGGGAAATTAATGTTATGTAACATTATTGTTCATTAAATACTGGTGTGATATTCCGTATCTGTCAGTAGGAAATTCCACCACCTCAACTCACAGCATTGCATGTGCAGCAGTCATGAGCCCACACATGCACTGGCACTGGTCTCATCACTCCCACTGAAGGATGGTCTCCCAACAAACACCACCCAATGCTTTCCCTCCCACCCCACCATCCCTTCAGGTGACCTCATTCACTCTACTCTATTCTGCAGTGCGGCCAAAGTTCACTGAGATGACGGTGCGTGGTGCTGCTATAGCTGCCGGTCTGGCAGTGGGGGTGTGGCCCAACACTGACAGACTCCCCACACCAGAGACAGATGTCTTCACCTCACAGATCCCCGAGTCTGGTATTCCATAGATACACCAAATAATATCCACAGGTCTTCACAGTGATGATGGTGTTGTTGTTTAGAGCGTGACCGGCAGTATGAGCGCTGGATGAAGGCAGTGAGCAGATGTCGCAAATGGACAGGCAAGAACGACCTCAAGAGGGAGCAAGAGAGAACTAGAGGTTACCCATGCCCCCTCTCTCTCCCTCCTTGTGGTGTGATGTGGTGTGATCCTCTCTGTGTAGGCCGTCTTGCTGTGAGCTTTGGCAGTGGCGTAGTGACTGGAGTATTCCTGGGAGTGGCCATCTACATGGCCATAAACCTCACCAAATAGAGCACACCCACACATGATATAGAAATATATATATATATATATCAAATTTGACCCTATCAAAATTGTAACCTATTCATTCATTAGTGTGGGAGTGGTGTGTGTTGTACAGGCCTACAGCTGGGAAATGTGTTAGCTGTCATAGAAGAACCGGACCAAGCCGTATCTGATGGCGAAGGCTAGCACTGACCCCAGCACCTGTGAGGACAGTGACACACAAACACACCATAGGACTATGAATACACTTTATTACAGCATGAATGCTGCAGCCCAGAGGTTGTGACTGTGTGAACACACGCACCTGGATTCCCATCAGGTATGTGGTCAGTGTTTCCTCGTGACAAGGGCCCACCCACTTGAGTAGAAGGTTGATAATTGTGAGGTTGTTGATTCGCACAAAGTGGCCCTCTTTGCTGACATCCACCTCCATGGAGACGAGGCCTAACAAGCTAGCCATCTTCAAGACA
>OZ017793.1:795649-945371 GCA_963969325.1 Lycopodina hypogea | reverse complement strand
CCACATTTATAAAAACATAACTTTCATTATAATACTTTTTATATATTAAATTGTCAAGAGAATTAATTTTTTAAAACAATTTATTGATAACAATGGAAAAAAACTATAATCCTTTTATTTAAAGTCCTGAAGGGAAAAAAATGAATAAAATCAATTTTTTAAGAAAGGAAATTATTTTAAATATGATGTCATCTTATGCTAATAGAGCTAGTGGTGTTCATATATTTATTTATATGTATATGATAAACTGCAAAATGGCTGTTAGGATCCAGTTGAAAATTGGCAGATGTGATATTCAGATAAGCGAAAAAGTAACCTGGCTATGTCCCATTTGTCCAAACCCCATTGTTCAAGTGTAGTGACTGAAAGAAGCCCAAAAAAGGTTCTTCCTCATCCACCATTTTATTTACATAAAAGGGAATGCACAGCCTTTCACATGATACCACATCAAAGAGACCTTAATGCATTTCAACAAGGCCCACCAAGTTATCAAGAAAAAATGCCTATCAGCAATTCAAAGGGGATAAAATGGTGAACTCTGAAGTAGTTCTACTTTTTATTTATATCAAAGGGAATACACAGCCTTTCACATGCTACCACACCAAAGAAGCATTAATGATTTGAACATGGCCTGCTAAGTAAACATTAAAAAAAACAAAAACAAACCTATCATGCAAGGGACTACTGCTTCTGGACAGCAGCTGAAGGTACAGAAATCTTGCAGACTAGGAACTGCTTTTGGAGAGCAGCTGAAGGTACAGAAATCTGTGCACACACAAACCTCTTTTCCACCCAACTCCCCAACTTCCACTCACCACTATTCCTGTACACCAAAATAAAATCCAACTCTCCACTACCCCTGCACCACATAATTAATTTCCATTCATTTGAACCATCAACACTTTTTCCTAAAATCTAAACACTACCAATTCAATTGAACTATCACCAATTCATTCCAAATCAAAAGTAATGCATTGGCGCATTGGTGTTCCCACGCTAATGCATTGGTGTTCCCACACTAATGCATTGGTGTTCCCACAAAAACATTTCACAAACACCATAATATATCATACAAAAGCAAACCAGAAACCTAGAACAATGCACTCCACAATTTAGGTATTAGAGAAGATATACTACTCAAAGATACATTATTGAATTTGTTTCTTACAAAAGAAAGACCATCATTAGAAAAGAAAACATCCATGTGCAAACTTCAAAAAAAGAGGAGATATTAAGAGAAACATCACAAAATCATGAGGGCATGTCTTGCAGGTGGACATGTCCAGCTGGAGTATGTGTAGTATGAGTAAACATGTATTTAGAAGAACATGTTTTAAAGTACGAATGTCTTATGGAAGGCACGTCCGGCATGAGGTCAGGTTTTATAAGACTACAAGCACTAACAAACAGGCAAACTGTAAGGCACCAAAACGAGTCAAATGAACAACACCAAGCACGTGTATAATACATGTCCACCTGTATAACATACCATCCTATAAAACCTGACCTCATGCCGGACGTGCCTTCCATAAGACATTCGTACTTTAAAACATGTTCTTCTAAATACATGTTTACTCATACTACACATACTCCAGCTGGACATGTCCACCTGCAAGACATGCCCTCATGCAATACATGACTTCCTCCAATACATACCGTCCAGCAAAACCTATCCTCATACAGGAAGTGTCCTCCTATATGACAAATCATGTAGTAAAATATGTCCTCCTGCAAAACATGTACAACATGAACTGTAAGACATGCCCTCCAATAATATATACCCTCAAGTAAAACATGTCATCCAGTAAGAAATGTTTTTTGTTTTTTTTTAGTAAAACAGAACATATAGCAAGATATGCCATCCTAAAGACAAACACTCCACCAAGACATATGCTCTCATAAGACACATCATCCTGAAAGATATATACTCCCATAACTAGCAAGCCTTTGGCCACAATTGCATGCTAGTAAATACAATTATTGAATTGTATCATAAGATATATGGGACATGCCAAATTAAAGCGAGTCACACAAAATGTCTGGACTGAAATGAATAGGTATTTCATGATTAAAAAAAATTTTAATTTTGTGATCGATAGAACAAAAATTTGTTAACTGATAGAATTAAAAGAATTGTGAAGATTGTTCATCTAATGTGAGTGATTAAGTTTTATTGATAGTTACCATGGAGAAACTGTTCCAACTTCCAAAATGAAAATAGAAGGACCTGCATATTTAGCATTTTAATACAGAATAATAAATTGTTAAAAAATGAACACAACAGTTTAGCATGCAATGTCTATCTTTATGGTGTGTAATGGAAATATTAAACTGAAAATTAATCACAAAATGTGCTAAAACTTAGGCTTGGTCCCAGACACCTTTATTCACAGCACTGATGTATTTGGACCACTAGCATGCAAAAAATGAGTGCTGGTGATGCAATACATCCAGTGCTGTGAATAAAGGCATCTCAGTCTGGGACCAGTGAAGTACCTGCCTGTGAATATAAATATGCAGACATTCTTAATAGCTATAACCTCAAAGCTGTTAAATTTTTTTTTTTTTTTTTTTTTTTTTTTTTTTTTTTTTTTGATTGGTATATATAGTTTTGTAAATATTACACACATCTGCATACACATTATAATGCACTGTGAGAAAATAACAGCCAGAAGTAATTACTGTCAAGTAATCTGGAGATGTTTGGTCACACCAAGAGACAACCATGATAGGAGGCATGGGCAGGCACTCAAAGCACTCATGGCAGTTCTTGGCAGTAGGAGGGTCACAACAGTGAAACAACTCCATAAATAGAGCAATGATGAAATATTTCAGAAATTTGTTTACTGCTACTGCTAAATCATTAGCTTATAAGTTGAACTACCAGTTTAACATTATTAAGAAGCTCTTCCCCCCCCCCCCCCTTGGATTACCAACCACACACAGTGGATCTAGGTAGTTAACGGAGTCTGTGTAAAAGAGAATAGGAAATGTTTAGAATTATATAGATAGAATATAAAATATCCCAATTGTAAAACAGACAATAGTTCGTTATTTTTTTTTTAGTCAGACCTCCCCCCCAACTCGTTCAGCAAAATACTTGCAGCAGTTCCAGACCAAGGGGGCGGAGAAAGGAGCTGGTGGTTACGAGGGTTGAAGCCTGTGGAAATTGTGGGAGCAGGACTCGGGACGGGGCCAGGAAGTTACTCCGCGTTCTGGTCTTAGGAGCTACTGTGTTGGTGTGGGTGGACGTACAATCTCCTACTTCTGTCAGCTTTAACTCAGGGTCCGCTTGCAAATTACAACTTGACTATCTCTACAATCTAGCTTGGTGTGACTGCTTTCGCAGAGCTATCTTGGTGTTCGGTTGTTCTCTTGTGGAGCTGTCTTGTGTCTTCCCTTTGTGAACCAGCTGGATGAAATACCACTCACGTGTGATAATCGCTGTGTGCCTGCTACTGGGGATTTTCAGAGGTGATTTTTTAAAACCAGTCTTTATTCTGCTAGTACTAGCTATTGCTTGATAGTTTACTCTGTTTTTTTTTTCCTGTATGCAGGAGGATGTTGTCAAGGGCCAGAGGATTGTAGCAATGGTGAGTAATAGCTCTCTACTGTCACACTGTAATGATCAATGACTGTACTCATCTTTCTGCATTGACCAGACTGAATAAGGCTGTGATGGTGTGACATTTAGTATATTGCTAGTTGGTGTAACTTGCAAGTGGAACGATAATGTCAAGAGAGGCCTCAATTGGTTGCTTTTTTTTTTTTAATATATATTTAAAATTTTTTTGCAAGCTCTGATCAACAGACATTTGGTACTAGCATGGTGGGGAAAAAGGAGATTGATCTAACTTAGTTATATTCAGCTAAAGGTGAAGGCTAGGGTTAGGGGCTAGGGTTAGGGCCAGGGCAATGGTTAGGGTTTTCCGGATCAAGTGATGTACAAGCCTCCTGGTTGGAAAAAGGGTGTGTGTAAAAGTAAAATTAGCGACAGGAAATAAATTGAAAATAATTTTTAAAAATTATGAAGAGAAGAAAAATATATTAGTCCTCACGTTAACATGCTAGCCCGCTAACCTGGCATGTTAGCTCTTATCACGCTAACTTGGCTGTACTAGTGCTATATCATGCTAACCTGGGCATGTTTGCTCTATATCACTTCTAAATATATATCCTGTCTATAATTTTACTTTTACACACATGTTTATCCAGCCGGTGGGGGGGAGGAAGGCTTATAAGTTGTTTGATCCAGTTTTTCTGATGTTTTAAAAACGACTTTGCTCCGCTTTCTTTTTTGTGCAATGCACCACGAGTCACTTGATCTACGAGCTTTGCATGTGATTTTCACATACTTTGCTCAGCTGATAATTTCCTCTTCCTTGACCCCTCCCTATCACTCACAATGTGCAAAAAAAATTGAAGTATATGTTGTATGTGTCTGTGACATGGATTGGAGCAACATTTGTGACTGCTGACATGCATGTGACTGCTGAATGCATGTGACTGCTGAATGCATGTGACTGCTGAATGCATGTGACTGCTGAATGCATGTGACTGCTTATGAATGAACAGGCAGTTTTAATGCATACTGATCAGTGTGAGATTTCAATCCATCAGTGCTAATGAGTGTGTGATCATTAGAACCGCCTTGTTTCCTGTTTATGATTGAAGGTTTATTCCTCCTCCAAAATTGGTCTCCCAAAATGAAAGAATAATCGTTGTGTGTGATCTCATTTCAACCTAGACACACACTCTTAGAACATTTCATTCGTAGTAACCAATTGTGTACATAAAAACTGAGAAAGGCTAAACAACCAGCACTAGATATTCGACTATACTAACTAAGAGAGTGAGAAGTTTGGACCATCCTTTTGTTCCCAGTAGCAGTAGCCATTGTAGTAGGGCACACCAGTAGGTCCAGTGAGTGGAACATTCAATATTGTGCTTCTGTATTAGAATTTAGATTTCATCACCTGACCAACCCAATGTTCCCCCCCCCCCCCCCCCCCCCCATGTATGTGCCCTTAACTATCTCACACTAGTTGTCACAGCCTCACCACAAGCACACCCCCTCACACTCACCAGGTAATAATGGCATGCACGAGTGGGGAGTTTGTACAAGTCAAAGAGTGGGAGTTTGTACAAGTCAAAGAGTGGGGAGTTTGTACAAGTCAAATAGTTGTGAACTGCAGCAGCCAAAGTTGTTGGTCAGTTATGCTGGTCTAGTAAATATGGAGCATTTTCTGGAGTGTTCTGTTTGTGGCAACATTCCTAATGGTCACTGCACACGGCCACTAATTTCCACTGCACACCACCATATTTCCACTGCACAGGAGCCACTACATTTCCACTGCACAGGAGCCACTACATTTCCACTGCACAGGAGCCACTACATTTCCACTGCACAGGAGCCACTACATTTCCACTGCACAGGAGCCACTACATTTCCACTGCACACATTTCAGTGTGAAGTACTTATGTGGTGGAGAGCCTCTTAAGACTTAGCTCTATAGCAGTAGCAAAAGGACCAAATATACAGTAGAGCCCCAGAGTTAGAACTGACACCAAACTGGAAAAAAAGTTGGTGAAGTGCAAAAAAAGTATACCTGTTTTCATTAGGTTAAGAATATCCTCCACCAGAATTGCTGCTGCTGCAATGCTCTAGGCTTTCACTGAGGAAAACAACCCCAATAAGGTGTATAGGGAGGAAAAACAGCTGCAGTTAATACAATTCTCTGTTGTGGGCATGAGTAAAGTAAGGAAAAAATAAAGCTGGTAATACTTAAAATAAATTTTGAACTTCATGGCTGGAAGAAGTGTTGAAAAGACTAAATAGTAGCAGGACAGCTACAAATAAGCATATTTGCATTCAGTTACAGTATTTAGGATAAATACTCACCAAAATATTGCTTTAAATTACTGTAATAAATCATAATTATTAAGAAGCACATCATTGGGATATCTTTCAGAGTTGTGTGTGTGTGTGTGTGTGTGTGTGTGTGTGTGTGTGTGTGTGTGTGTGTGTGTGTGTGTGTGTGTGTGTGTGTGTGTGTGTGTGTGTGTGTGTGTGTGTGTGTGTGTGTGTGTGTGTGTGTGTGTGTGTGTGTACACATAGTATGCATTAGTTTAAACCAAGAGCTCCACATTGGGTATGCCTTCAGCCCTGAACTAGCCCCTGTACTCTGTCTAACCATGGTATGTGGCTGATGGTGAAGGTAGTTCTTCGTAGTGGAGGACAGCTTGTTTGTAACCAAAGAGGTGTCAAACATGTCCTCACCAATTCACAGGGCCGTCTTGTAATCAGTGTGTGGGTTGACTGATCAAAGACTGACCATTTGTTGCTACACAGACTTCCTAATGGCTTGTGGTTGAGCTAATGGTTTGTTGACTGGGTGTGGGTCAGGTAGACAAGTTGGCAAGCTGAAATTCAATGGGCAAGTGCATGTAAACCATGGACTGGAAATGTCCGGGTTTGTCTGGGCTGGCCTCTGTTAGGACACTGTTATGACATCATAGGAAATCCCCCACTGGCTGACTAGTTAAATCATGTGATTAGTTAAGTCTTCTTTTTGTTCTCTATGTAAGAGTTATTAATTTACCATGGTAACATCACCATCAAATAGACCTCTTGCTAACTGTTGTGCTGGGTGGTTGTCACCTTACAGTGAGTTCACATTGCCTGACCACATGGACATAGCAACACATACTGCACTCCACCACACGTGTAATGTGAGCACAGTCATGCGAGTACACAAAGCACTGTGTACTGTGTGGGTACATACACAAGAATTCACTCAAGCTCTATTTCACTATGGACCACATGTTGGTATGCTTCATTTGTTCCAAGATATGATGGAAGAAAGAAAAGTTGGTAAAGGATATTGGGAGCTTACCCAGTCAGGTTCTCCACCAGTCCTTGTGGCACCTTAGAGCCAGGGGAAGTGTCTGTGTGGCAACCAATGAGAGATGAAGTAGATTGAACACAGATTATATATGCTAGCAAGAAACCCGCCTTACGGTATCCATAGTTTCATAGTTTACTTCCTGCAGCTACTCACAATGGCCACCAGCTACTCACAATGGCCACCAGCTACTCATAATGGCCACCAGCTACTTCAACAATTCCTCAGAGTCAAGAATCAGGAAAATGGCTGACAATTTCTGGCGGTAAGTTCAGGAGTGGTAGCAGTTCCTTGGCATTTAGTGAGGTAGTTACTGCAGAAGAGTTGTGGGGAGTAGCGTTGTTCTTTTTTTACACTTGGTTATTTACAATTGTAGCTAGTATATTATAAGGCTTTGATTGTTAGGGCAGTTACTAGCTATAAATGTTAAAACCAAGTGTAAAGCCCCAACAAAATTCACATATGGCCAAATCTAGCTGGTCAGCAGCTGGTCAGCTCCTATATTTTGCAAATGAATAAATTTTACCATGGAATATCAGAAAGTCTTTGATCCTCATTTTCTGTACCTGAATCTAAGCTGGACAAAGCTGAAGAGGAATCATTGTCACTTGGCTCAAAGGTTATAAGAGAGTATTTACTCTCTAAAGGGACCACTTCACTTGTTCTTTCAGATTCACTCCTCCACAGCTCTTCCCACAGTCTCTACCCCACTAAGTGCCAATGAACTGCCACCACTCCCAGACTCCTCCCCTGTCTGACTCTTGCCTCCTGATTCTAGGAATTGGTTAAATAGCTTGTGGCTTTGGTGCATAGTGCTTTCTAAATATAGATGGTTTTGTGTCCATGATTGTGTGAATTTACAGTCAAGCCCTTCCCCACCCCACCTTCACCTATGGAGCTCCCAGAATACTTGTGCTGTTTCCCTCCATCTGTGACAAGATCTCGCCTGCAGGCTCACAACTTTGAGCTGCCCAAGTAGCTAGCAACAATTCATTAGGCTAATCTCCAGACACTTCATGCTACAAAAGAAACAGCTGCTCATGATGATATCACTGTCCTTGAGACATGACATATATATCGGCACAAAATAATGGAAATTTTTGGGTCAATATTCACAAAGAAAACTTAGACTCATAATTTATTTCCTGTGAGGATGTAACTTTTTGATGATGTCACAAGGTGGACAGCAGCTGCTGTTATGCACCAAATCCACAAGCTATTTAATCAATTCCTAGAATCAGGAGGCAGAGTCTGACAGGGAGTCTGGGAGTAGTGGCAGTTCATTGGCACCTCGTGGGATAGAGACTGTGGGAAGAGCTGTGGAGGAGTGTAGTGTTTGCATAAAGCAAACCATAAGTTTTGTGTATGGGTACATGTGTGTACATAAAGTAGCTGTTGTGTTGATCCTTCATTTGTCCTCATGATGTGCCTGCCTCTTGGATGATGACAGCAGAGATCCATGTATAGGGGGGGGGGGGGGGGGGGAGTCCTTGGAGGCACATGGAATGGTGGTTACTTCGTGTGCAGGAGAGTCCTCTACATGTGGCACTCCACACACTCACAGACTGGGTGGATAGCGAGTGACCACATGGAGAGGGGAGGGGGGGGGGGAGCCTTGTCTGACCTCTGCACTGACAGGTCCAGTTATTAGTCACACAAAGGAAAGGGCTTCAGTATAAACAATAACTATCTCTCCCTTCTGTTCTCTGTATGTGGTAGCTCCAGAGGTTGCTATAGAGATAAGCTTCACTGGTTGAGTTTCTTCTCTCTCTCTTTCTCTTTCTTTTGCTGAGTTCAACCTGCTGGTTTGCTGCAACTGAAAGGCGATGTGGAATTCAACCTACACCAATGACAACAGCTCTAACATGAAACTCTACATGTAACTTTGCTAACACAATTATACAACATAATTATACTAACACAATTATACTGACACATAATTACGCTATCACAATTGCGTTGTCTGAATGTGTCATGAGTTAATGAACACTCTTTAGCAAAGTGGAAGACTAGACAATTATTGGGTGTGTGTGCTACACCAAGATATGTATGTGCATGGCAAGGTGTGGTGTGGTGCTGCTAAGTTGAACACACCTCCCCTCCCCTCCCTCATGCAGTCGTAAGCCTGAGCACATGACACAAGCCCCTAATCACATGAACTACCTGCCTCAGCACAGGTTACCTCTTCTTGCAAGACAGAGAAACAAACCTAATAAGGGGTGTGGCTGGATGTGGCCAGGTATTCCTCTCTGGCTAATGCAACGTCTAGGAATGTGGACATGATATTTGTGTGCACAATGTAACAATGTAGTTATGCATTAGCTGCAGCTGCAATACCCCCTCAGCCTTATCTGTCCCCACCAGCAGTGTGGGAACACTCCTACACTTGGCTGCTGCTGGTGGACTGGCAGAGGCTACGCTATATTCCAGAGGTCCATCACAAACATCTGGCCTGAGGAAAAGGTGGTAATTAGTGTTAATAACGTGTGGGTGTGACTTGTCAATTTCGATAATCGGTAGCTCTGTGTTAAGCTTGTGAGAGGTGTGTGCTGTGAGGGTGGGTGGAGCTCACCCTGTTAATCATACTCACACACACACACACACACACACACACACACACACACACACACACACACACACACACCAGACGCGGACATTTATTTCATTCGTGGCTCTGACCCAAGGCTAGGGATCTTGCTTGGACCTAATAAGTGTCAGCTAGCAACCCTGCAAGGATGTGTTGGTCCACTATATACCCATGACTGCTATAGTCTGCTGGATACAGAGTACAGGGTCTACATTTGCTCCACTACTGGTGTCCAAGGGGTAGCCAGTGGTTGGTAAAGTGGTGGCTGTTAGCTGCAGGTGTGAAAAATTCCTCCACCTTGGAATGGATGTATCCCTGTTGGCTGGAGTGGCTTCCCTTTGTCAGAAGACCATAGGATGGTAACACTGCATGGGGTCAAAGTTTTATAGTTTTCCTTCGAAAGACCTCTCGGTAATGATGGATTGGTTGGTGGCAAGTCGGCTGTGACCTTTGTCCTCAGATATCTGTTGTTTTGGCTGCTAGCCAGCCAGCTGCTGGGGGAGACATAGCTTTGACTGAGATCCCATCTCTCTCTCTGTTGTGGTGCTGAGGTGGCTTGGCTGGGGTCCAATGGAGGGAGATGTAAAAGGCAAGGGCTTTGAGGTCATGATGGATATGTACACAACATGTGGCATACCTGCAGCTGTTTGCCAGTTGCACATGTTGTGGGTTGTCAGTGAGTGACCACCCATGTGACCACCCATGTGACCACCCATGTGACCACCCATGTGACCATAGGCTCACTAGCTGGGTTGTGTAGTGGTGGGTGTGGTGTGTGGGAGGGGTCAGTAGTTAGGGTCCTGTGTGGTAGGGAGGAGGTGGTTACTGACCAAGGGTGGCCTAATGGAGATACACAGGGTAGACTATTCTCTGACTTACACCTAATGAACACAGAGAACATGGAAGCCTTATGGGAGAAATAATCTTGTAATTCTGTGTAGTTGCTTGTAGTTGTGCAGAACAGCTGGTGATACGAGACTGCTACATGGGGACATGCACAGATGATCTGCACTGGCCTCCCTCCAGTTGTGTATGCCTGCTGTTGCTATAACAACTCCTATACATGCCACCTCAAGGATTTGTGGGGCCAGGCCCTCCCCCTCCCCTCCTCCCCCCACACCATCTTTTTCAGAACATGCCAATTGGTTTGTGTCGTCAACTTCTAGGGGAAATTGTTGTGCTTTGGAATAGTCATGTCCTGGAGTGAACTATATATATATATATCCCAGCAGCTGCAACTCAACTGTAAAGCCACCTGGTTTAGATGGCATCAGCTATTGCTGTATTAACACCAAACAATTCCATTCCATGTAGTTCCTCACCCTGACCTGACCTGACAGTGGTGAGATATGGTGAGTTGTGGTGAGATGTGGTGAGATGTGGTGAGATGTGGTGAGATGTGTTCCTCTGTGGACGTAACTGGATCAAGGAGGACACAGCTCAGCATAGTGGACCAATTCTAGGGGGGAGGAGGAGGCATGTAAATCCATAGGACTGTATCTCCTGTGGGTAGTATACAGGAGTAATGGGTCTGCCAAGGTTTGTCTTTACTGTCCTGTCCAGGACCTGCACAACCTTGAGTGCGTAGATTTGTAGTGCTCCCCAAGATGGAGATAGCTGCATGTTTTCTCTAGCTTCAAGAGAAGCTTTGATTTGGTGCTTCATTGAACCTTTGAGTAGTTGCTAGTAGGTCAGACAGATGTGAGGATACCTCTATGTGGTGGGCCTCCTACAACTTTCAAGATAAATCCAAAAGAATTACAGTCAAAGCAACAGTGTCCACTTGCATCTGAAGGCACACACACCCAGCATCCTCAGATTTGCAATGTGGTTTTAAAGGAAAGTGAAGTCTATAGCTTGAACTTAGATATTCTATAGGGTAAAGGTGTTTGTAAGTTCTTATTGTCACTCTGGTCAGAGTGGCCACCACCAGTTGATTGTGGCAGTGCATCATGTGGCGTGCACCCAGCACTGGGCACACCACATTTCCTGAGGGCCCGTGTATAA
This sequence comes from Lycopodina hypogea, assembly GCA_963969325.1. NCBI lineage: Eukaryota > Metazoa > Porifera > Demospongiae > Poecilosclerida > Cladorhizidae > Lycopodina > Lycopodina hypogea. Next base: position 933,872 of record OZ017793.1, on the reverse strand, counting down.
TGCAATTAGCCTGTGCCACATGTGAGAGCTGTAATTGGATAGCACAGCTGTCAGCAGGTCCTGCCATATCACTTTTCAGATGCCTGTCCCTTCTCTGGTGATTAGCTAATTATACAGTCTGATCTCTGAGTGGTCTTTCTTGTCTGTTGGCCTTGGAAACAAGCTGTTGAAACTCTGGTTCTTCTGGGCTGCATATCTAAAGTTCCCTCCAAATCCTCCCTCTCACCCCACCCACTTCCCATTGCATCTCGGAACCTCCTTAATGATGTGGGGAAGGTTTCAAGTGAAGGTGGACTTTGTTTCATCATAAGAGTTCAAAAAATATTTGTCTTGTGCAATCCCTCTATATCTCTGGTCCTCCCTTCTCTCTCTTCCCCCTCCTCTCTGTGTGTCATGTGATGCCCCCCTCCCCCCTGTCTGTATCATGTGATCCCACTTCCCCCTCTCTCTCTGTGTGTTATGTGATGCCCTCCCACCCTCTCTCTGTGTCATATGATCCCTCTCCCCCCCCCCTCTCTCTGTGTCTTATGATCCCACTTCCCTCCCTCTCTATGTGTCATGTGATCTCCAGTGACCATAGACAACTTTGTAGCAGAAGCACAGGGGGTGGGTTCAGTCACACTGCAGTGGACTACTTCAATGGCCTCCAGCTATGTCTACATTGTGGAATACCACTCTCTGAGATCTAGCACGATTGTGGTGAGTGATGACATCATCACGACAGTGGCTAACAGGGCAAGCGTCACCCTGACTGGTTTGCTCAGCTTCACCATTTACAATATCTCTGCCCGCATCAGCTGCGAGAACAGTTCCACCCCGGGCCAGCAGAGAAGTACACAAGTGGAGACCCTTTCATCCAGTGAGTTGACTAGGTGACATCTGTTCTTTGGACATGATGAGATCTCCATGGCAACTAGACCTCCATGAGTTAGTGTGGTGTCTCTCCACTTGCACTGTTCACTTGCTTTCTTCACTATCCTCCTCCCCCTCCCCTCCTGTGATGTATAGTTCCAGCTGGCGCAGTGACCGACCTCAGCTGTGTCAGTGTCAGCTCGGTGGGCAGGCTGCACCTGGTCACCATCAGCTGGTCCCCTCTGCAGGAGGAGCTGTGGAATGGAGTCCCACGCTTCTACTTTGTCTATATCTCCCAGGAGGGGCAGGGCAGCCCCGACCTCTTCCGTGTCCACTTCCCCAACAACCAGTTGGTAGTCAATGTGCAATACCAGAGGTACCACGTCCAGGTGTTTGCCATCAACGATAAGGGTGAGGCTGAGCTGCCGGCTGAGGTTGACTGCGTGCACCCAGCGGTGTCCTCCGGCTCGTCCATCTCTGACTATCCCTTTTTCTACATCATCATCCCTGGAGTGGTCTTCTTCTCCATCATCCTGGTCATCATCATCTCCATCTTCAGGAAGTTCTATGGAGACAAGATGAGGTCTGTCGGCTATGTCAGAGGTGAGTATTAGGTTGTTAACACTCTGTGGGTGTGTGCGAGAGAGTGTGTGCAAGAGAGTGTGTGTGTGAGAGAGAGAGAGTGTGTGTGTGTGTGTGTGTGGAAGGTCACGAGGGTTCACATGGAACAGCATGCAGGAACTCTTGTTGAGGTGGTGGGACATTGCTGAGGCGGGCTCAGGTGATGTGATCGGGGAGCATGCTCCCTCCAGCCCCAGACCCCAGGAGACCTCTATAGTCATACCCACTCTAGAATGCGTACGATGCCACCTGAGAGAGTTCGTGGTCAGTCCTGACACCTGAGGGAGTTAATGGTCAGTTGTGACACCTGAGGGAGTTAGTGGTCACTCAGTCCTACTATAGGGAATGAATGGTACACACTCTCAGGCTAATGGGGTTGGCAGTGTTGTGGGAGATTACTAGAGAACTGTTGTCATGGCAGCACACATGTATCTAGATTGTTCATTCTTACACAGTCCTGTTTATCAGCCGTTTCATGCCCAAGATTAATTTTTAAATTAGTAATTGTGTATAATCATCCTATCAAGTTCCAAGGTTATCTGTGGGGGGGGGGGGGGGGGGATCTAATTTCAAACCCCCATCTCTGTGTGAAGCCCTGAGCATAGAGAGAGGCTAAGGTTTGTAAAAGATGTTGCGATGATGTCACCTTTTTTCATTGCTGATTTCGCAGATTTCCTCCCAATGTTGTTATTACATGTCCCCCTGTCTGGTTTCTGTCACCCCAGCTGCCCCAGCTCGTAGTCACCATAAAGCTGCACAACTGGAAGCCATAGGAGTAGTGATGTAGCCTATTACAGCTTTAGTAATGTGACCAAGCAGACTGACTGATTGGCTGAGAAGAATTTGTAACTTGAGACATGTTTCCTCTCTCTCTCTCTTTTGTTATGGTTTGTTACAAACACCAAACAAACAAATATCAAGTTTTGTTTGCTTAGAAACACTCCACATAGCCATGCTTGGCCATATAATGGTTAGAAAGAGATTTGGGTGGGGGGGGGGGGGGGGGGGGGTGGGGGAATAAGTGGTTGGACTTGCTCAATCCCTCCTCACTTCCATTGATTTTAACTTAACCACGTCCTTGATTTTGCCAAGCACTTGATTCCAGTAGTGCAGCACTTGGTTGAAGTCTGGAGACTTCTTACCTTTATTGGTCACCCTATGAGGGGAAGTTGTACCCCAAGTGACCTCTACCCCAAGTGACCTCTACCCCAAGTGACCTCTACTTCCACCAGACCTTGCCGGAAGTGAGTTGTACAAGCACTCTACAAATTTGTAGAGTGTTCCCTTACAAATATCTGCTGTTCCCATCCCATGGGAACGTAATTACGCACAATCATATTAGCACTGGAGAAAGAATGGTTGTGTTGTGAGTGAGATGTTAACCAAGCCTTGCCTCTAAGATCTTAGTTACTAAACTCGTACAGTGAGGGGGGTATCATGTTTAAGCCAGTTCTCTCTCCTCCGCTGACTATGCAGCCAGTTCTCTCTCCTCCACTGACTAGGCAGCCAGTTCTCTCTCGTCCACTGACTATGCAGCCAGTTCTCTCTCCTCCACTGACTGTACAGCCAGTTCTCTGTCTTCCACTGACTAGGCAGCCAGTTCTCTCTCCTCTGTGATTACTATTTTGCAAGTTACTGTTTGTGGTAACTGTTAGCGTGGTTTGTTAATGATCACATCCTCTCTATTCCGTATTAGTGAGAGTGTCTATCTCTTCACATCCTTCAATAGTTTCTAAATATTTCTTGTAGTGTAGTTGTGTATAGTGTATGAGTGGGAGTGCCCCCGTAGTGCTGACTGTGCTCCTCCATGACATCACGGGGTGAATAAGGAGCGCAGGTATGCACCAACAGACAACAACAACAGAGACTAAATATAACTGTCTCCTTGTGCGTCTTCTGTGCATCTTCGCAGACAGAGCGTCTGGTGTCTCCTATTTCCTATAGGAGTAATACTTGGGGGTGCAGTTGGTTTTTAAACTGGTTTCAGATTACATATCTACGTCATCCATTTGTGCATGTATGATGCATGTAAGTCCTTCAGCTGTTCCTTGTGGAGCACAGCAGGACCTGTGCCATGACGATAGGACCCCAGGGCTTCGTATAACTTACACCACATGACATGGAGATGAGGTGGTTGGTCTGCCATACTTATTGACACCTGTACACTTCACAATGCTATAGCCATGACAACACCCTCACACAGGATGGTAACTTATACCATGATGAGCCCTCTGTGTGGTCGACCAGGTTACTGAGGTTTATTCTTCATAAGTTGTTACCAACTGACCACTCCCCTACACTGACAGTCTGCAGGTAGTTGAGTGTATTGGGGAGGGAATACTTACACTAGAGCAGGAAATGGTCGTCACCACTGTCCTTCCTTTAAGGTATAGTCAGTAGGCACTGTTGATAGTCTGTTGTGGAGGGAGAACTGTCAGTGGGCACTGTTGATAGTCTGTTATGGAGGGAGAACTGTCAGTGGGCACTGGTGATAGTCTGTTGTGGAGGGAGAACTGTCAGTGGGCACTGTGTATGGTCTGTTTCCATGCAGACTACAGCTGCATCCATCCTGTAGTTCACACAAGAGTGTCTGTATGCATTGTAGAGCAGCTGCACTGATATCACTCTTGCCACCAAGATATGCTTGGCAAGAAACCAGGGTGAAGGCAGAGACAGTGGTTGACAGTGTGGGCTGACTCAACCATAGTATTGGATGGACTGGGGGGGGGGGTCTATTTGTTTCTTGTTTGAGGAAGTTTTCTGGAACTGTATTTGTGAGTGCTTGTGTGACCACTTCATTCATGAAGTGATGGGGACCTTTTAATTTGGTTACAATAGGTAAAGGTAGATCTGAACCATGAACCCTGAGCTTTTTGAGAAATTAAACATCAAACTTCAAGGTAGACAGTTGGAGTTTTACATCGCACACACACTGCACACACACTGCACACACACTGCACACACACTGCACACACACTGCACACACACTGCACACACTGCACACACACTGCACACACCTTCACTCACCACATGCACTCTATTATACACACACCTATTAGGGGGGGGGGGTTGTGTTTGTCTGTGTCTGTGTGTGTGCTTGTGTTATGTTGGCCACCAATGGGCCCCTAACTCCCGCACACTAACTCCTCCCACACTGTGACTTCTCCCACACCACTGGAGGGATCTTCACAATCAGGACAACTCACTGCATACCTTCGCAAATATTTTGTTCCAATTTGTGGGCATGTCAGGCTAGAAATGCCGAAAACGGATTTGAAACTGTTTGTTGTGGTTACATGAATGATGATGAGTACCCGGGTACACTAATGTGGTTATTGTTACACTAATGGAATTATTGTTTTCAGCTTGTAATTACTATATACAGATTAATGGAGTCATGTAAACACAACACCTACAGTTACATAACAGAAATAATTTCATAAATAGGTTCAATCCTTCACTTAGAGATAGTGTAAAGTTTCTTCCACTAATTGAGATTCTATTTCATTTTCTCAGAGCTTTCCAAATCAAAATTGCCACATCGAATCACTTCTGTGAAAAGTATTTCAAATCAAATCTCTCAAAAGTGATTTTAAATAACAATTTTGCTAACATTAAATCAAACTGTCTAAACTTGAGTCAGTATTTAGTTTCCAGGTAAAGCTTGCAATAATGATCCAGTGGGGAGCAAAAAAAAATTGGGGAGAATATCTTTGCCAGAAAAACTAGCCATAGACCTAGACACTTGAATCTTGGCATGCTTACAAATCTTGACTCTGGGGCCCCACCAGGCCACACCTCAGCCCTATGTTTTTCTGTTTGTTGGACATTTTGTGGCTTGGTAAGTTATAGGATAGATCTGGCCAGCACAGCTGCAGTAGTTCAGCTGCAGTAGTTCAGCTGCAGTAGTTCAGCTGCAATCGTTCAGCTGCAGTCAGTCTGTTATTAGACAACTCTTGCCTTATTGAATTTGAAGCTGCAAATGGCTTCTGCTAATTACTATTCATAAATGCTAGACGTAGAAGTAGATTCATAGATTATGCGTGACTTGTAAGCTGGCTTGCTTTCTATTGGCATTGAAAACTACACCCTCTTCAGGTTCATTAGAGCTTAGAATTTCAGACAGAGTATTAGTGAGATTATTGGTTCTGTTATGAGGAGTTTTGTTGATGAGATAAGCAATGTTTACTTGGCCATGAGAAGGTAAGGTGTGGTGGTGGAGGGGAGGGGCATGGGTGGGTGTGTACACTGGCATGGTACATTGGAATTAAAATCTGAGCATATTATAGTACATGAACATATATCATGGTTACGACCATCTGTGAATATTTTGTAGCATTGGTAAATTCTGAAGTATTTGTTCATTATATGGAATTCCATCATTCGGAGAAAATGCATTGAATTGCCTAGGATCTCTTGTGGCATTGTTCAGGGCTAACCCTAGTTCTAGCTCTTACATGCCCCTCCCTTTCTCAAGGCTATATCATATGACCTTGCATGCTTCTTTTCTAAAGGCTATATCACATGACCTTTACGCCCCTTTTCTTTCTCAAGGCTATATCACATGACCTTACAAGTCCCCTCCCTTTCTCTCCTCAGATATCAATGACAGAGTGGAGTTGGACAGCTTTGGTGGCGTCCCCCTACAAGACCACTCCCCTCTCTCACCTTTGTCCCCTGGCACATTGTCCTCTGCGCCTGTGTCCCCCATCTCCCTGCCGCCCTCTCAATCCCACCACTCTGTGGTCAACAGACCCCTCCCTCTCTCCCCCATCATCCCCACCCTGCTGTCTGCAGAAGACACCAGCCTGTTCAATGTGCCCCCCGGGTCTGCTCACACCATCCCCCCCTCCTCCTCCAGCTCATCCATCGGTGCTCTGAGTCGCAACAAGTCCACCAGCACTCACCCCGGGCCACTCCCCGTGCTGGAGGAGAGTGTGGAGCACACTGGCGGTATGCCTCCACCCATGTCTCGTACCTTGACTGATCAGAGCTTTGGGGCCGTCTTCTCTCCCAATGACATAAACTCGGCTCCTCCGTCCCATGCAAGTATGCCCATTCAGCAATTTCAAGGACGCACTAGCGAGGGGATCCCCTCCCCATACGAAGTGCCAGATAAGAATGGGAATGTATTGCCACGTGATCTCAAGAACAGGCCCGGCAGTGCCCACCCCAACCCCCAGCAGAGGACCAATGGTGCCGTGGGAGGAGCCGATCTGGTGAACAGTTTCCCACCTCCCCCTGCACACTCCCCACCGCCTCTCTCTCATAGTTCTGGGGATATGGTGCGGATGAATGAGGGCCACTCCTACTATCCTCATGGGGAAGGAGCCTCGGGGGGTGCCAGTCATCACCACACCAACCCACACCCACGCCACGCCTCCAATAGTGGCGCCGCCATGTCCAGAGGGAAGCCTCACCAGCGTTCCTACAGTGCGTCTTCCTCGCAGAGACAAGTGGTGAACGACCCTCGGCTATTGGCCTCCTTGAGGACTGATGGCCGTGTTCTCACGCCCCCAGACAACGAGCGGACTTGCTACACGCAATCCTCCACTGGAACCGAGAGCACGGTGTACATCCAGCCCCCACTGGACTCCGACCTGGAGCTACAGAGCATGAGCAGCTGCAGTGGCATTGCCCGTGATGATCTCAGTGGACTGAGACATCGGGAACAGCCGCTGCACCAGCCAGGACATCGTGGCCAGCATCCACATTACCCTGATGAGATGGTCCCGTCTGATCCTTTCAATAACTTTGATGGAGGAGCGTCTGTTCCCCCGCACATGTTGCGACCTCACCTGCCGCCATCCAGCAGGGAGAGAGATAGGGGAAGGGACACACTTGGGAGGGAGTCCCTCTTCAGTGAGACCTCCACTGAGCTCTCTCTCAGCAGTGGCAGTGACAAGGAGACAAGTCCTGTTGGTCAGCACTGTCTGTCTGTTTCTCTATCTGTCTATTTGTCTGTCTATCTGTCTGTCTGTGTACATATGTAGTTGTGTGTGCCTATGTTAGAGTGAGTGATGCACATGTGATGTGTGGTCAGTTCAATGGAGATAGTTGGATGAGAATGATTTCTTGTTCATCTTCAGGTTGGGATCACGAACACAAGGTGTCCCGGTCTGATGTGGGCACTAATTACCGTGTACGCCAGCAGCATCAGCATCGCCACCATCGCTCCAGTACTCCTCCAGAGAGGGAGACCTTCAGTGAACTTGGTCCCCATGGAAACGGTGCTCAATACAAGCAGGTATGTCCTCATACTGAAATGATGTGATTTTGTGATGAGCTCCACTTGTAGTCTTGTGGGATATGAACTCTTATTAAAGCACATCTTATAGGACTTCCCTTCCACACTATGACAGGTCAGTCAGCCAGTGCTCTGAGCATGGGCAGCTCTAGGACACGGACACACACACACACACACACACACACACACACACACACACACACACACACACACACACACACACACACACACACACACACACACACACTGTTCACAGAGTGGTCTTACAGGATTTTGTGCACAAGAGGGTGGGATGGGATGGGGTGGGGGTGTGGTGTAACACAGGTGTGCTTGATCTACTTGTGCTAGGGAGTGGGCTCATGTTAAGGGAACACGATCTGATTCATGTGATCAGCTGTTGAATCACAACACGTTACTTTGCCCTTGAGCGTAATAGAATAAGGTGATTGGAGAAGTACTCTGTGGAAGATGTGTTGGTATAGGGGGAGGTGTGGCTACAGAGGTCTCCAGGTGTATGTCTACTCCTTATCTGTTACTGTGACTTTATTATGCATGTGTGTTGTGGGATAATAACAATACATGTATGTTGACATGAAGTGGGTGTGTTTGTTGTCATCCATACAGAATGGCTTCGTCTGAGGGGAGGAAGTTGTACCTCTTCACTGCACCCCTCAAGTACATCTCCCTCAGCAAAACAAAAGACTACTGTATTGTTGTTGTTCTTGTTGTGTTATACTCACAGTCAATCTTTCCTGTAATACACACCCTCCATTGATCTTATGCTTCTGTTGTTACTTACACTAGCTGCTATTCTACTGTTGAGGCATTTGACCAAACCCACTTGCTAGCAATTATAGTTTATCATGTCTAATTTTTTTAAAATTTTTGTTACAATAATTGATCACTTTTGTGTATATTAATTGAATTAATAGCTTGTTTTAGTGTCTGTGTGGGTGCTTACATGGTTGTGTGGTTATGAAATGAAATGAAATGGACTAGAGAAGTGTGTTAATTTTGAAGTAACTGATCTTTTCCTTTTTTTTAAATAGCTGCTAGACAGGTGCTTGTAGAGTGACTTCCACAGGTGCTACTGTGCAGCACCTGTGCTCATTTCGTGTGAACACATGTTATTAGACACAAAACTCTAAATTAAAAATGAATTTAAAAAAGAACATCAAACAACAAAAGATGTGTAATTTAACCTAACTGCAATAGCAAGAGATAAATATTGCTTTTAAAAATTTTATCATAATAAAAAAAAATTAAAATGTGTATAACTATACACATGTATGATACAACCTCTCATACACATTATATATCGTCTGTATGTATATAATATGATTTTTTTAAATGTATAGCTGGTGTAAAGTGTCTTGCAGAACAGTTTAGTGGCTTACCATTTCAGCATGATAAGAGATGAGTACTTCAGGTCAGTCCGTTTTGGAGGTTAAATTTCCTGATCACTTAACACATTTTAATCAGTTCAGTTTTGTTTGATTGTTGGAGGGGGTATTTTATAAACACTTGTACTGATCTATATACATAAATTGGGAGAGGCTGTGTGTGATGGACATCCAAGCAATACTGAATGGATATTGACAAAACTTTGCAAACATAACACTTGGGGGGGGGGGGGGGGGAAATCAAAATTCAATACCCAATTTTTTTTTTTTTTTTTAGAAAAAAAGCACCATTTCCCAGTGATTTACAAGCCCCCCCTCCTTTTTCAACCTTATATCCCTTTCTCCTTCCCCCCCCCCCCCATCCTTTTCTCTTTATTAAATTATGCCACAACTAAAATTTCAAAATAAAAAAGTAATAATTAATAAATGTATAAATATTTTAAAAAAAGGATAATTAATAAACTCCCTTAGAAATTAGGGATCAAATAATTTATAAGCCTCCCAGGTTAGAAAAAGGTGTTACTTGTCTGATATTAATAGGTTCTATAGAGAGCAATACAGAATTTCTTTGTTATTTGATTATTAGTTACATGAGTAGATTGTTACTTGTAGATAGTGACCCAAGTTGATTTGTAATTCATTGAGTTGATGTGTTACATGTAGATTGCTGGCCCGAGTAGGAGTAAGCATGCTTGCACACACATGCAATTGTAATTAGGTGATTGATCATTGAATTATTCATTATTGTGTTGTATTGTCATTTTTATTGGTGGGAAGCCAATCTATTGGAAGGAGACTGATCTCTGGAGATGGAGTAGTCTTGAATCATGATTCCGTTTTCTAATAAAACTTCTATGAATGAAGATGCTTGAATTACATTTGATTTTTATACCCTACTCTGTGTGGTTGTTTCAATTTATACTTTTCCCTGTGGGTGTGTGAGGCTAAAGTGCAAAAAAATGAAACCAAGGACAATTCTTGGACCTAAAGACCTAAAACTTGCCACTCCTACACATTTGACACTGGGAGTGACATGGGCTGAGTCCCACTTGCCAAGCATCTTCTTCTGGGCATGTCACACTTCACAAACTCAAGGACATGAGCTGTGTCATACTGGCCACACCACTCACTTATCAAACCACCATATCAAATATAACCCACTTTCTAGAGTAGGAAATGGAATGAATTTGATAAAATTTTGGCCTGTCATCATCCTTTGTCAGGATAAGTAATAATAGTTTTAGAAAATAACCAAGTGTGGATCCTAGTTGGGGAGGGGAGGAGGGGGGGAGAGGGAAGACGAATTCAAATTTCTACACAAAAATACCTGAAAAACAATTGGCCCAATGATTGAGGCATGGAGTTTCCTAGCAGAATATCTGTGGTTCCAACAAAGAAGAGCATGTATTTTTCCTCCCCTGTATTTATTTATATGCGTGATTTTTTTCATTCACCACACCAAGGCTGACAAATGTCAAAAATTATTTTGTGTCTCTTTAAAAGTTATGTTAAGGAGTGTTTTATTGCTGTTGACTTTGGAAAAGTTACTATTGTTGGTGACTTGGTGAGCAAGGTAAAATTTTCACCACCATTTTCCTTCCAACTATAGCTCATTGCCTTACTTTTCCAGGGTTAGGAGGTTTACAGCTGCTGGTTTTGGGTGAGCTGCTACTGTAGGTGACTTGGCAAGGTCTATATTAGCAAAATAAACGGATTGAAAAAATGGCAGTAATATGGGGGGGGGGGGGGTAGGGGGCGAGATATGGAAGTGCTTTATGTGTGTGTGTGTGTGTGCGCGCATGCGTGCGTGCGTGCGTGCGTGCGTGCATGTGTGTGTGCGCGCATATGTGAGAATAGTTTTCACTACCAAACCGCTGGACCAATCAAACTAAAATTTGGTATACAGTCTCCAAGCACCCACGTGAGTGACATTATCCATTGTGGGTATGGCAATGGATGTGGATTTATAACCACACCCACAAAAATTATTTGGGCTGCCAAAAATTAATTGGAGGACCAATAAATAGAGCCAAAATTTGGTATGTGTTCTCCAAGTATCCGGATGATCCAATGGGTGTGGTTTTGTCATAGCCACACCCATAGGAAGTTGTTTTGGCTGCCAAAAGTTAATTAAAGTATCAATCAGGCTGAAATTGGGCATGTTGTTTCCAAGTACTCGTGTGAGCATTAACTACAGTGAGTATGGATTTTTCATGGCACCAGAGTTGTTTTCACTGACAAAATCCAATCGCAGTGATACTAGGTAAGAAATCTCCATGCTACCATAAGATCATTAATAACTTCCTGTGAGTGTGAGTGTGTCTAGCCAAACCCATAAAACATTAATGGAAACAGCTAGATTGGTCAAGAAGAGCAATCAAGTGGAATAAGATTTAATGCAGCCCCCAAAGTACTCACATAAGCCATACCCACCCGCAGGAGAGTAACACACTTTCTGGTCAAATGCTTGGCCAATCAGGCTGAAATTTGGCATGTTGACTTCATGTGACCATGAATTTTATTCCCTACAGTGTTTGTGGTTATGGGTGTGGTTTACCAACAAACATTAGTGTAAAAGAATGAGTGCCAACAGGGCATATTTCATTCAAGCTGCTACCAGCAAATCTGGCTTCAGTTACTGCTTTCATACTTTGGGTCACCAATACCATGCAGCAAAGCTGCAAAAGGCCCACAGGTTTATAAAAATTCAATATCTATTCAACCAGGTATAGCTGGGTGCCTCTGCTAGTGATATATATTAGTCATTCTATAGGAATGAGTTTTCTTCAGAAGCGTTCAAATATTATAGGGGGACCCAGCACCGTCTCTAAATCAGTTTCTTGTTTGCCATGATTTTACAACCTTCCCCAGGATTTCAACATGCAAAAATAAATATTAATCAGGCACGCGCAGGCACGCGCTAAATTATATATCAGTACACGCGTTTACTTATTAAACCGCGCTTGTGCAAAATTATATACCAGCACATGCGCTAAATTAATGACCGGCGCTTGCGCACTGCTATTATTTATCGAGTCCCCATAGCAACATAAAGTAACCGAGCACAAGCGCGGCACAGTCGGTGTTAACGGTGAGAAAGAAAACGTTGCTCTTCTTTTTCGTCTCTGAATTTGCCTAGCGGTTCTTGCGAAAATCTTCGAAAGTTTCTTTTTTTGCTGTAACAATGGTAAGCGGTACATTTTCCTAGTCCAAAGGAGAGAGAGAGAGAGAGAAAAAAAGATAGGAAAGGTTTACTGTCAGTTGTTTGTTTTTTTTTTTAATTTTGCAGCGCGAGTGTATCTCTATTCACGTTGGACAAGCTGGTGTCCAGATTGGGAATGCTTGTTGGGAACTGTACTGTTTGGAACATGGTATCCAACCTGATGGTCAAATGCCCTCAGACAAGACCATTGGAGGAGGAGATGATTCTTTCAACACCTTCTTCAGTGAAACTGGTGCAGGGAAACATGTCCCCCGTGCTGTTTTTGTGGACTTGGAACCTACAGTAGTGGGTAAGATATCAACTTAGTAACCCAGAGTAGTTTAGAAGGAGCTATAGCTAGCATGCCATTGGTAGCCATTGCAGCTGTATTCTTTTCTTAGCCAGCTGCCATTTTGACAGCCATTTTATTCACAAGTCCATGGTGATCAAATATTGAGGTGATGAAAAATGAACAGAAAACCAATTATCACATTACTTCTTTATTATTTCATGATTGTTTGATGTTCTTTCCTTATCAGATGAGGTTCGCACTGGGACCTATAGACAACTTTTCCACCCTGAGCAACTTATGACTGGCAAGGAAGATGCTGCTAACAATTATGCTCGTGGCCACTATACTGTGGGAAAGGAGATTGTTGACCTAGTTCTGGATAGGATCCGCAAACTTGCAGATCAGTGTACTGGTCTGCAGGGATTCCTAATATTCCACTCATTTGGTGGTGGGACTGGTTCTGGATTTGCATCTCTCCTCATGGAACGTCTCTCTGTGGATTACGGAAAAAAGTCGAAGCTTGAGTTTGCCATCTATCCCGCCCCTCAAGTCTCCACTGCTGTGGTTGAGCCTTACAACTCCATTCTGACCACCCATACAACTCTGGAGCACTCCGACTGTGCCTTCATGGTTGATAATGAAGCCATCTATGATATTTGCCGCCGGAACCTTGACATTGAGCGACCCACTTATACTAACCTCAACCGCCTCATTGGTCAAATTGTCTCTTCCATCACTGCTTCCCTTCGTTTTGATGGAGCACTGAATGTGGATCTGACCGAGTTCCAGACCAACTTAGTGCCGTATCCTCGCATCCACTTCCCCTTGGTCACTTATGCTCCAGTAATTTCTGCTGAGAAGGCCTACCATGAGCAGCTCAGTGTGGCTGAGATCACCAATGCCTGTTTTGAGCCTGCCAACCAGATGGTCAAGTGTGATCCTCGCCATGGCAAGTACATGGCATGCTGCATGCTGTACCGTGGAGATGTGGTGCCCAAGGATGTGAATGCAGCCATAGCCACCATCAAGACCAAGAGGACCATCCAGTTTGTTGACTGGTGTCCCACTGGCTTCAAGGTTGGCATCAACTACCAGCCTCCCACTGTAGTCCCCGGTGGTGACTTGGCCAAAGTGCAGCGTGCTGTATGCATGTTGTCCAACACCACTGCCATTGCTGAAGCCTGGGCTCGTCTGGATCATAAGTTTGACCTGATGTATGCAAAGCGTGCCTTTGTGCACTGGTACGTTGGAGAAGGCATGGAGGAAGGAGAGTTCTCTGAGGCTCGTGAAGATCTGGCTGCACTGGAAAAGGACTACGAGGAAGTTGGAGTCGATTCTGTTGATGCAGAGGGAGAAGAAGAAGGGGGAGATGAATACTAGGTGCCCACTTGCTTCTGACTGAACTGGTTTTAGACCACCATGTTTATCACTTAGCTAATAGAAATTAGTAGCATGTATTGTTGTCAACAAAAGAATATATATAATTATATATCCAAACTATGTATGATGCCAAGGGTGGAAGAAATTAGTAATGGAGAAGGCAGCATACATTACAAGTTTCGCTAGAGAATGGAATTTTAACTAATTTTTTTTACTGTTAGGAAACACCAAAGATTGTTATTACAACTAATTGGTTACAACTAAGTACTTCTACTGTAAGCAAAACTGTGGCTACAAGGTCTTTTACTATATAGAAACCCAAAAATTAGAAATATCTCAAGTTTAACCTAAGAGTGTTGTAAAGTATTATTTTCCTTGGTCTAAAGCACTATGTTCTATAAATATCATAGTAATTATTTTTCTTACTTGTGCTATCACCATCTTGCTCAACTGGAAATATACCAGGAGACAGGGAGTACTCTTTTAGCAGGTCTATATATTCCATCATTACTTGTACACCTTGGGACCAAGTTAATTATCTACCACTACTGTTTCTACACTCAGTTATTGCTACCCCCTGAAAAAAAAGTGAATTCTGGCTACCCCACATTTTCCAACCACAGCAAAAATTCTTCCTAAACAAGCCAATTTCGTTTATCATTTATCAGCTATTTACAAACCATTTTACAAACTTTCTCCAGCAACAATAAAAAGGGTTAAGAAGAATTTAAATGGGCCAGGTTTGGAAGGGGGCATGCAACAGATGCCTTCTGGTTTTCCCACCTCTAAAGCAGGTGTTATTCTAACGCATGCCCCTGAGGATAATCAATGTGCTGGTTTTGGATTACCACCAGGCATGTCAGATAGCTCCTCTAACTGCCTCCCACCAAGTCCTTGAGGCAGTCCCCTGGCATAATTGTTGATTCAGATTATAAGGTTGAGAATGCTCCTTTTTCATCTCTTTTCCCAAAGCAGTACTCCTGTAAAACATGCCCTCCTTCAATGCATGCCCGCTATAAAGCAATCCCACCAGTAAAACCTGAAAGATTGAGAGAGTCCCTCAGGCATCCAGAAAGCTGGCTGCCTGGAAGCTTGCATCTATCCTGTAAAGTGTTGTAGCAAGGAATGACCATACTATTGAGACCTGATGGTATGTCTATCATTCCCTGGTCAAGTGGTTGGCTTTTGTATTTTGTATGATTAAACTTGTATGTTATGGTTATATATTCATTCATGTCAATATAAATTTAAAAAATAAATAAATAAATAAAAAAAAATAAAAAAAAATAATAATAATAATAATAATAATTATAATAATAATAATAATAATAATAATAATAATAATAATAATAATAATAATAATAGTAGTAGTAGTAGTAGTAGTAGTAGTAGTAATAATGATAATGATAATAATAATAATAATAATAATAATAATAATAATAAAAAGGGGGGAGGGATGGATAGAAAGTGAAGGAAGTTATTTGTTGTCTGTTAGTTGTTGTTTATTTTTATTATCTAAGATCAAAACACACGTGGACTAAAAACCCAACAAGAGCAGACAACAAGAGCAGACAAGAGCAGCCCACATGCGCAGCCCACATGCGCAATATTTAAGCAGGTCGCCAGCCCTGGAATCATTTGGTGTAATGATTACGGATGAATTTTGTGTAGTGGTCATGGATGAAAGAGGAGAGAGTCTATGAGAGAGAGAGAGAGTCGTAGAGAGAGAGAAAAAAGAGGGGCTATTTCTTGGTTGTGTTTTGGTTGAAAGTTTGGCTAGGCGTGCAGAGTTCAGCACCATGTTCAATAATGTTTGATCACAAACTCCTGCACGCTGGAGAAGCTCACTGATACGCTGGTTTCAGTATTCAAGTTTAATCTCTGGTGTTGAACTGGACATTACATCCTGATTTGGCTGAATGATCAAGCTGCACAACTTTCTTCTTGAAACTATTGGCAATTTTCAACATGGTAAGATTCATGCAAAGTGACTGAGGTTCACACCCCAAGGCAATATACCAAGGCAGTTAACATTGTATTGTATTCCTAACAGAGAGAATGCATATCTATCCACCTTGGTCAAGCTGGAGTACAGATTGGTAATGCATGCTGGGCGCTACTCTGTCATGAACATAATATACAACCTGATGGTGTTTTGGAGAAAGAAAATGAGAATGACAGTGATAATTCTTTTGACACATTCTTTTCTGTGTCCAGTGCAAATCGATACATTCCCCGTGCAGTCTTTCTGGACTTAGAACCAACAGTTATAGGTAGGAAAGGAGTAGTACAACACAATGAGAACCTAGCAGTGTCTATAGCAGAGGCCAATAATTTAAAATGATGACAAGAAAAGTTTAGATTTATTCTTTTTATCTGCATATTTCATTTACTCATTTCATTTATATGTATTCATTTATTGATTGATTGATTGATTTGTTTGTTTGTTTATCTGTCTGTCTGTCTGTCTGTCTGTCTGTCTGTCTGTCTGTCTGTCTGTCTGTCTGTCTGTCTGTCTGTCTGTCTGTCTGTCTGTCTGTCTGTCTGTCTGTCTGTCTGTCTGTCTGTCTGTCTGTCTGTCTGTCTGTCTGTCTGTCTGTCTGTCTGTCTGTCTGTCTGTCTGTCTGTCTGTCTGTCTGTCTGTCTACTTGCTTGCTTACTTGCTTACTTACTTATTTTTTATTTTATTCATTTGTTTGCTTCCTTGCTTGCCTACTCACTCATTTATTTATTTATAATTTATTTATTGTAAGTACTATTGTTTTAAATAGATGAAGTCAAGACAGGTGCGTACAGAGATCTATTTCATCCTAACATGCTCATCAATGGAAAAGAAGATGCAGCCAATAATTTTGCACGTGGTTTCTACAGTATCGGGAGAGGAATCGTGGACACAATTATGGAGAAGATTCGACTTCTAGTGGAGCAGTGCAATGGACTTCAGGGCTTCTTAGTCTATCACTCATTGGGTGGAGGAACTGGATCTGGATTCTCCTCTCTACTTATGCATAACCTTTCATTAGAATATAATAAGAAAACTAAACTTGAGTTTACCATTTTCCCCTCCCCTCACATCTCCACTGCTGTGGTCGAACCTTATAACAGCATACTGGCCACACACTCCATGCTAGACCATGCTGACTGCACCTTTATGATGGACAATGAGTCCATATATGAAATATGTCAGAACAATTTGGACATTGAACGACCGTCCTACACAAATCTGAACCATCTGATTAGCCAAGTTATATCTTCAATTACTGCTTCTCTACGTTTTGATGGGGCGCTCAATATCGATGTAACTGAGTTTCAGACTAACCTCGTACCTTATCCTCGTATCCACTTCCCCCTTGTTGCTTATGCTCCTATTTTGTCTTCTGAAAAACTGCATCGTGAAAAACTCAGTGTTTCCCAAATAACAAAAGACTGTTTCTATAACTCCAATCAGATGGTGAAGTGTGACCCTTGCCATGGAAAGTATATGGCCTGCTGTTTATTGTATCGTGGAGATGTTGTTCCCAAGGATGTGAATACAGCCATCAGAGAGGTTAAATCAATGAAGAATATCCAGTTTGTAGAGTGGTGCCCCACCAGTTTCAAGGTTGGCATCAACAACCAGCCTCCCACTGTTGTTCCGGGAGGTGACATTGGTGAACTTCCACGTGCTGTATGCATGTTGGCCAACACTACTGCTGTTGCTGAGGCCTGGTCTTGTCTAGATCGCAAGTTTGACCTAATGTATGCCAAACGTGCCTTTGTTCACTGGTATGTCAGTGAAGGCATGGAAGAACTTGAGTTTAGGGAAGCTCGTGATGATCTAGCTTTTCTCGAGATGGACTATGTTGAGGTGGCAGCAGATTCTGGAGTTTCAGTTCAAAAGAATGATTTTAATGAATTTTGAAGTATCTTGTTTATATTTTCATTCATATTTTCAAGAAATATAAAAGAAAAGCTCATTTAAAAAATATTTTTTCCTTTCCATCTGTGGGGTAACATTTGTGCCAAAATTTAAAATATTATACTATAATCCCAGCGGAGCATGTGAAATCATATTGTGTTCACTTTTAAGCAAATTTCAGATGTTTGTGTGTCAGGCAACTCCTCCAAAACCACAGCCCTGGGTAAGGTGTTGAATGTTGTAGAGACATTAAAATTTTTGGAGTGTGGTACCCCAGGTGGGAGAAAAGGAATTAATTTTTTTCTGAACATAAAAGCCGAAGACTTAGTCATTAGTTGAGTCTTCCAGGGAAATTATACAAGAACCAAACCAAAAAAACAAAACAAAAAAAAACAACAAAAAAACAAAACAATGAATGATAGTACTAATATAATATGGAAAAAATAAAAAAATAAAACCATGACCTTATGGTTAAGGCACAGGTTTACTAAACGAAAATCTTAGGTTAGAATCCAGGTATGTGTCTCTACCCCTCCTCCTTTCTACCATTTCCTTTTTCTCTTCTTTGCCTCTTATATACCCCCTTCTTTTCTTTGTTCACCCCTTTTTTTCTCCCCCCCCCCCTCACCTTTCCCTTTATTCTTCTTTTCTCCTTCCCCTCCATTTTTTTTTTTGAAAGTGGCACATTTGTTGGGAAAACAGGACATGTATAGTTTGATGTGGTGAATATTACAGATAACATTTTCCAAAATTTTTCAAATGAATATAAAAAATAAATCCTGTATTTTCTTGTAGTTACTAAAGTAAGTCAAATTTTGATTAATAAATTAATTTTTCTTTTGAAGTAAAATTTGGTTCAGAAATAAACATTTGGATAATCTTACTACAATTCATTTTGTTTGTGTGTGTCTGTCCTCTGGCAACTTCTTTATTTATTAGTAAATGCAAATATGTAATTGGCATTGCTAGAAGAAGTTATTTATAAACTACACTGTAATTTGATCATACAAAAATATATAACCTAAGTGAATTCAAAAGGACAGTATTTACTAGATGTGTGTCCACAGCTCTATCCATCTGTCTAGCCTCCTCAATTCAAAAAGGAAGGGGTTTGGAATGGGTAAATTACAGAAATGGGCAATGCCCCCCCTATTGAATTAAACACAGCAAACAGAAGTGGTTGATTTCAATTTCAGTAGGATTGGCCTGATAAAAATTGGATTTTTAAATTCCTGTGTCATTTGAATAACTCACCCATTACTTGAAAAATTTACTCTTTGATTGTGTGTTCTTATTTCCACTGCCTTTTTACTAGGAACATTTGGAATGGTGTGGAGGGGGGAAGCATACATCTACAAGTTTTGTTTGAGAATTGATTTTTAACTTATTGTTTACTGTTTGGAATCATCAAAGTTTGTTGTTACAACTGACAAAAAAAATGTAGAGCAGTTTTTCTTTTGTGCTAGTACATGTATATAAATGAAAATCTTCAATATAAGTGAGCAGTGAGTGAGTGAGTGACTGGCTTTCTCAATCATGGCACCAAATTTAAATATATGAAATTGTACCCAAACACAGCACAATGACTGATGCCAATCTCTATACTCATACATATGATACAATTAATTTCTATATTCCCATAATTCAATTAATGAGCATGGTACTACCAAATAAATCTAGGAATAAATATATTCAGGGAACTTCTTTAAGGCATCTCTTTGTTAACGGTGGGTACTGAAATTCACTGTGGTAGTAGCACCCTTCCAGTTGGAAGTCCCTCAGGCAAGGATAGCTGAATCAGCATTGCTAGACCATTGAAATTTCCCTTGAGAATTTTCTTGACAATAGATGAAGCACAGCACCCTAACTTACCTTCATCCTCCACATAAATGTGGGCAAGGCATTTATGAATCAGGCAGCTGGGACATTCCTTTTTTTTTTATTATTATTTTTTTACTATAAATTATTCTCTAGTAAGGGCTCTTTCAAAGGATCAATGAAGTGGAGGAGGTTCAGGAAGAGCAAACCAGGAACAATAACGAAATTCAAAGGTAAATTTTGAAGACAATGTTTACTCCTTTTTTTTCTGTTTTAACCTGAGGCTGGTCAGCAGCTGACAGGAACAGGAATGGCCCTGGCAGCTGTGCTATGCTGTACATGTAATTGTAATAATGCTATACCAAATTAAAAACAGAAGATTTTTAAAAATTGGTTATTGAGAGCGTGTGTACAGAGAGGGTGTCCTTTGTCTAGGCTATTCTAACATTAAAATATGCCATCAGAGAGAGTGGAGACAAAACCAGACAGGTCAGGTGAGTGTGTTGTGTGGTGCAAGTGCAGACCTGGTGGGTGGATAATATCAACAAAGGGATAATTCTTACAAAATATCATAAAACATCATATAATCCCAGACATAACTTCTAATATAGTTTATAACTGAATTAGAAACTCTAGACATAACTAACACCAGTTACAATATTTAAAAATATTAAATATACTGTAATATTATGCTGGTATAGTCCACTTGGCCAATTAGATATCTGCCATACTTGCTGGATTACAGAGTATGTTGAATAGAACTGTTCATTCTACACAGAGGAAGCCAAGCTTTTACTAACCAGAACAAGTAAGCTTAATGAGGACTTTCATTCTTTGGAAGTACTTGGCATTTTGCTTCAAATTTCCTCTCAACCTTAAACCAGAAATATTTTTGTCTAACAATAGTAGAATAATTGTTTGTACCTCTAATTTTATCCCACCACTGATGTAAATGCAGTCACTGTTATTATGTATTGACAGCACTGTTGTCCACATTCACCTTTCCAGAAAATGTGCATTGATGCTTGATAATGTATTGAGACAATTTCTTGGATTGGCATTTAAAGAATCCTTGGGATACTTCTTCAGATCTGCATGGGTTTCTATGAGCTACCTGCCACTATTAATGTTTCAATTCACAAGGCTATGTGTAGTGCAGGAATCCATGTTGTCCATGAGCAAAGCTATATAATGATAGTCTCGGTCCCAGACCCATTTATTTACTGTACTGGATGTATTGCATCACCAGCACGAAAATAAAGTGGTCTGGTGACTTGCCTGTGCATTCCATGTTCTTGTGCCCACATTCCGGCGCAGACCAAAATAATTTTAGAATGAGGTTTTAAAACAACCACACCTACCGCCAAGGTTGTAAAATTTTTCGAAGTGACTGAATGTTTCGTCGGACGCCATCCCCAGTACCTGGTGCTATATATTTATGCACAAAACATAAGACTCCATGAATACATAGTTCTGGTTAACCAAATGAATGGATGTGGCTTTTAGGGTTGCTTTCCACGGATGCCTAAGGAACACGGAATGCACAGGCAAGTCACCAGACCCACTTTATTTGCGTGCTGGTGATGCAATACATCGAGTGCTGTGAATAAAGGGATCTGGGATGAGACTAACATAATGAGGGGTGCCTTATCTAAGGTCAATGGAAGTGCAATTATATGGTCCTGCTGTTTGTTTAATGCCATAATGTATCTACTACCCACAGCACAGTTTGAACACGTCCACACTCTCACCATATTCTACACAGCATATTGGTAAACATGTGACTTCTCACACATAAAGACAAATGCCACTTCTTACCATCACTGTGGGAGGGGAATCTTGGAAAAGGTTTTCTTATTGTATTAGAGTGATTCATTTTTCTTGCTAATTCTAAGCTGTGTGTGTACAATATATTTATTATCAATATGCAGCAGAAATAAATCAGTACAGTCTGAATAATACACCTGGATAAAAATGTTGCAACAGTCTGTACACATGTTGTATATATCCAATGAGGTCAGCCATAGTAATTGCGAGTATTGGAGCATCTCCTGTCTCTCCACCTCGACAGGTTTGGAGTTGGGATTCTGGAACACTTGACTCTTGGTTGCCCACCCACAAAGACAGAGCGCTGGATGTAAGGAATATTATCTGCATTGTCGCAAATAACCTTAGCCAAAGATGATTTTTGAAGCTCTCTCCTCTGCGAAAATGAAAATATGTATGGGTTTTGGTACCAGAATCGGTCGCCCTCCCTCAATCTGGAAAAGGTCAGTCCCAATATGCAAGCAAAGGTTGGCCCGACCACTGCTCCCGGGAGCCTCTTCTCCACCAATCCACCAACCCAGAGGTCAATGCCAGCATGGAACCCTTGGTTACCATAAACCTTCCTCAGTGTTCTCCCTGTGTCATGTGTCTTGAAAGAAGCTTTTATCTGAGGGTGCAGACGTCTGCAGAACTTCTCCCACTGCCTGTATGTTGGGAGACCATGATCTCTTCCTCGTTGGATGTTAAGAGAAGCCAAGTCCATACCCAAATCATCACCTTTCTCTACAAAGAGCTGAGATGTCAAAACTGTATTCATGAATTCGTCAGTTGGGTTGGACTTTACTATAGTCAAACCTCGGAGGATGGGGTCAGTTCCTAGGCTCTTAAAGTAGCTCACTGGGTTAAAGAAAGCTTCCTGGAGTGGCAAAGGCCCAATGCTCAGTCTACGAAATCGTTTGTCTAACCTGTCAAAACTTTTTTTAACTAAACCATGTCCAAATCGATAAGCAGCAGCAGCAAATGAGTTGGGAATAGTGGCATCAATGAAAGGGTTGTAGCCTCTGTAATCAGTTAAGTATGTGTTCAAGTGTGGGCCAAATATGATTGGAAGATACTCATTGAATGTTATGATTTGGTGCACAGCTCCTATGATCTTCCGTGTCTCTTGATAGAGCCTCTCGTCATTCCAGCAAGGGTTGATGCGCATTAATTCCCTGGTAATTCGGTTGTGCTCTCGCAACCACACAGTGTGCATGATGGTGAGCCCAAGCTGTTCATTCACTCTAATATCACCAGCCACAAAAAAGGGCAAGCTAGTACATTCCTCCAAAGTTTCCTCGACAGGAAGATTTCCCTTCAGAGTCTCCAGTCTTCCTCCCTGTTTGAGGAGCCCTCCCTTGAAGAGGCGTAATGCCCTTGCTAACTTCTTGTTAGAGCCATATATTTGAGAAGCATCAATGTAAGATGTCAGGTCATTCACTTGATTCCTGGGGATGTGTTTACTGGTGGAGGTGGTGCAGACAGGCACAGACCGTGAGAAGGTCAGGCAACTGGCATTATTGGCTGAGCCCGCCCCAAACACATGATCATTGGGGCTGACAACAATTGGGATGCAGGTGGGACTGAAGGAGCAGTCACAGTTATCCTCTTCAAAGATAGGAGCAATGTCTAAATCATGGTCAACAAACTGCCCCCACTGCATGACCATGAGAGTAAAGTCATCTGACTTCACAGGGTTACCTTTGAAGACACTCCAGCTAACAAATCGTGGGCTTGGCCACGGCGGCCTGAAAGACTCCCCATCAAGCAATTGCTGCAGTCCCACTGGAGCTGATATCCCATCTTCATAATTAGCAGGAAGAATTCTTGCAAATGGAGAGCCAGCAGCTCCATTCAGTGGATAAAAAAAGCTGTTACAAGTCCCATCAGCCGAACGATAGTAGAGATCTAAAGCTGAACACCAGGGAGCTGTCTGAATTGGACAATTAGCTAGATTTTCCAGCTTGACCATATCCTCATCAGTGAGTGAGATGTCTTCTCTACCACGACTAATTGAGTTCAGAAGAGCATGAAGCAGTTTCTCTATCTCTATTCTGGCTTTCCCACAAATACTGCTATTGGCAGAGGGTTTCTTGAACATCTGGAAGAGCCGGATGACATGCTGAGCAAATTTAGAAGGACGACCAGTTACATTTGTAGTAACTTGTGAAATACTGGAATCAGATTGCATCTCGTCTAAAGCTACCAAAATGGCAAGCTTGAGTGACATCTCTGTCAGAGCATATGTAGATACACATACATATAGTCATAATACAAAGAAATAAAAAAAAGAAGAAACCAACTGGACTGAAAGTGAATTACTTACTAAGAGTGGGCTGTATTTCTGAATCAACTTTCGAGAGAACTGTTCGTGCACAAAAATGGAAGATGAAGTCACAATTACAATGCAAAGTTTCATGTTGCTCATTCCTTACCTTGAAGTGTGGCAGAGGCAGAGGCCACACCTGCTTCATTCCTGGCAGTAACTACATACTCCCCAGCATCACTATGGAGCACTCTGGTGAAGATGATGCCAGTGTGATCTACGGATACTCTGGGACCTAATTCTTTGAACGGTTGGCCATTCTTTGTCCAAGAGAAGGAAGAAGGGGCAATGCTGGAGGAGTAGCCAAAGTCAAACTCAAAGGGTTCATTGTAGAATGCCACTTGCAACTTGTCCGGCTTATATAGAGACAGAGCTGTAATGATCATATAAAGGTACACATATATAGATAGAGCTGTAATGATCATATAGAGATACATATATAGAGACAGAACTGTAATGATAATGATCATATAGAGGTACATATATAGAGACAGAACTGTAATGATAATGATCATATAGAGGTACATATATAGAGACAGAACTGTAATGATAATGATCATATAGAGGTACATATATAGAGACAGAACTGTAATGATAATGATCATATAAAGGTACATATATAGAGACAGAACTGTAATGATAATGATCATATAGAGGTACATATATAGAGACAGAACTACCTGTAGGGGTACATTGTGAGAATTAATGATAGACAGAGGGAACAAGTACTCCTTTCCCAAGTCCTACGGTTGACCCAATATTACAAACATTTGCTTTTATACTACTATCTTTCTCATATAAAAATCATTATATTTGGTGGACTTACATTTGATAGTGATTTTACCAACAGGGCTGGGCAACAATCCAAAAGGAGTCTTGACTGTGCACCCTATAATCCAGTCATCATCACCTGGTCCCACAGGGCCGTAGCTCAAAGTCCTGTTGTGATCAGAGAGTGAAAACTTGGAGGATGGGCTGCTGACCTCCAACATTTTTCCATTTTGTGTCCAGAGGAGCAGGGAAAAATGGAGCACAGTGTGGCACCTGAAGGTGACATTGCCACCCAGCACTGCTATCACATCCTGTGGAGCTATCTTCCAACCAGGACTGCTGCACGAGTCAGGGATGCGAGAACCAGCAAAAAACTGTTCCCCCAGCTCACAATTCACCAGGAAAGCTAGACAACAATTGCAGAAAGATAGCTCACTGGCATCACTATAAAAATAAACTATTTACATTTAAAGTTTCTTTAATTCTTACTTGAAAGAGAAAAACAGAGCAAAAAGCCAACTAGACCCATGGCCACTCAGTTCTGCAGCTGTGGAAGTCAGACGTTCACTCGATTTAGCTGAAACTATACACTAGATGAATCTGGTTGAGTTCCATTTACTCTTTAGAGTGTTTATATAGCGGAAAAAAATTAGGACCCCCCCCCCCCCCACTATACGCCCACTTATAATTGGGATCAGGCTGAAGATGAAGAGGGGCTGAAGATGGAAAGGGTCTGAACTGAAGAAGTAGAATGAAACTTGAAAATGGTGTGTGTGTGTGTGTGTGTGTGTGTGTGTGTGTGTGTGTGTGTGTGTGTGTGTGTGTGTGTGTGTGTGTGTGTGTGTGTGTGTGTGTGTGTGTGTGTGTGTGTGTGTGTGTGTGTGTGTGTGTGTGTGTGTGTGTGTGTGTGTGTGTGTGTGTGTGTGTGTGTGTGTGTGTGTGTGTGTGTGTGTGTGTGTGTGTGTGTGTGTGTGTGTGTGTGTGTGTGTGTGTGTGTGTGTGTGTGTGTGTGTGTGTGTGTGTGTGTGTGTGTGTGTGTGTGTGTGTGTGTGTGTGTGTGTGTGTGTGTGTGTGTGTGTGTGTGTACTCGTGATAACCAAGGTACTTTATCAACAAACATTAACCCAGTATGCCTGCGAATGAAAGGCTTTCAGAGTGAATAATGGAGCAGCTGTATTGTCACACATATATGGGCTTTGTAGAAGCTGTGTTGAAAACCCCTAAGGGAAGTTACATTCTCCTGGCAGTCCATAATGAAGTATTAGTCTGCACCTCAAATATTTCAAGTGTAATAGGGTTCATTTTCTAAAAAATAGAATGGAAGGGGGGGGGGGGGGGGGGGGAAGTGATGTAAGTCATGATGGTATTTGGTTAGTTCATTATATGTCTCCAGGTATTCCATGTGTTGGTGGCAAATTAAAGTAGTTATTTTGGAATGAATTGTTTGACAAATACAACATAAGAAATAGTGGTAACTTTGGTTTTGCATATGAAATGATGAATCTTTTGCACTGGGAAGAAAAAGGTGAGGGTGGGGGGGGGGGGGAAGTCAATTTCTGAGGTAGGTGGGGTCATGATTGGAGCAACTATTTTCATCCCTTGGCTTGGACTTGTGGCTGCACCAAGACTTGGTATCCCTTCACATCTCCACATAGTCATCCACAAATCCTCTGATTATGAAGATAACTGTTTTCACCTTGAAATTCTTAGCAATTGATGATTGAGAACTGAGTTGTGATGAAATGAGGACAAAAGAACTGCCTCCTCCTTTTATATGAGTACTCCAAGTTTGCAAGCAAAGCTGTACATGGAAAAGAAATTGTGTATCACATAGCACGTGCACACACCAAAAGTCTGTGTAAGATGCCGGCCACATCATCTAAACAGCAAACACCACAGCATAACCAACCTTGTAGGTGAAGCTGCAAATGGCTGTACAATATAATTAAACTACATTCAAAGATCATTAACGAAGGACAAGTACAAACATCAATACAATATGAGGAGGGCACACACAAGCCTTCACCAGGAGCAACCAACTTGCTATCAATCATGAATGCATTCATAACAATGGCCCAATGACCAAGAAGCCCACAAGTAAGTGACTCAAATGGTAACCACAAGGTTATTAATTTTTTTGAAATGTTAACTTCTCATTAGAAATCTCTTGACCACTCATGCAGGTGACCAAGAATAGTTTTCTTCTTGAATCATAAAAAATAAGCTGTGTGAGTGGTGGGTATGTACCTTTGTTCCGCTCCTACTCACATTGTATATGATTTTGCATTATCAATATTTCAGATCATTATATCAAATGACTACAAATGTTTTGTTAATCATATAATTAAATACTAGCACTCCTGCAACTTGAGGAAATCATACTG
Organism: Lycopodina hypogea; assembly: GCA_963969325.1. Lineage (NCBI taxonomy): Eukaryota > Metazoa > Porifera > Demospongiae > Poecilosclerida > Cladorhizidae > Lycopodina > Lycopodina hypogea. The sequence goes on along the minus strand of OZ017793.1, from coordinate 906,872 downwards.
CAGCTGAAGCTGTCTTCACATCAACTCTTCTGGTACATGGTTACAACTGTATCTGTGTGTTGTAGCTCAGCCTAATTTGATAAATGCTTACCACAACACTCCACTTTGAATAAGCTTTGTGGTAACAATGAAGTGGGCATACTCAAGAACGGCTCATTAACAACAGGTACTATTGACATATACCTATTTAAGAACTGGGAAAAGATTTTGCAACAATGTTTCATGAAACATTGTTGCAGCTCATCCACATTGCTGACTTTGCAACAGATCGAACCAGAGCAAATGCTAAACTAGCTTTTAGTAAGCAGCATGTGGAGTTTGATGCATCTGCCTGGGTGCCTCTGAACAGAACCTAGTTGCCAATACAACCTAGGGAGAGATGACCAAGCAGAAGCAAAGAAGAACACAAGGGATCCTTGATATGTGTCACACAGAATCTCAGCTGTATTGCTTTATTATTATAAGTGGGAAGATGAAATCCCACCCCATAATAAAGTGAGTCTTCAACATATTATCCAATACCCCATGCACTTGGGACACTTACTTGCAGCTGACACTTTCTCATAATGAATGGACTTTACATTCTCATACAAGCATTTCATAAGGTAAAGTGTATGGTGGGATAAGATCAGTGTAGAAGTTGCAGTACTTGTTACTGTCAAGTTGATGTGATGGAACCATTTCAACTGATGCCAGTGGCAGTACTTCAAAGTTTTCGTTTGATCCACATGGTGCATGCCTCCTCAATAAATCTCTAAAGGTCATCTGGCATTCTGATCATCTGACAAACAAAGAGAAAGGGAAAGTGAACTGAAAAATATATATTAGCCTTGTTCCAAGGTAAATTACTTTTGGGTTTTTCATTGTGAATGAAGTTAGGAACACTTGAATGATACAATGACACAGCATGTTCAAAGGAAGTCAACTGACTAACACTGCTTAGCTACACCAGGGTATACACTGCTAGTTAATATAAATTTTTAGTTGAGAGAAGTTATGAACGCTAACAACTAAAATTTAATTGAAATTATTGAATAACATTTCAACAACAATTGTATTCATAAAGAAATCTTTACTTCATAGTTAGCTGTTCTTCAAGTTGTTTTCCATTCTCTGTCCTAATCCAATTTATCCTATTCTACCTTGTGTGGGTCCACCACATGGTTCACATGCTGGTCAGAACTCTCTTCATTTTTATTGTCAAACATAAACTTTGCTTATTGTCAAGGGTAAGGTCCACCAGTCACACTTTTGCTAATACTCTCAGGCACCAGGAACATGACAGGGTGAGTGGTTGCAAGGGTGCTGCCATCAGATTCCTGCGTATTGCATTCACATTGAACATGTTGGGATGGATGCTCACACAGTAAAAATGATTACACATGTTTAGAGCAGGAGTATTACCTGTCACACCCAGGGGTTTGAGTTTTGGACTCAAATTAACACGTCTTTCCACTTTTGCTAATACTCTCAGGCACCAGGAACATGACAGGGTGAGTGGTTGCAAGGGTACTGCCATCAGATTCCTGCGTATTGCATTCACATTGAACATGTTGGGATGGATGCTCACACAGTAAAAATGATTACACATGTTTAGAGCAGGAGTATTACCTGTCACACCCAGGAGTTTGAGTTTTGGACTCAAATTAATAAATGTCAGTCACAAAACACGTCTTTCCATGGCTTCAGTTCAGCCTTACATACACACACACACACACACACATCCAGGGGCACAGACATCATTTTCAAGCCCCCTTTCACCTTCAGACCTTCTTCAACTTCAGCCGGGTACAGGCACACCAGCTAAACACAAACCAACACTTTCCAGGACTATTTTCATTAATTTCATTGGTTTTTTTAAAACCAGATCTCAATTAGAGGTGATCCCAAATAGAGTTGGTCGTATTGACCACAGAGTGCTGAACTACATTTTTACCCTTCTTTCTTGCAGACAGTTTGTTATGTCTGCACTAATGATGGTCTCACACAATATATATATAAAGGTATAAAGGTAATATATATATTGTGTGGGTACATCATTAGTGCAGACATAACAAACCATCTGCAAGAAAGAAGACACTGTCAAAGACCCTCTGTCTCCAATCACTCACAAAAGAACATAATTTAGCATCTGTTTTACTGGAATATTCACAGTGGCTGAGGAAGCCTAGTGTGGACATAATTTATTATTTACCCAACAAATACAATCACTGCTAAACAGAGGAATTAACTTGGCACACATCCAGTGACTTTTCCATAATGTTTAGGATAGAGCCTGTTGGCTCACAGGTGCCTTTGCTACTGCAGCACAAAGTGGGCCTACTACTAACCACACCCCTCATTCTGGAGGCCAGAGAAGTGGATAGATTACAGACAGCACAAGCAACTCTCCATTCCCCCCCCCCCCCCCCCCCCCAAGATAGAATGAAAAGAGCACAATGTTAAATGGCAACACAAAAATATTCATATTTTGTCCATATTAATTTATAAAATACCAAATGGTTAATTACAGGTAAACATATTTTTTTAATATTGATATTGTTGGAGTCAAAAATTAAAAAAAAAGGGGTTAATTGCAGGTGAATATGCTCACCATTGTACAGAGTTTAAGTGGGTGTGTGGTGGGGGGGGGGGGGGGTATGAGGTGATGTTCTTCACTGCAAGGAGGAAGTGGCAGGAGGAGAGAGAAGTAAAAGGTTTGCTGCCCAGTAGTTCGCTAGCAAGTCATCAATGACGTCATCCACAGCATGCCCTGCAGTTAGGGAAGTCATGATCATGTGGAGCACACAACACAAGCACATCTAAATGAACAAATGTGCCATCAGAATAATTAATGATATCATTCCCCCCCCCCCCCCCACAAGACGTACAGAAAATTGAAAGTGGATAAACATTAAGGTTATGATCTAGTGCTCATGAATAATGCATGAATTAACACTGTGCAAACTATTCAAGGAATGGTGCTGTGCTTAAGAATATCTTCTTTATCTTCCAGGAAATGGTTAGCAAGCTGGCAAGACCAGGGCAACCAACTTGTAGATACCACAATTAATGTAGACATTAAAATTTTCATCCAAGTGTAACTCTGCCATACAGCTCAGCAATTACTTGAGGCACAAACCCACACTGACAGCTTCTTGTCACAATTTGCCTGCTAAACTCCACCTTATCTGGAGAACCAAAAGGAATAGTCACCAAAAAAACCCTTTGAAGGGTGCTCCCTGCCCCTGATGTCCTGCTACGTGTGGTGGCTTATTACCACAACATGCCATAGCAACACTCTATGTACACTTGATTGCATTGTGTCTTTGTCTGGACGTTATCCCAATTCCCTGATGGTGCAGCACCACACACCAAACTTGGCAGGGCATTAGCAAAAGATCTTGGGAGTGCCACAACAGCTCAAACAAACAAATAACAAATATATTTTTGTCTGATCTCAAGCCCAATACAGAAGGGAGCATTGTCTAGACTTGCCCTGCCATACTTCCCTGGGAACAACAAGAGAAGTTTACTTCCATCTACCACAAGAAACAGGGAACAGAATGGCCAAATCACCCTGACACATAATCACCTAGGTGACAGGTCAAACATATGTTAGGGCTGGCTACTGCCTAGGTCAGTTAACATATTTTTCAAGAAATTTTATGCTTCCCTGTTTCCTGTGTTAAAATGTGGTTAGATTTGCTACAAGTTAGAACAAAAAGGTTAAGTAAAGGTACTGCATGTTTGATGGTGTCAGTTTGCCTCACAGAAGTAAACTTCTCCTAAAACCGCTGACATTTGCCACAAGATCAGGGCAAGGAGTTTTCAAGTAGTTGAAGAGCCACATGTGGGCAGTTCCCACCAGCCATTGCCTCAGTCTGAGACACAACAGCCACCTCAATGTTGACATTGTGCACAATGTCAAGTCAATCAAATACCTGTATAAGTATAGAGGATGGGTTCAGACAGGTCATGGTTCAGGTGGCCTGTGTAAGTACAGAGGATGGGTTCAGACAGGTCATGGTTCAGGTGGCCGGTGGAACAGAGCACGACATCAGTGCAGCTCAGCTGAAGCCTACTTGAGAATCTACAAGTCCAAGCTCCACTTCAAGTCTCCAGCGGTTATGAAGCTGCCTTGCCACCTGAAGGACGAGGAGTGGACCTTGTTTGCAGAGGGCACCACACCGCACACAGTGCACTGATAGTAAAAGATTGAGTCTGTCAAGCTGCAAGATGGGGATGAGTCTCAAGAGCATAGTAATCCATTCAGGGAGGGGAAAGAGGTGGGAGGGGGGAAGGAGGTGGGAGGCACAGCCAAGTAAGTTTTGGAAAGATATTTTGTTTGTAAGGTATAAGTGCACCTTATACAGTCAAATCTGAATTACAAGTCAACAACAGCAGAAGATCCCTCACCTTCATTATACACACACACACACACACACACACACACACACACACACACACACACACACACACACACACACACACACACACACACCACACACACAAATTGCCACGCAGATCAGACGTCTGACAGCATATAGTTGATTATGCCTGTGGTGGGCAGAGAGGCTCAGAAACACGGAGTCTCATCACCAACAAGGTCAGGAGAACGAAAGTATTCACATCACAGCCTCAACACTCAACCCACCACAGCAGCTTCACATCCAACACACTAAGTCCTGATAGTCAGCACTTACACAGATTAACACCAACCCACCACCACATTCACACCCCAGATATTCTCTCCATAATAATTCTCCCTGACCACACCCTTCCCCCCTCCAGCACACACACCCCCCCCTTCCTCCTCTCACTCCTCACCAGGTAGAGCATCGTGATAGTCATTGTCTCCTGAATCACTTCCCTCTTGCACAGAGAAAGGGACCACAGCTCCACGGGAACCTTGCTTCCCAAGGTTCTTCCCACGAGCTACTCGCTTCTTCTGCAGCTCATCAACTGGAGTGGCACCCACTGACACTACAGCACACACACACTCAGCTAATCAACACGGCCACAATGTCTGTGCTATCAGCCAATGAACATGTTGAGGTCATTGTGATGACCATCCTATAGAACAGATCAGTCCATTGCTACAGTCACAAGAGCACAATTAGCATGTGGATATGATGGCCTGAGGCTGTGAGTACCTCTTGTCCATACCATCAGCTCATAGATCTGATCAGCCCATCATTAGAATCAGTCTGAGCTATAAGTTTGTTTGCCACACCACTTACCATGCACCAGAACTTCCTTTTTTCCTTTTTTCCTTCATTGCACCAAAAGAGAAGTGTTGCCACAAGCAGCATCTGCACAAACACCATGTAAAATGTATGCTTAAAGATGTAGATCTTGGTGAAGGTTGATCACATCTTGACCACATGTAATGACATAATGATAACCACAGGTCCTTTGACTAATCTATATCATGGTTCCTATGAATGCATGCTCCTGCAATATGGCTTTCTTTTTGGTGTGCGTGTGCACTACATGTATTCCCCTGGAAGACTCCAACTAATGACCAAAAAAATAATTTATTATTACTTTAAATTTTCTTGTCGGAAATTGAATTCTTCCCCCCCCCCCCCCCCAAAACCAGGGGTGGTGGGCACCCCAAATTTTTTAAGGCTTAAAACCATCTTCGGTGTGCCAGGTACAACCCTGAAAGTTGAGTGGTTGATCAGCCCATACTACTCCACTTCATCTCCAAGGAAGTGTTTGCTGTTCTAATGTGATTATGGTGTAGAGCAGACCAGCTACATCTTCCTCTGTAGCCTTCTCCACCACAGTGGAGTGGGTGTCTCCATCATGGTGGAGTGGGTGTCCCTCATCACTTCAACAACTCTCTTAACTGGCCACCCAAGCAGTCTTCCTTGATGTCTGTAAAGTTAACATATTTCTCTGAGCTTGGTCACAGAATCTTCTAAGTGATTCACATCAATCAAAGTGCGTCACACCATTCCTTTCTTTTGGTTGGAAGGCCACTCATGATGGTGTACAATTCTAGACTTGCCAAATTTCTATTGCCACCTGCTTCATCCAGAGTCTACACCGCTATGCTTAATGGCATAGGGAGCAAGAATATGAGGCCCTTGCAGCGTTAGAGAGAGAGAGGCATGTTGGTGCTCCACATGTGTGAGTGCCTAGTGGAGCAACTGTCTGAATAAATTTGCTCAGCCAGTCTTGATCTGCTTAATCCTTCCTCTCCACATATCTTTGTTCTGAATATAACTTCCTTCCTGAACTTTTTAATGAAGTCATTTGCTCAGACGGACAGTAGCCAAGACCTAAAAGTATTCTAAATTTTTAAGAAATGTGACAGACAGACAAGCACATTAGCATATAAGATAATAAATAATAACAAGATGTTTGTTGAACCTTCATTGGCAGTGATTAAGGCACCAGCTGCCCTACAAACAGAACCACTGCAGAGTCCAGTAGTGCATGCATGCCAAGTTTCAGGTGTCCAAGTGCACAAGGGCTTGACTTTTGTGCTAGAAGATAATCTCGCAGAGTTGTTCTCTCCCATCGAGTGTTATATTTGCTGGATATCAAGTGTATTATTTTTAGTTGCCTTTTAAAATGCTGCAACTCCGTGTTTGAACCCAGGATTGGGTGTTTCCCTCTGTTGTTTTCCCATCTTTTATTCCATTCACCCCATGAAACTTTTTTTCTAACCCCCTCCCCCCCCCTTTTTTTTTTGCATTCATTCATTTTCCCCTCCCCCCAAACCATTCTACTTCAATTTTTGTTCCCCCCTTTCATTTCTTCCTTCCCTTTTTCATTTCTTCCTTCCCTTTTTCTTTTCTGTCTTACCTTCTTTCCCCCAATTCCTTTCTTCTTTCAAATACATGTAGCTGATAAAAAAGGCTGGTTGTGTCGATCCTGACCCCACCTGGTTAATTCCATTTCTTGGTTCTTACATACCTGTGGCTATGCGTGCGTGTGTGTATCCATGCTACAGCCAAAGCACTGTACAGAACGAAATGTGCTCTTAACCTGTACAGGATTACAAGGGGGACAGAATGCCTACAATAAAGTATGTAAAGCGTAGTCATGTCTCATGGGGACTCTCACTCACTCTCACAGAGTTGAGCTACAAGAAGGACACATTGTATCACTGAATGCTGCAAGAAGTATGTTGGCTTCTTGCAGCAGACACTATGTCTTACGTCTCTCGTCTTACCTAGATTGCCATCGTGAGATTTGCTCTGTATTCTCCATTGCAAGCTCTCTGTCCGTGCCAGAGGAGAGGAGGGGGTGAGACCTCTGTGCTGTGTGGCACTCATGTCCGTGCCAGAGGAGAGGAGGGCATCTTCCTGTCCTCCTGCAGAGAGGAGGAGCAGGAAGTGCTGGTAGGAGAGTAGCGGAGAGGAGAAGGGGCGGGGATATTGAGCGAGGAGTCTTGTTCTTGTGGAGGAACATGGGGAGGCCAGCCTGGGAGAAGTCTGTGTGAGTAGGGGGGGAGGTGGCAGACAATGAAATATAATAAAAGGCATTGCCACGCAGACCAGATGTCTGGCAGCATATAGTTGATTATGCCTGTGGTGGGCAGAGAGGCTCAGAAACACGGAGTCTCATCACCAACAAGGTCAGGAGAACGAAAGTATTCACATCACAGCCTCAACACTCAACCCACCACAGCAGCTTCACATCCAACACACCAAGTCCTGATAGTCAGCACCTACACTGATTAACACCAACCCAGCACCACATTCACACCCCAGCTATTCTCTCCATAATCATTCTCCCTGACCACACCCTTTTACCCCAGTTATTTCTGAAAACTCAGAAATAACAGATGGGGCGAGATCGTAAAATGCAGCATTTTCAAGGGGACGAAACCTTAGCAATCACTCTAAAAAGCAGAGAGAGAACTGGATAGACAAGAGTTGCCTGCAGTGGATAATTTCGAAATATATTTATATATAGAATTCCATGCTAAACTTTCAAAAATTAAATTGTTCAGCAGAACATATCAAGCTACAGGTGCTAGCTCACCCCAGGCTCCGCACAATTTGTTCAAAGCTACCCCTTCTGTCACTTTGTGGATCCACCACTGTAATTATTCCACAGTAAATATTCAACCATAACTATTTTAAGGTAATTATTTTAAGGTAATTATTTTAAGGTAATTATTCTACGATAATTATTCCACGATAATTATTCCACGATAATTATTCCACGATAATTATTCCACAGTAATCGTCCCATGGTAATCATTCTACGCTGGTGAAATAGTTGTCTTCATAGTTCCTCCATTATTCTTCTGGGTGGTAAGCCAATAAACATTTTTTTCTTCCTTTCTATGCGACATTTTAGAAACAGGGTGTTGTTTTTTTTGTTGTTGGTTTATTTATTAATTTTTTTATTTGGTTTTTGTTGTTGTTGTCAACCCTTTACCATGAACACACGGGAAGGACAGACGTAATAATGATCAGATATTTCAAACCTGAGTCACCAGTCACCCACTGAACTAGATGTGGTACTATATATGGACTGGACTGAGCTAGAGCTAACCCACTCCAAATTACCGAGGAAGTTATTTTTTTTGGCAAGGAATGTCCCTTGTCTTCTCTCTTCCCCCCCCCCCCCCCTCCATGTTTTTTTTTTGGGCTCTTTTTTTGTTGGTCTTGCTAAGTTTGGTCTGGTCTTCTTCTAGCATTAAGGTAGGACCCAAGATAGCAGTGTATGGATCAACTATTAGTAGGACCCCAGATAGCAGTATATGGATCAACTATTAGTAGGACCCCAGATAGCAGTATATGGACCAACTATTAGTAGGATCCCAGATAGCAGTGTGTGGACCAACTATTAGTAGGACCCCAGATAGCAGTGTATGGACTAACTATTAGTAGGACCCCAGATAGCAGTGTATGGACCAACTATTAGTAGGACCCCAGATAGCAGTGTATGGACCAACTATTAGTAGGACCCCAGATAGCAGTGTATGGACCAACCATTAGTAGGACCCCAGATAGCAGTGTATGGACCAACTATTAGTAGGACCCCAGATAGCAGTGTATGGACCAACTATTAGTAGGACCCAAGATAGCAATGTATGGACCAACTATTAGTAGGACCAAGTAAAGTTGTTAAATTCTCTGGCATTTCATGACCTCATCCATAGGAGATGCTGATGACATGTATGGGAAGGAACTGCAGACCTAGCACCTAGCCCTAAACTGCCACCCCAAGGTAATAGGAACCCATTTACTAGGGTAAACATGCCCACAAAATGGTCCTTCATTACAAAAAATGAAGTCTGCTGTTGAAACCAGCACTTGGGACAAACACACAAGCTTTATCATCTCAAATACGTCCCACAGAGCACAGCACTCAGTACCTGAGGTGAAATCCCTCCTCTGCATGAGTCCTACACAACCCAGAGAAAAGGTACAGAAGTGGGAGAAGCCGAGGTTGGTGGTATCCAAGGTGATAGCTCCTCCAGCTCCTGGTATCACCTTGGACACAGAGGACTACTCTGAGATCCTGTCTTGAGGACCACTCTGGGGATTGAAGGGTACTCCCACACAGCTGAAGCTAACAAAGGTAATCTTTACCTATATAATTCACTCCCCAGATCAGATAACACATTCAGCAGACTAAAAGGTGCGGGACCACGTGAACCTGGAGACCCTGAGCAAGCTAGCTCCAACTCCAAATGAAAAGTAGAAGACATGCACCTGCTAAATTCAGCCGGGGAAAAATGAGACCTTTTACCCAATTAATAATACACGTGTCCCTCCCTCAGTTGGTCCCTGTGTTCACGGTAAAGGGTCGACAACACCCACACAGGTGTGGTGTCATATTACTTCCTTTGTCATATTACTTCCTTTGCCATATTCCTTCGGCGAAAAAAGCAGGGAAAATGTTCTCGCTTAGCTGGAAGTAATATGGCACGGTATGATGTGTATTACTTCCCCCTGCCATATTCCTCTGCCATATTGTTCCCCCCTTGCCTATTGCTTTCCCCTGCCATATTACTTCACCCTGCCATATTACTTCCCCCTGCCATATTACTTCCCCCTGCCATATTACTTCCCCCTGCCATATTACTTCCCCCTGCCATATTACTTCCCCCTGCCATATTACTTCCCCCTGCCATATTACTTCCCCCTGCCATATTACTTCCCCCTGCCAAATCTCTACAATGGAAACTATGCCAGAATAGCAACACCAGAAAATAATTTGTTTTTTCTTAGAAGTGTTCAGCAAAGTAAGTACTAATGATTTTAGGAATAGCTAGATAGCTTTAATAGCTATAACAATAAATTTTTTTTTTTTTTTTTTTTTTTTTTTTTTTTTTTTTTTTTTTAAGAAACAAGAAATTAAAGAAATAGTCTTGGAAAAATGTCCTGAAAAATGCAAGAAACTGACTTCCTCTGCTAGTGGTACCTTATGGGAGCACTACTGTCCTATCCCAAGTAAAATATTGAGAATGAGATTTTCTCTCTCTCTCTCTCCATTTCTCTTAAAGTGAAACATTAAGAATTAGGCTTCTTCTGCTACAAATTCATGGATGGATTAATATTCAAGTTAGCACACTTGCTGCGTATTTTTTTACTAATACTAACTCCAATATTGTAGCTCTTTTTGTTGTTTCAAAGATTCCAAATTTCTTTTGGATAATGGCGTGTTTGTGGGACAGGGCCAGAATTTATATTGCTATGAAGTTCATCTTTACCAACTTAAGTATAAATTAACTTTTAATAATGGTTTAATTAAAATATTGAAATATCTTTATCATAGTTCCTGGTCACCCACATGCATCATAAGAAATCATTTGAGAGTTTTAGGATCTCCCAGTACACCATAGAGGTATGCTGAGATCTGTGACATATTATTACTATTATATATTACTTCATATGGAGATTAGACATTGTAAATTGGTCAGTAAAACAGCAGTAACAACTACAAGTAGATAGAATGTTAGTATTGTACTAAATGTCACTGCCTCTATCAGCACAACTCCTACAGTTCCACTCCTCTTGGTTCATGATGGTAGATGGTGGGATCTGGGCACAGGTCTGATGGAACCATTCCCTGCATCTTTTGCACTGTGCCACCATGAGGGCATGAACATAGGGCTGCCTACAAGCACAGATAAGTGGTTCTTCAATGACACTCCTTAGTTTCTTATTTAATGATTTATGTTTAAGTAAATGTATGGGGAATAATTGTAAATGCGAATCTTTAAATACCTTTATGAAGTGTGTGCGCATCTAGCTTTACTAGAATATTACACTGGCAGGGTCAACACCATTGCAGAGGGTAGTTGCAGCAGTGATGGCAATAGTCCACAATCATTGCCTCCATTCTGCCGCTGCATATCTGGCACCTGGATGGTCAAATGTTTGCCTCTATAATTTTCCAACCATGCAATCATTTTCAGAGTATCCAGTTCTGCAAACACACACAGGAAAAAAAAAAAAAAAAAAAAAAAAAAAGTTAATAAATAAACCCAAAAAATGAATAAAAAAAAAAAGAATAAAAGTCACACATGCTTGCACTTACGAAACAATTATTACAATGATCATTACTGTATCATTACACAAGAGCAAAATTATTGCAACACACAGTATGTGGTCAACTTGCCCTAAATACAATCCTTCAATTAAGAATTAAATGGACAACCTGATTCTTAATGTGATGCCAGGAACACTGTCAAGCCAGAACAGAGAGACCTTTATGGCAGTATTACTAATCAAAAAGGATTAGTGGAGTAAGATTTTTTTAAATTTTTTTTAAATTTTTTTAAAAAATTTTTTTATTTATTTATTTTTTTAAATTTTATTTATTAATTAATTTTTTTTGTTGTGGCTGAAAACATACTCAATTTCTAAGGAAAATAAAACTGTTAGGCATTGAATAGCAGTTAATTTAGATCACCAAAATGAATTAATGAAATCTTACTGGTTTTAGTATGGAGGCTATCATAGAGTTGCACAGTCCCCCTTGGCAGTTCAGTGCTAGAGATACAAACCCAGTGCCCCCCAGTATTCAGAATCTGGATATAATCCCGAGCAGGGGTTCCAGCAACTGAACCTCAACTTGCTGATGCCAAATACCCAACTGACTGGAGGCCACTGATCTCAGGAAACTGAGCATGAAGTAGAGACTGCGCTCCATCTTTATTAGTCTCCTCTAGCCATTTTTCTGAAAGAAGAGTTTAGAAAAACTTCTTGGGGAGGTTTGCATTTCAGTAATTCACCAAATCTTTTTGACTGAGCATGTAAACTAGATATCACAGTGGGTGCAATCTGATGGTGATGAGTTAGTTTCTGGTGGTAAAATAACTTGACTGCCTTGCTCAGTGTGGCAATGGACTAAATGTTTCTTCTTCTTTGGTGGACTCCCAGGGAGAATAGCATCATAATTAACCTCACCTGGGCTATCAGGTGGTTCACTGCTGTTACTGTTGTTAGAGTTGTCGGTAAGGATGATTGAAACTACTTCTCTTTCACTGGTGACTTTCTAGTCTGGTAAGGCTTCAGGTGCCCTATATTTACCTTCGCCTTCATTGTCTTGCTCAAACTATCCTGTAGTGTGCATAGTCCCATGGGAGTCACATAAACTATTTGGTAGGGACCCAACCAATCTTAGGCCAGTCTATCTCTTTTCCTTGAAACTTTCTTCACATTTCTCTTGAGGACATGGTCACCTAGGATAATGAAAGGGTCATCAACATAATGCACATTTAAACCAGCAAAGATGGATCTACAGATTAAAATACAACAGAAAGAAGACGGATGTTTGGAATTTGTTAAAACTCTGAAATAGTATCAATGCTTAGAAATGTTATTATATTGGTTTTTCTATCCTGATTTCATCTCAGAAACAATCAATGAACAATAATTTCACTATTTTTTTTGTGAAGGTACATGTCACCATACACATACCAATTGCAAAAGTAAAGCACTTTAAACCTCTCTTTGTTTAGCATCAAAATATAGTTTTTGCCTGGCTTCAGCTTCCTCGATTTTTGCTCTGATCTTCTCATCCATGATCTGTACCCATGTGATTAAAAAAAAGTTTAAAAAATACCTGTTAGCAACAGTTTTATTAAACAACAATTTGTCCCAATTTTGGCTAGGAATATTTTTTATTTTCCCAAAATGTCTCAGCAGTTCAATGTTGTATATTTGAGTTTGCCACTCAATTCTGCGCTTACTTCTCCCACATGCTTCTCCAGATGAGATTCGATACCTTCAGGATCCATTGTGAGGGACAAATTTCCATATAACATGTCCTGCTCACTTTCATGTGTAGCATTGATAGCTACTGCACCCTGAGCTCTCTGATAAAACATCAACACAAATGGCTGTTGCTTTGAGGAAGACTGGACACTTGTTTTTATACCGCAAGTAGTGGGGAGTACATATCTAAGGAAGTAAGCAAGCATTACACATAACAATCATATTAATATGCAACAAATAAGGGTGCTGTGGATCAAGCTGAAGGAATCGATGGAAATCTATTTATGCATGTTCAATTTGTAGAAAGTTGAATAATTGTACTGTCATATCAGTATCAACAAAGGTATTTATATGAACATTGCCTTATAAAAAAAAAGAAGAAAATTAATAAATTAATTAATTAAACAATTTGCACACTATTTTCATAATCGATTAAATTAACAGTTGCTGTTATTTTTTAAACACTTAATATAGGTAGAGAGGCATATTGGTTTCGGTTTATCATGGATGAAGGAAATCAGTGGGATTGGTTCATCGGAGTGATTCCAATTTTTTTTAAAATTTGGTTATCACAGATTGAAATATGTCTATCTACTTATTCTAGGTGTTTAAAAAAACAACTATTTATTTAGAAAAATAATTATTCAGAAATGGTAGCTTACTTGTTCCAATCAGATTGTGCATCATTTGTATACTTGGACAGTGCCCTCTTCAGAGTTTGATTGGTCCACTCATTTTGGTCATTGCTCTCAGGGTGGTATGCTGAACATATTATTCGCTTCGCTCCAAAGGCAGCGAAAACAACATCATTGAGCTGAGATGAAAAATGAAGCTTGTAGTTCACATAACAGAATGATACTTAGCATAAATGTTTATGTAGGGGAAGCAGGCTGAAAATTTCGGAGATTAAAACCTAAATATAAGAAGTAACTAACATTCCTTCTTGTCAGCAAATTAAAGACATAGTTTCTTCAATTAAGTTCCACTGCTCAGACCACATACATATCTTGAATACAGATAGCAACAGGAAGTTGTATTATTAACTCATGGTACATACTTGGTTAATAAATTCAAGCCCCTGATCCCTCATCTTTTTTTTAGGAGGACCATAACTGTAGATGAGTTTCAGTAGAACACTTGCAACATTACCAACACACTTTGACTTCATGGGCTGAGCGAACACCTACTGAGTAAAAAGGTCTGCTAGAGTGCAGACATCTGTGGCCTTTGTCTGTGACTGCAAATGGTCCAATTTGGTCAATGCCCAAAATTTCCCATCTGTAGTAATTGCAATACTGATTGAGTAATTTAGATTTTAAAAACATAAGCAGTAAATAATTTTTGGCATTTAGGGCCACCATTTCCAAACCTCTGTCTTTCTAATATATGGTGTGTGATATAAATACTTGACATTACTTGCTGGTGATGCATAATTTTACTCTTCCAGATGACAGGTGCAAGAGAAGTGAAGTAGGTAAACCCTTCACAAGTGGGTTGACCACCTTCAACAACTTATACAGGACTACACACCCAACTAGCTAGACTGCAGGCAAGACTTGTAGATACTGAAAAAGATAGAATACATATTCACACACATATTATTGGATTTCTTTATATGGAGTTATCTGCATGAGAGATTATTATCAGTGTGACTAGACTGTGTGACCTGGCTAGGACAGCACCCAGCTATTTTACTTATCCCTGTAGTTTGCACATCTTTTCTCAGTTGTTATAGCTATGAATATTTTCCAGTGCAATTGGTCACACAACTCAGTTACCTGCATGAAACTTTAATGAGATGTAACTCAGGTGCGATTGTCTTGATCATCTTCATCTTCTGGCACTTAACACAAGTGCTTATCTGAAGATATAAGAAGTCACACAAACACTAAACAATGTTTACAACTCTATTAAGTGTCACTGATATGATATTTACAACTTCAATTAGAAAATAGGTTAATCAAAACAGCATTATCACACTGAAACTATGCTTACCCAACTAACAACATCTTTTCCAATAGTGGCCCAGTAATAGTCCTGTTTAAGACATGCTAAGGTACACTTTTGCCCCTGGTGAACACCATTGACATCATGGGCCTCATGCAATACCATCTGATGTTCATCACTTGAAAACAGGACCAGACACTTGACTGTCTCATTGGGATGGTTCTTGATGGGTTGGGTGTAGTACATTCTTTCACCTATAAAATATCAATATTTCCAGCATTATTCATAAACTTTGTTACTATTTAAGTACAGATAGAACAAATGTTGAAATTTCCAATGCAATTCACGAAATCACTGCCAGGTAGATGATGACATTGTCACTATGTTTTCATAAAATAAAGTAATAGAGATTCACAGTCAAGGTGGTTGGAGGCATTCTATTAAGAATAATAGCATTAAGATGTCCTTATTGAATTTTGAATCATTTCCATGCATGCTTTAAGATTACTTCTTTTATTAAAAAAATTTATATAAATAATTAGTGTTGTAAACAGAAATCAGGACTGATATTTATTGAACCTGTTGGTGCAGTGTCTGTTACTGCTACAATCAATTGCTTGAGCATAGTTTCAGATACTTATGCATATCTGGTCATTAAGTGTTGAAGGCATAATACCAAACCTCATATTTGGTGAGGGAATCAGTTAAATACCACTTTTTATTGATTTTTCCCCCTTATTTGATGCATCAGTAATATTGTTTGGCAATAAATTAGAAAAATAACAACTTTCTTTATATGGCTATAGTTACTACAATATGCAGGAGGGAATTAACCAACCAGTTATGTTAAAACTGTCATTTCACCTCCTTACTCCTCCTTCATTCATCAGAGTGTCATCACTGTACTTCCCATTCCTTAAGAATTATTCCACATTCTGTAGGTACACTCCTGGGTCTTTCTTGGTCCTCACCATTGCTATATCTCATTAAAAAATTAGTAGGTTAAATAAAGAACACTCAGGCATACACACATAGAATCTCTTTGATAGTTATCGATTAGGGATCTGAGTTGATTGTTATTTGGAGAGTGTGGAGAAGTCTTGGATAGTGTCTCTATCTTTACATAATATCTCACTCTTTACAAAATATCTTTACACAATATCTCCAGTCTTTACATAAAGGAAGGAATTCAGCAGATGATTCAATTCTATTCTGATTTCATGATTTCATTTCATGATTTCAATGGCTGCAATTCTATTCTGATTTCATGATTTCATTTCATGATTTCAATGGCTGCACTTGCAAAGTATAGCAAAAAGGAAGGGATATGGCAAAGAAGGGATATGGCACTGACAAATGGCTTTTAAAATGGGAATAGAAAAGCAACCCAAAAAAGTTTGGTTACATGGTATGATACCACACAGAAGAGCAAAGGAGGAACTATGAAGACAACTATTTCACCTGCACTAGAAAAGGAATAATTACTGGGAGTATTTTGTGAATCTTGGAATAATTGGTGGAAAAATTACTGGAATAATTACTATGGAATAATCACTATGGAATAATTCCAGTGGAGGTTCCACAAAGTACCAGAAGGGTAAGTTTTGAACCAATTTCAGGGAGCTTGGGGTAAACTGGCATCTAGAAATATATTCTGTTCAACAATGAAGTTTCCAAAAGTTTAGTTAGAATTCTATATACATTTTTTAGAATCATTCACTGCTAGTAACTATTCAATTGTGTAGCCAGTTCTCTCTCTACTTTAGAGTGATTCTTGAGGTTTCCATTTCTTGATAATGCTATATTTTACCTCATCAGTTATGTCTGACTCTTCAGCTGCATAAGAAAAGTTGGCTGTGCTGTTAGTAGTGATAATAATTGCTGCAGCTGTGGAATTTCTAGCCATACTTACTGCTTTCTGGGATTTGGTCCTTTTTTTTTTTTAATATTTTGACTTAAAGGAGGGGAAAATCTTGCTTCCCCCCACCTCCCCCCCCCTCTACCACATGATAATGGAGTATTTTGTAAACCTGCCTTTCTGGTAGTGTTAGTAGGAATTGCTGCAGCTGTGGAATGAATTTTTGGCCTGCTTTTGTGCTTACTGGGATTTGCTTGTTTACTAATTTTGGGAGCAAGGAGGGGGGGGGGGGGGGGGAAGCACTGGCTGAATTGCCCTCCCTCCTCCTCTGAATTCACCTCTGATAATGGAATACTCTTGGGTGCAAGTTAATAAGATAGAGTAAATATTAAGCAAGAGTTTATATATATATATATATACATTTCAGTCCAGCATTCACACTAAATCAAGAGCCAGAAAAGTGGAAACGTCTGCCTTTTTTTTGTGATTTGATTTTCCTTAATATTTGAATTTTTTTTCATTGAATTTTTCCCCATCACAATGATACCAGTTCAATCTATAAATTGACCAGTCCTGACCTGATCATAGTGATTGTAGTAGTGATTAAGCGTTAGTCATCATGGACCATATCGGCTTGTTCTTAATTTAATTAAATTCCTTTATTGACTTAGTGCAATATTGTGTGTGAAGTGGTTCGTATCCTGGGACATAGCCAGGAATTTTTTTTTCATCACTGATGAAAAGATATCTCATAGAAGCAAACTTTTACCAATTGCAACATTGGGAAAGGGTCTGGGGCACTCAGTGACATGAGTATTTTCGGATGGTCAATAAAACTTACGTTTGCACCTGCCCATTTATTATTTTGACAGTATGTTTACTTTTGCTTTCCAGTGGAGAAATTTTTGTTGTTGTTCTGTCTGCACAAAAAATCCTGTGCATTACTATGTTGTGTACAGAGTGGAGTTCAGTATGGAATGACTGCCTATAGAAAGGCAATACATAACACAGTGTGTGAATAATTATTTATTATAAAATGGAATTCATATGTCCATATATCTCAACATGTTTTTAAATTAACAGGGAACTTCTGTGTGTTGCAGCTAGATGAAATTTATCATGAGGATAGTTGCAGTGGCCAAGTCATGCCCATTTTATTAAAAGAATTGTACTGAAGTAAATTTCAAATGAAATAATTAACATTTAATGTAATTTTGACCATTTTTTTGGTTGAGGTCACCACATCATTAGTTTCCAGTTGTTTTTGTTGTGTTTTTTTTTTCATCCTGAAGCCTCACATTCCTCCCCTGGTGTTCTAACAGTGGCCAAGTTACACCCTGGGTAAATTTATGTATGCATGCGAACTTTAAGACCTCAAGGTCCAAGGGTTAGGCACTACATTGCCACATTGGTAGGTACATGCATTCCATTGGCTATTATAAAAAAAGGAGATACTGGATTAATTTGGATATAAATGAACTACAATGGCATAGCTCTCCCTTCAGTATAGGTGTGGCTAAAGTCTCAACAACTGGGGCACCAGTGCTGCAGTGGTGGATCTACTGGGGTTACCAATTTTTGATCTCCTTTCAGCTAAACTACTGAATTTACATTTTCAATTTCAGGAAGTTTTCTGTTGATGCATTATTTATCATCCAAGCTTTCCTGGAAGAGTAGTTTGTATAAATCAGGTGTTTAAATAGGCTAAGGGCTTGTCTACTTCTTGTAATAGTAGTTAAATAAAAGGTTAGCTATAGCTAGTAAAAATTTTAATGGAACTACACAGAGTCATAACCAGGTCATGACACCCTGCTGTGGAGCATACCAAGGTATCAAATAAGTCCGCTGGGAATATATTTGGAGTTTTGATAGCCAAGTTTGGGAAACTTCCTTTTTGAAATCCTGAATCCTCACATGGAGTTAGAGATAGCCAATACACTTTCTTATATATGTAAATAAATTTGGCACTGGTACAATCTTACTATATACAAAATTATCCCCAACCCCCATCCCATTTCTCTCTCCCCCTCCCCCCCCATTACTTCTTTCCTTTTTCTTTCCTTTCTGTTTTATTCTTCTTTTTTTTTTCCACGTTGGTCTTTCAAGCTATTAAAATTATCATAAATTGCTTTAATTCAATGCCTTCATAGCTGTACTCTCTTAGCTAGTATTGCACTAGTTCCTTCCATAACCAGTGCTGCATGCACACACCCAGTGTATACTCACTAATCAAGGATAGATATTCAATCAATCAACAAAAGCAATACAATACTGGACCTGGTGATATGGAATAAAACCATGGCATTTTAAAGTGTACTCTCAGTAATTATGACATGACAGGAAATGATATAGAACCATAAGTATGTTAACAAAAACAATAACTAATCTTATACTACAATGAATAAAATTAATACATCACAATAGCCAATCTCAAAATTTTAAAATTATTAGACACGTTTTTACACTTAAATTACTGAAATGAAAGGATACCTCATAACCAACCCAGAATTAAAGAATGGTATTAGAAAATGCATTGCAAATTTATTAGCTAATAAATACCAATAAAAAGTGGGTGTGGTTATTGTGGGACTTGTCTTAGCATATAAAAAGAAGAAGTGCTTGCTCCTAGCCAGTTCATCAAAAGAAGAAGTGCTTGATCCTAGCCAGTACATCATATTTGTATACTGTTTATACATTGAATAGGTTCGAACGCAATTAGAGCTTGTCATCTAGTCTTGTTTATGTGAATTAGATTATATGTCAATTAATCTCACTTTAATAAATTCAATATTATTTTGGGATGTAAAAAAAAAGGAAAAAAAATTGTAAATATTATGGAATACCAATTTCTCTACAAAGGCCGATTACAAACATACCTGTTGTTTGTGTTTCACATTGAATACTGAACTGTAAATTTATTTAAATATTGAGCATGAAATAAACAGCTACACTTAATTTAAAGATTTTGAGTTCAAAGCAACAATATTCTTTAAAAGTTCATAAAAGTATACTATGTTTATGCACACAAGAAAATGAATCAATAACACTATTGAAGTCAATTTTGTCAAAAATAGTTCTTTCAATACTTATTAAGAGAAGTGATTACAGACGTGCTTCTTCCATAGTCAATCTCAATACAATCTTTACAAGTTTCAATTTAGAAAATGAACATTAAGCTGAAGCAGTGGTCACAAGGAATGTCAGGTATATTTGATACAGACAAGCTATATTTCAATATGTTGATGTGAGTTGTTTCTGGTGTAGATGTTTTTATACTTCAGATATTGACTTACAGTTGTGGAATTCAGGATAATGTCAAAATACTTTGTACTCCACAAGTAGTGAAGCTGGATCAATATCATTCTTTATTCAGTATGCTGACTCCAAAATTGTCATGATTGACAATTAGGAAGGATGAAGAGCAGCAAATCCTTGAAGAACATGACATGAAGCACCACTAAAGCGAATTTTAGACCATTCAGCATTAAATCAAGGGTGTTAAAGAAAAGTGGTCTTTGCTGATTCGTGATGCTATTGAATGCAAGGTGCTAAATCAATCATGTTAGAAACATGTCTGCACTTACGAATCGATAGTACATCATCTATCTCCAACTTTGTAAACTTCTTGTTTGCTTTAGTGACGTATTCCTCATATGATCCTTCCAAATATTAACCCCGAAGCACTAACTGTAATGATGCAACCATATCTGTAACTGATATGAAGTCTATGTCTTGTAAATAGTTTGACAATAAATTAGTGTGGAAAAAAAGTTCTGAAATCATTAAATGCCAAAATGAACTGAAATTTGATGATATGCATTAGGAACCCTCTAGCATCTCACACTAACATGCCATTCTTTTTATCATCGAGAATGCTCTCCAAGGCATTGATAACTGTAGAAAGAGAAACACTAAGGGATCGAAAGGGTTCAATTCCAGTGGGAATGAGACTGCCACTTGAGGGTAACTGGTTAAGAAATATCGTTTTTAGTGTGCCTTCATGAAGATAGCATGCCTTTTGGAACTAGAGCCAAAAAACAAACATAGAGAGCTGCAACTGTTTCAAATAAATTTTTTACAACACAGTTTCTTGAACACATCTACCAAAACAAGGCTTAAGATGTGAGCATGACAATGAATATAAATAGCACTCTCATTTTCAGATTTAATCTTGCTCTGAAGTCCAGTGGCCACTCATACCTGCAGCTCCATCATAGCCATGGCCATGTATGTTGTCCAATTCTAAACCATGTTTAACAAACACATCCCTCACTGCTTGCTTATGGGATTGGCTGCCTTTTGCATCAACTAATATACACCAATGAACATTTCCTGCACATTACAGTCAGTCTACATACTGCAAAACAAAAGGCACCTGCTCTTGATGTGCTGTGTTTGGTGTCTCATCCAACATAAGTGCCAAAAACTTAGCTTCTTTCACATCCCTTATGACCTGTAAAAGTACCTTACTAGCCATGGTTCCCATAAGCTTGTTTTGGATTTCTGGAGATGAGTTAGTTGCATTTTTGCCTACATTCTGTAGATGATATTGGAGTACATGGTCATGCTTAGCTTGATGATGAACTAGCTCAAGAAAATTCCCCATATATTTGAATTCACACTCCCAATATGACCTTGAAAGGAGAGGTTTCGTTTTGCCAAAAATTTGACAATTTCCATCAAGTGAACAAGTACCTCATGATTGTGTGACATTTCTCTCTGTCTTCTTGAAAATTCTTCTGCACTTTGTTGATGCAGTTGAATATCAATTGGATTACCTTGCATGTACGATTTAGAGCCACCATTCTGGCAATGTGGTATCATGTGCATGCATGGCCAGCTACACCTGATGAAGTGCAGTTGTCCTCTCCTTTCTCAGCATATGGTACACACAACATCCTGCATGGAAAACAGTATGTTTTTATTTGCTTTGCTAAAATATTTCAGCTATTCCTTACTGAAAGGTAATCTAAACCACTTTTGCCTTCAACCAGCTCTTTTGTTCATTATCTTGATTAGTGGGATAGCTAACCAAACTTAGTTGGGAAGGTCCCAGTTTAACCAGGTGTCATTCATATTCTGATGAAATAGTTCCCGCCTGTAAGTCTGTAGGGTCCACAGGAAGAATTGGATACTCAGTAATACCAGAATCTCTAGATAAAGGTGAGTGTGACTGTTCAGTTACTTCAGCAGCTTGAGGAACAGTATAAGCGTTACCACTACTATGATCAAGGTTTATACTATTATCTAACTGGAGGGGCATCAGCAGAGAAGAAACCAGACAAAAGAGACTGATTCAACATATACTTTTATCAATACTTCTATAAAATGGAGAAACACCAGCAGAAGAAAAAAAATACAACTTTTTATTGGCTAATGACTCATTTCCTTTCTTTTTGTTGAATCATATGCTAAACCCACCAGAGCATAAGCCTTATTAATTAAGGGCCATCATGTATTCTCAAAGTAGTTAATCTTGATCCTGTAAAGACTTCTGCAATCAGTATTTGATAGCAGTAAATTGTGTGATACAAATCTTATACTAAGAGAACTAGTGGTGTTTATATATATATACACTACACATGTCCTTCCATAACACGCTCTCATGAAAGACATGACCACCATTAACACATGTCTTCCAGTAATACATGCCCACCTGCATATCATGCCATCCTATAGAACTATCTCCGTGTTGGACATGCCTTCCAGTAAGACATATCCTACTTTACTTCATGTGTCTGAACAATACATGACCACTCATATTACATGTACTCCTGCAAGACAAGTCCACCTATAAGACAAGCCCTCATGCAATACATGGCTTCCTATGGGATATACCCATCAGTTTATCTTTCCTCATATAAGAGGTGTTTGCCTATACAACAGATCATCCCGTAAGACATGCCCTTCTGTAAAACATGTACCCCAATAAGACATTTTGAACAGCAAAACATGCCCTCCTATAATGCATACCCTCAAGTAAAACATGACCTCCAGTAAGACATGTTTTTCAGTAAAACATAGCATATTGCCAACCTCCACTCACCACTATTCCTGTAAAACAAAATTAATTTCCTGCACGACCAAAATAATGACTATCAAGAATTTCAGAGGAGAATTAGTGTTGAAAGAAAGCCAAATTAGTATGCCAAAAGAGTTTATTGCTAAAAGAGCCACAGACATAGTGTTAAAATGAAAATTTCCATCGAAGGTAGCAAACCAATCTTATTAGTATATGGTAACAGCAAAACCCCCACCACCATTGACTGGCACATTTCAACAACAAATTTTAATGCTGGTGAATACACACCATAGTTGAGGGGATGTTTGTCAATCATAAATGAAGCCTATTGGCTTATCAAAAAAAAAAGGTCAACCAAGAAGACCACAAAAATAAACCTACATACCCAAGAAGAACTATTCAAACAAAACATTCTTTGAAAGCATGCCTCAGAACAAACAAAACATTACTAGAGAAAAAAAAACAAACAACCAGATGCCTAAACTCACAGCAGCTTAAATGGTTGCATCTGCACAGACCTGCAAGACATGCCCACCTACTATATATGTCCTCCCATAACACATTCTCATGAAAGAAATGACCACCATTAACACATGTTTTCCAGTAATACATGCCTTCCTGCATACCATGACATCCTATTAAACCTGTCCTCATGTTGGACATGCCTTCCAGTAAGACATAACCTACTTTACTTCATGTGTTTGAAAAATATGACCACTCATGCTACATGAACTCCTGCAAAACAAATCCACCTGTAATACATGCCATCAGGTAATACATGGCTTCCTATAGGACATACCCTCCAATCAAACTTGTCTTCATATAAGAGGTGTCCTCCTGTACAACAAATCATCCTGTAAAATATGCCTTCTTGAGAATATATTTTAACATAGCCTGCCAAGTTATCCAAAAAAAACCTATCAGCAATTTTTTAAAATTGTAACATTATTCTTTCTGTGAAATCTTTGATAACTATTATTTTGGTAGTACAGGAACTTCATATTGTTGTACAGGAATAGTGGTGAGTATAGGTTGGGGGGTGAATGAGTGCACAGAATTCTGAAGGTACAGAATTCTGAAGGTACAGAATTCTGTGCACTCATTCACCCCCCAACCTATACTCACCACTATTCCTGTACAACAAAATGAATTTCCTGTACTACCAAAATAATGGCTATCAAAAATTTCACAGAAAGAATAGTGTTAGAAGAAAGCAAAAATAATATACCAAAAGAGCTTATTGCTTAAAGAGTCACAGACATAGCATATGTATAAAAATTATTCCAGCAAAGATTTCAAACTAATCTTAGTGATGTGTAGTAATAGCTGGACCTCCCATCATCCATCATTGTCTGACTCATTCCAACTACAACTTTAAAGCTCTCTAAGAAGAACATTTCAAACAGTAAATGCTTGGAAAGCATGTCTCTGAGCAAATAAAATGTTACTGAAGAAAAGAAACAACCAGTTGCCTAAATTCACAGTAGCTCAAATGGCTGCAGCTACTGCACAAACCTGTAAGACATGCCCACCTACTAGACATGTCCTCCCATGACACACATTCTCAAGGGAAAAAATGACCACCACTAACACATGTCTTCCAGTAGTACATGTCCTCCTGCATAATATGCCATCCTATAAAACCTGTCCTCATGTTGGACATACCTTCTAGTAAGACATCCTACTTTAAAATTGTGTTTCAATAATATATGTACTCATGCAAGACATGTCCACCTTTAAGACATGCTCTTATGTAATATATGGCTTCTTATAACACATATCCTTCAATAAAACCTGTCCTCATAAAAGAAGTGTCCTCCAGTAGGACAAATCATCCTGTAATATATGCAATCCTGTAAAACATGAACTCTAGAAAGACATCTCCAACTGCAAGACATGCCCTCCTATAATACACACCCTCAAGTAAAAAACATCCACCAGTTAGAAATATCTTCCAGTAAAACACAACATATTGTAAGATATGCCATCCTGAAGACATGCACTCCACCAATACATGACCTTCCATAAGACATTTCCTCCTACCAAGCACAATGTCCCTCAAGACATATGCTCTCATAAGACATGTCATCCTAAAAGACATGTACTCCAGGAAAACATGTCCTCCCATAAGACATGACCTTCCTTTAGACAATTTTGTGACCACAGCCCACCAAAGGTGGGCCTAGCAAGCAATGCAGCCGAAGGCCGTAGTGGTGTTTATCTATTTATTTAATTATTCATGTGTATAATAACCTGCCAAAAGGCTATAAGGATCCTGTTGAAAATTGTCAGATATGATATTCCTGTAAGCTGAAGTAACCTTGGCTATGTCCAATTGTCCAAACCCCATTGTTCAAGTGTAGTAACTGAAAGAAGCCCAAATAGGCTCTTTCACATCTGCCATTTTATTCATTTTATTTCCATCAAAGGGAATGCATAGCCTTTGAATGCTACCACATCAAAGAGACGTTAATGCATTTTAACATGGCCAGCCATGTTTACAAAAAAAACCTATCCAAAGGGCGAATAAAATTTGTAGAGCTCAGAAATAGTGGGCCACTACACCCAATTGGTAAGAGAGACTACTGCTTTGGAAGAGCAGCTTAAACATACCAAATTTTGTATTCACACTAACCCCCTCCACCCCCCCCCCCTACTACCACTCACCACTATTACTGTACAATTAAATTAAGTTCCTGTACAACCAAAACCAAAAAAGCAACAACCCAGAATAGTGTCAGAGTGCCAAAAGAGCTTATTGCTACAGGAGCCACAGACATAGTATTTATATGAAAATATTCCAGCAAAGATTTCAAACCAATCTTGGTAGTGTGTGTCAACAGCTCGACCTCCCATCAACATTGTCCGGCTCATTTAAACAACAATTTTTAAGCTGATGCTTTTGAACCATAGTAAAGGAGATATATTTATCAAGCACCGCATGAAGAAGATTAAGTTTTTAATTAAAAAAAAAGAATCAACAAAAAAGACCACAAAAATAAACCTACACACCCAAGAAAAAATTACAAATATTAAATCTTTTGAAAGCATGTCTCAGAGCAAACAAAATGTGGCTAGGAAAAAACAAACACACCACTTGCCTAAACTAACAGCAGCTTAAATGATTGCAGCATATGCACAGACCTGCAAAACATGCCCATCTACTAAACATTCCCTCCCACAATAGATATTCTCAGCAATACATGTTCACCTGCATAACATGCCATCATATAAACCTGACCTCATGCCAGATGTGCCTTCCATAAGACATTCCTACTTTAAAACATGTATTTCTAAATTACATGTCCACTCATACTACACTTACTCCAGCTGGACATTTCCACCTGCAAGACATGCCTTCATGTAATACATGACGTCCTATAATACATACCATCCAGTAAAACTTATCCTCATACAGTAGGTGTCCTCCTATATAATAAATCATCCAGTAAAATATGCCCTCCTGCAAAACATGTATTCCAGTGAAACAGCATGAACTGTAAGACATGCCCTCCTATAATAAATACCCTCAAATAAAACATGTCATCTGGTAAGAAATATCTTCCAGTAAAGCAAAACATATAGCAAGGTATGCCATCATAAAGACATGCACTCCACCAACACATGATTTCGCATAAGGCATTTCCTCCTATAAAGCATGACCTCCCTCAAGACTTTGTTTTCACTAGCAGCATATACCTGGCATTGCCCGGCCAATATAGGCTAAAATCTTACCATTTTTGTTTTTTCTCTCGTTACTATGGTAACCATTTTGCAAATTTTTGGTCCAAGTTTTAAGTTGGGTCAAAACCTATCATCATGCCAAGTTTCAGAGAAATCCACCTACCGGTTTGGCCGGAATGATGGTACAGACAGACAGACAGACAGACAGACAGACAGACAGACAGACAGACAGACAGACAGACAGACAGACAGACAGACAGACAGACAGACAGACAGACAGACAGACAGACAGACAGACAGACAGACAGACAGACAGACAGACAAATTCTGTTTTTTCCCAGACATGCCACCTGGCATAAAATCATCTCATCCTAATAGTTTGGTCAAAATCTGACAGAGGGGTTTTGAGAAACGGATGAACATAGTTATATAGTTAGTTACACAGTTACATAGTTAGTTACATAGTTACATAGGTCTTCTAATATATATAGATAAGTTATGTCATCCTGAAAGATATGTACTCCCATAAGAATGTCCATCCTTAAGACAATTTTATGACCACAGCTACTGAAGGAGGGCCTTGCAAGCAATGTGGCAGAAGGCCACAATTGTGTGCTAGTAATAATAATAATCTTATAGAAATAGAACTAGTGGTGTTTCTTTCTTTCTTTCTTTCTTTCTTTCTTTCTTTCTTTCTTTCTTTCTTTCTTTCTTTCTTTCTTTCTTTCTTTCTTTCTTTCTTTCTTTCTTTCTTTCTTTCTTTCTTTCTTTCTTTCTTTCTTTCTTTCTTTCTTTCTTTCTTTCTTTCTTTCTTTCTTTCTTTCTTTCTTTCTTTCTTTCTTTCTTTCTTTCTTTCTTTCTTTCTTTCTCTCTCTATTTATTTTTGTTTGTTTGTTGTTTTTTTTGGTTTGTTTGTTTGTTTGTTTGTTTGTTTGTTTGTTTGTTTGTTTGTTTGTTTGTTTGTTTGTTTGTTTGTTTGTTTGTTTGTTTGTTTGTTTGTTTGTTTGTTTGTTTGTTTGTTTGTTTGTTTGTTAGTTTGTTTGTTTGTTTGTTTGTTTGTTTGTTTGTTTGTTTGCTTGCTTGCTTGCTTGCTTGCTTGTTTGTTTGTTTGTTTGTTTGTTTGTTTGTTTTTTGTTTGTTTGTTTGGTTGGTTTTTTGTTTGTTTGTTTGTTTATATGTGTACAATGAACTGGAAAATGTCTGTGAGGGTCCTGCTAAAAATTGGCAGATATGATATTCAGGTAAGCATAAGTAACCTCGGCTATGTCTCCTTCATTCAAACCTCATTGTCCAAGTGTAGTAACTGAAATAAGCCCAAAAATGGCTCTTCCATGTCTGCCATTATATTTCCATCAAAGGGAATGAATAGCCTTTCTCATGTTATTACATCAAAGAGATGTTAGTGCATTTTAACATGGCCCATAAAAGTAGACCAGATAAAAACCTATCAGTAATTTAAACCAAAAAATTGATGAATTCAGGGAAGTAGTGTTCCATGAAATCCTACTGCTGCTAGGGATCTCTGCTTCTTGTCAGCTGCTGAAGGTACAGAATTCTGTGCTTCCACTAACCACCTCCCACCTCCACTCAACCTCCATTCACCACTATTCCTGTCAAACAAAATTAATTTCCTGCACAACCGAAATAATGATTATCAAGAATTTCACAGGAGGATTAGTGTTGAAAGAAAGCAAAATTAGTGTGCCAAAAGAGCTTATTGCTAAAAGAGCGACAGAGATAGTATTAAAATGAAAATTATTTCATCAAAGTTTACAAAACCTATCTTATTGGTATATGGTAACAGCTAAACCACTCACTACCATTGTCTGGCAAATTCCAACTACAAATTTTAATGCTGGTGCCTACACACCATAGTTGGAGTGATGTTTGTCAAGCATAAATGAAGCCGATTGGCTTATCCAAAAAAAAAAGAAGGTCAACTAAAGAAACCACAAAAAGAAACCTACATACCCAAGAAGAACTATTCAAACAATAAATTCCTGGAAAGGATGTCTCAGAACAAAGAAAACATTTCAGTAGGAAAAAAACCCCAACCAGATGCTTAAACTCACAGCAGCTTAAATGGTAGCTTCTTCACAGACTACACATGTCCTCCCATAACACATATTCTCATTAAAGACCTGACCACCACTAACATGTATCTTCCAGTAATACATGCCCTCCTGCATCTCATATCATCCTATAAAACCTGTCTTCATGTTGGATGTGCCTTCCAGTATGACACATCCTACATTACTTCATCTGTCTGAACAGTACACGACCACTCATATTACATGTACTCCTGCAAGACAAGTCCACCTGTAAGACATGCCCTCATGTGATACATGGCTTGCTATAGGACATACCATCCAGTTAAATTTGTCCTCGTGTAAGAGGTGTCCCCCTGTACAATAAATCATCCTGTAAGATAACCCTACTGTAAAACATGTACCCCAGTAAAACATCTCGAACAGCAAAATATGCCCTCCTATAATACATACCCTCAAGTAAAACATGACTTACAGTAAGACATGTCTTTCAGTAA
The DNA here is from genome assembly GCA_963969325.1 of Lycopodina hypogea. Lineage (NCBI taxonomy): Eukaryota > Metazoa > Porifera > Demospongiae > Poecilosclerida > Cladorhizidae > Lycopodina > Lycopodina hypogea. Next base: position 877,632 of record OZ017793.1, on the reverse strand, counting down.
AACACAACATATTTTATGATATGCCATCCTGAACACATGCACTCCACCAATACATGACCTCCCATAAGACATTTCCTACAACAAAGCATAATTTCCCTCAAAATATAAGCTATCATAGTACAATAAGACATGTTCTTTCTTAAGACAATTTTATGACCACAGCTTTTGGTGGGATTGGCATGCAATGCGGTTGAAGGCCGCAATTGCGTGCTAGTTACTAAACAAGAAGAAAAGAAACTTTGCTGTATGTTGTTCCTGCCATAAATGCAGGCTGATCTTGCAAGAAAAACCAATTTTTTTGCTAAGGGCACTGCAGCAGGTCTTTTGAGAGAAAGCGCTTTATTTCATATGTAATGGATAAAGACCAAAATATCTCAGAGTAGCTAGTGATTGAAACTAGTTGTGAGCAGAAGGATTAAGTCTTGATTAGTGTGCTATAGTCACACCCTGCCACACCTTGGCTATGTCTCCGCAGTGGAGACTTGTTATCTTCTAAGGAAGATTTAAGAAATGTAAGTAATGAACTACTAAGGCTGGATCTTGAGGATGAATGTGAATTAGTTGCTCTTCACATTGCCCTGAATAAATTACATTTTGGTTGCTCATACACGGCTAAAGTCCTGACCAACAAACCAAAAGAAGTTGGAGGAATGATTCCCAATCGCATCACTGCCAAATTTCCCAAGCTTGAGGTACCAACTTTGATGGTGAGATATTAAAATTGCTTACATTTTGGGATATGTTGTGTAGGTGTCCACAAACAGGAAGGAATAACTAGTGTGGAGAAGCTGCTGAACCTTAGACAGGCTGTATATGGATGGCCAGGATTGCAAGTATTTGAAGGCTTATCCCACAATAAAAATCAATATGAGGAGGCAATTGTATGCCTCTAAGGTCGATATGATCAACCACATCCAGTTTATGAAACATATATCAGAGCCATGATCAAGTTCCCTAAACTCAAAGAAGCATCAGGTAGAGAGATTCGCAAGTTACATCACACCATGTTGCAGAATCTGTGTGCACTTGCCACCATGGATTATGTTCCTGATCCACACTTAGTCACTTCCCTTATCCAGTTAAAATTTTATTCTGCCATATCATATGCATGGATGGAAAGTAGCAAGAATTCTGTGAATATGGTTCCTGACTATGACACCATATTACGGTTCCTTGACCAACGAGCAAGGTCCACCGATGATAACTCCAGCAGGAAGTCCACATTCATCCAAACCCAACCAAGAATTATACACCCTCCAAAAGCATAGTGACACAAATTTGATGTCAAATAAGTGCCTTATTTGTCAAGGGGAAATGCATCCACTTTATATTTTACCAACATTTAAACAATGTCTATAGCTGAGTGGAGGTACTATTTGCCTTTTAAGAATGCATGCTACAACTGTCTGCATACAAGCCACAAGGCAGGTTAAAGCCAATCTTTGCACCGATATCAAAGATGCTAAAGGCCTCACCACACTCTCCTGCATCAGGAGCAAGTTGGGTTATGTAAAAACACAGTGGTCCCAACAACAGCAGACACACTCAGTCCTTCTATGGAGTGGCAGCAAGTAGTGTCTAACACTGCCATTGCTCTCAAGACCAATTCCATGCTAATGACTTGCAAGATAGTTATGAAATCTCCCAATAGTAATTCTGCACTGAAGAAGACTAACTTAACAAACTGATAGGTTAGTGGAATAAATTTTTTTAAGATTGAAACTTTATATAATGGCTACTTCCATGAATATGAACAGGGCTGGCATGAACTTACAAAATGGTAAAACCACTGCTGGAGGAAATGCACCCCAGCAAAGTGACGTTTGTCTCCAACACCTAGATCCTGGGTCTATGGCATCATTTGTCACTGAGAGAATAGCTTGTCCTTTCCAACTTCCTAAATTAAAACAGACTATCGGTATCTCTGGAATTGCTGCCTCCCCTGCTGTAATTCCTATTTAGATAGTGACAAACTGCAAGATATCTCCCATCTATGGAGACTGGAAGCCAATGAACATAGCAGCAATTGTGCTACTTTAAATCACCAGAAACATGCCAGCCCATCAAGTCCAAGTTTATCCCAGTTGGAGTTATCTTACGGAAATCAACCTTGCTAACCCCACATTTAGTGAATCTGGAAAGACAGATGCACTACTAGGCATTGAAGACAACATGGAAACAACTGCCAAGGATGCAGGGTAGGACCTCCTGGGTCGTCAACTCTACTAGAAACCAGTTTTGGATAGGTATTATGTAACAACACTGAGGAATCACAAGTAATGACTAATGCATGCTCCCACGTAGCTGCCTATCACTCATTAGTGGGGTTGTTTGATGATCTGCTCAAGCATTTCTGGGAAAAGGAAGAAATACCAAGGTTGGACCAAGTAAGCTACACAAGGAAGAGAAGGAAGTTGTCCAGCACTTTGAGGTCACCCATATGAGAAGTGTAAAAGGAGCTTTATAGTGCCTCTCCCAAGAAAGCAAGAAACCAAATCTCTAGGAGAATCCTGATCTCAAGCATTCATAGATTCAAGTCACTTGAGTGATTTTTGCATCTAAAGAAGTTTCAAGCTGTCAATGAAGTTGTCCAAATATACTCCAACCTAAAGCATGCACAGCTCATTCCTGAAAAAGACTTAAATAAGAACCATAGAGAAGTCTACTATATGCCAATATAAGTGATATACAAGGAATCCCGTACCACTACCAAAGTTCGAGCAGTCTTTGATGCCTCAATAAAGACATCCAATGGTACCTCATTTAAAGTGTAGCTGAATTGGAAAAAAAGTAAATTTTTTTATTGTCTTATTTTGTTGCCCTTGATGCATAACCTGGTATAAAAAATTTGGAAATTTTAAGTCCAATATTCAAGAAGAAAACTTGGCTTAAAAATTTTACTTCCTGTGGGGGTGTAATTCATTGCCCATTGACGTCACCAGGGGGACAGCTGCAGCCAGAACCCAATGGCAGAGATACGCTATTTCAACAAACTTCAACAATTCCTGGGGTCAGAAGGACCAATTCCATTGGTAAGCTCAGGATTGGTAGCAGCACATTAACATCTAATAAAATAGTTAGATGGGGGTTATGGCAGTTCTAGGGTTCAATTTTTGATCCCCATTTTCTGTGTGCATGTATGTGCACTCGTGCACATGTGTGCAAGTGTGTATGTGTGTATGTGCATGCATTTAAGTAGGTGATGTGCATGTGTGTATATATGTGTGCATGTGTGTGTATGCATGCACATGCACATGTGTGTGATGTGGCTGGGAGAGAGGGAAGGAGTGTCTATTTTGGAGGGGGAGTTGGAAGGAGCACCACAAAATGATAAGATAACTGAGTTCGCAACTGCAGGAAGAAAAAGGCTAATTGAAAAGGGTGAGTATTTATTGACTATCTTCATTTAGCTTCACTCAGAACATGGTACACTATTTTGGTCTTCTTCCCTTTTGGTGGTGGGGGAGTGTGACAGTTCAAGTGCTTGAATTTTGACTCCATTGTGTGTGTGCAAGCATGTGTGCATGTGTTTATGTGTGTGCAAGCATAAGGTGTGTGTGCATGCATGAATATATCTATGTATGTGTGCATGTACATGTGTGTGTGATGTGGCGGAGAAGGAGAAACGAGGGTGTTTTTTAGGGGGGGGGGGGGAGAGTTAAGAGGAGCTCCACAAAATAATAAGAGAACTTACTTTGCAAATACAAGAGGCCAAAGGCCAAGTGAGAAACTGCCCCTAGTGCAAGTATTTATTGATTTTTTTCATTGATTCTTTTCATTAGATTTCGCTCCAACATAGGACACTATTAGGTACTTCTTTCCCCTTGGTGGAGGGTATGGCAGTTTGAGGGCTCGATTTTTTATCCCCACATGGTGTGTGCATGCATATGGGAATGTGTGCATGTGCAGATGTATGTATGTGTCATATGTTTGCGAGGGTGTATGTGTGTGTGCATGTGTGTTTCAGTACATGCATGTATGTGTGAATGCATGCATGCATGCATGTATATGTGTGTGCAAACATCTGTGTGCATATGTGTGTTTGAGCATGTATCCATGCATGTGGTGTGCATTTGTATGTATGCAAGCATATGTGTGTATGTGCATACATGCATGTGAATGTGTGTATGTGTTTATGTGTGTGTGGTGTGGCTGGGAGGGAGGATAGGTGGGGGTGTTTTTTTGAGGGAGAGTTGGGAGGAACCCCACAAACAAAGAAGCAAGCTGAGTTTTTAATAACAGGAGATCAAAAGCCAACCGAGGATCTGGTCCTATGTGGGTATATACTGATTTTCTTTTCTATATTTTCACTTCACTCACAGGTTCTTACATTGGCGGAGAGGGGGGGGGGGTGGGTAGTTTAGGTGGTTGAAGGACTATTTTTTCCCTACCATTTTAGGTTTGTGTGCATTGTGCATGCGTGCATGCATGTATGTGCACTTTCATGAGATGCATGAGTGTGTGTGTGTTGTGGGAGGGAGGGTATTTTTTAGGGGAGTGGAGGAGTTGGGTGGAGCTCCACAACACAATAAGCAAACTATGTTGTAAGTACAGGAAGCCAATGGCAAACTGAGAAACCACCTCTGGGGCGGTATTTCTCTAGTAGTTACAATACCCAAATGACTCCAAATATTGCAACATATTAGAGGAATTGCTTTCAATTTATTACATGAAGATGAGATTCTAGGATGTTTGTTGTCTTCAGCGAAAACCTGAATACATCATTTGCTGAATATCTCCCTTGAAAGAGATTAGCAAACATATATCTCAAGCTCTGCATGAAGGCAGCAATACAAATAGTAACAATACTCAAATGATGACAAATATCACATCCCTCCAATTTTTTTGATCCAAGATGGGCTGTCAAAGAAAGAGAAAAAGTGTCTTCAGCAGGATTTAGATCTCAAATTAAAACTAGTCTACACCCATTGTTGTATATCTTACTTGCATATCTCTACAAATGTGCAGGAAGGCAACATTTAAACAAGCTATTCAAGTCAGTCCAGTCTGTTTATGAGCCATAATTTTGTTAATCCGAGTGGACGTGGAGTGCGCATATGATAATGCATACCTTTTTGAATTTTGTAGAATCCTTGAAAATTATAGAGAAATTTAAAAATTGGTAAGCTTTGGGCAAAACTTTCCCACTGTCAAACATAACCCTCTCTAAGGTTAAGTCTAACTACCTAGCTATGGGGAAAACAGACGGAAAGAGGGGAAAAGTTTTGATGCTTTCTCAACATGCATAATGTTAAAGTGCATATTTCCTATGATCTTCACTTAACAGTTGCAATGTTTAGGAGGAGTTTCATCACAAAGAGGCATCCAGTATTCAGACAAATTAATACAGTCTAGGATTTAAATAGAGGACAAATCTGCTATGCTCCACTGATATTAATAGATTGTTTTTCATAGACCACAATTGGTTTTCCAGGAAAAAAGGTAGATAAACAATTAAAGTATTGATATCATTTTCAAGTAATGTCCTATAGGCAAATATACCAACTAAACAGAGGCATTCACATCTTCAAGATATGGACACTGCACATTGAGAGAGTAGAACATAGTATATGTCTCCAGTGAGACTAAACCATAAGCCAACATGAGAAAAACATATATATCTCAAAGAAAAATCTATCAGGCAGATGCTGAGAAGAAATATTGAGACACCAGAGCACCACTATTTACATTTATGCCTTAAAAATATGCCTGCCAGACAAGCACTAAGAGTAGAGTATGAGATACCACATGAACACCATAAACATCACTAAGATCAATCTGCGAAACAGACACTCGAAAAATCTTGAGATATGTCTGCCAGGCAGAAACACTGACTACACGATGAAACAGCATGAAAGCACCATTTCTGCCTTCAAGATATGTTCACCAGGTAGACTCTGAAATTAGACTTTGAGACACAAGAAAAATACTATTTATGACTCCAAGACATGTCCGACAAACAGATACTAAGACTACATTCTGAAACCAGAAATTCGTATTTTATATGAACAACAGATGTCAAGTGGGCATGCATTTGATTAGACCTAGAGATGCAAGAAGGGCACAACTATCTGCACTCATTACTTATATTGAACTCATTTTACAATCCTTAAAAAAATTAATAAAAGGAAATCACAAAATTATACTACATGTCATACACTTCAAAAATGGTCCAGGATAATAACAAAATATAACATTTATATTTAGGCATGATTCAAATGCTCAATATGGAAACCAAACTGAAATAGTAATCATATCTATTCCTGTATTGACAGCATGTAGAATGTCACATTTTGTACCTGGTTTTAGCATGTCCCAACAAGGAAAATTTACTGCTCTGACCTTGCCTAAAAGTTTCCCCCATCTCAATGGTAACAATGCTATATTTAAATATACCGTTTAATACCTAGTTGCACAAACAAAGAATTATTTCAACACAACCTTTCAGAACTGCCTATATCCTGTAGCTATGCTGGCATACCACACAGATTTACCTCTGGCTGAAGAAAAAAAAGTGAAGAAGAAAAAAAATTCTTATCACTGTGCAGGCCATATAAATTACTTTCTACAGCCCCTAGGTGGTATTGTAGTTGTAGTAGTGGTCATGTGATTGCTAAGTGGCAATTTTCCTCTAGGTCTCTTTGATTAGAGTGACCTTCAGTCAAACTCTCTGATCTTCACAGCTACAGTTTGTGGGGTACCTACAATAAAATTGCTGAAATTGACAATCAGGTAAACCTGCTGGTTCCATTATCCTGCCTTAGTAGGGTTATTACTTTTATTCCTGTTAAGGATTAAACCTCTTCATTCACTTAGTGTTTATAGTTGGGTTTGACTGGTAGTTGAGAAGAATGAAACAACAAACAGGAGGCTTGCTGTCATTGTAGCAAATGCATGTTTAACGTGGGTGGGGGAGGGGGCTAGGATAGCGCTCAGTGTAGATTCCAGAGGAGGGACTATCAGTTTCCTTTCACTAAAACATTCCAAATGGTTTTCCTTAGCTACTGCATTAGTTCAAACCTTGTAAAGTAGGCACATGCCTGTAAGAGTCATACAATTAAAGCAAAGATAGGACTTACTATATCCAAGTATATCCATTCTTCATCCCATCATTCCAGGTATACTACACTCTCAGTCATTCAATAGTTATGACATAAAATCATGGTTAGATTTTATATCTATCTCATTAGCTATTTTTAGATCAATGAAACCTCCAATTGCACTGAAGAAAGAATTACCCTAAGGATTTCCAGATATATAAGTATACTTCATATAGTTGTACTTGAAAAGTAGCTATCCTACTGACATAGACAACACAGTTATCTTACTATAATTTGGGATTTCTTGTTGGTTTATTTATTGCCTGTCACATACCAGACACTTGGGCCAACAGGGCTTAAAAAAAAAAAAAATATATATATATATATACATATATATATACATATACACACACAATTGTCATTAGTAGGAGTTTTCTTGGGTAATAATACCAAAAAAAAGCCTACAAAATCAAAGTTGGTTAAGACACAGGTACTAAGCAGGGAAATTCTGAGTTCAAATCCAGGTCTGGGCCTTTTCCCTCCTTTTTTACTTTTTTTTTCTACTTGGCCTTCCTTTATTTCCTTTAATTTTTTAATCCTTGCTTCCTTTATTCCTTATTTTTACCCTCCACCCCTTATTTCTTCCTATCTTCTTTCCCACTATATATTTTCCCTTCTTTTACAACTTTTTTCATTGTTACTATACAAAATAATTGCCAAAAAATAGAACTCAAGTGAGTTAGAAACTCTTGGTAATCTACTTTTAGCATCACACTATGACTCCAAAGCAATCAGATATTTCTTAAAAATCAGCGGGAAAGTTGTATGTATATTTATGAACTTATTACATTTGAATGCAGTTAAAGGTGAACACATGGCATTTCAAGTACCTTCTAAAATTCATGTAGACATTGGCAGTGTAATGCTGAGTATGTGCTGCTAGTATAGTATAAATGTGAAAATTATGATTATATTAAAAGTGTAGCAGTGATGATGTTGATTTAATCCTGCAAGAAGGTTCTGCACTTTACTTCTAAATGAAAAGAAATGCTAAGTTTAGAAACCATTTTCGTGACTTATTCGCCAGAGAAAGTTTCATGTTCAACAATGTTAAGTTTCGCTTTGATGGTGATATTATCAACCAAAAATCTACATCAAATGAAGTAAATACTCTTTGTAGTCAATGCAATTTTTATGATATATTTTCATATGCATATTCATTTAATTATACAGCTGGAAATGGAGAGTTATGATGTAATTGAGGGACATATCAACCAAAGTGGTGAATAATGATTAAATAGCTCATCCTTGCTATGTAAGTTTTAATATGAAAATGCAGACCTACATTTTATCTAATAAAAAATAATGTTAGTAAAGTGATATGACCAATGACTCTTCAAGATTGATAGTTGTGGATATTTATATACATGTTGTATCTGCCCTTTTTGGCTTATGACACTGCATGCTTATACTATCAGGTATAGCTTAGTCACCCATTCAACTTGATTTATCCATTGAACAACTTATAGACTGAACAACTGAAGTGTAGTATACTGAAGTTATTAAAAAAAAACAACCCATGGTATATATACACATAAATGATTGACAATCATTTAACCACTGTATCCTGATAACATGATATGATACAGGAAATAACAACAATCCAAGTTATCACATCTTCCCCCTTTTTAGTTTAACACAGTGTCAAGTGCTTGGAGGACAATGCTCATAACTCTGTATCTGTGTGGTTGGGCTAGGAGTTTTACTTGGTGTTGGCACTGGTATGCTTGGTACATTCTCTGTAACAGAACCTGAAATACCAGTCTCAAAATCCCACGCTTTGCATAGCTGGCAAGTTGTGCTCACTGTTATCACCTTTCTCCTTCTCTACCCAACCAGTGAATCTTGATTTCATATAATCAATGTGATGTCGAATAACTCTTCCATCATGGAATTGAATATGGTAGGATAGTGGTTCAGCCACTTTCTCTACCACTCCTGGTATCCATATTTCATTGGATACTGAAAAATTTTCAGCTTACACTTGGTCACCTTCCTTGAATTTCCTAAATTTCTTGCTTTATAATGAATTTACTTTTGCTTCCATTGCCTTTCTTCTACATAACCAAACAAATCAGGATGCAGCAAATCCAATCTTGATCTCAATCGATAACCCATCAGTAACTCAGATGGTGGAATTCCTGTGGTAGTGTGTAGAATAATTTGATATTTCAACTAAAACCTCGACAATTTTGCTTCCACAAAATTACAATAAATCTGTTTTAGACCTTGTTTCCCTGTTTAAACAGCTCTCTCTGCCAATCGATTTGTAGACAGATAATAGGGTGCAAATGGAATGTATCTAATTCCATTAGCTTGCATAAACTTCTTAAACTCATTACTTGTGAAGAATGGTCCATTATCAGACACAATAGTTCATGTTAGTCCATGGGTAGCCAAAACAAACCTCAATTTCCCAACTGTCTTTGAAGTAGATATAGATAGCATAATCTGTACATTTAACCATTTTTAATGTGAGTCAACAATGATAAGATACATGCGACCCATGGATGGTCCAGTAAAGTCATATGTAGTCTATTCCAAGGTCGAGATGACCATTCCCAAGGGTAAGTTGTGCTACAGGAGGTGATGGACTTGTTACTTGACAGCTGGAACAGTTCCTGACCACTTCTTCTATCTCAGCATGCATTCCTGGCCACCACACGTAACTTCTTGCCAATGCCTTCAACTTGCTTACACCAGTGTGTGTTTCGTGGAGCTCCTCTAGCAATAATTTATGGCCTTGAGGTGATATAACTATTCTAGCTCCCCACAAGATATGTCCTTCAAGCAAGCTAAGCTCTTTCACTCTGAAGCTCTATGGCTTGAACTTTTTTTTTAGATTCTTCTGTGGCCAACCATTCCTCAGGCATTTCTTGACCTGGGCTAAGACAGGATCCCTATCTGTCCAAAACCTGACATTGTCAGAATTGGCTGTTGTGGTTAAGAGGTGGTTCACCAGGTGCACCAGATCACCAGGTAAAAAACCTGAAGATGTGGTTTATGGTTGAGGAAGTCTGCTTAAGGTATTTGCATTTTATGTTAATCTACCAGACTTGTATCTGATAGAATAATTGTAAGCACTCAGTGTTAAAGTCCATCTCTGAATCCTTGATGAAACCAAGGGTGGTATTCCCTTCTTTTCTCAAAAAAAATTTGCTAATGGCTGGTGGTCAGACTCAATAAGAAAATGTCTACCACACAAGTAATTATAGAATTTCTTTACTCCATAAATGAGAGCAAGACCTTCCTCTTCCAACTGTGAATAATTCCTTATAGCAGTGGTTAAAGTTCTGGATGCATAAATAACTGGCCTCTCCACACTCACATAATGTGAAAGAGTACCACCCCTAAACCATGAGGGGGTGCATCACATGCAAGCATCCATAGTTTAGAGTCATCATAGTAAACTAACAGAGAATATGCATGCAAATCTGATTTAGCAGTTTCAAATGATTTTACATGTGCATTTGTTTATTTCCACTGGGACTTCTTCTGCAAAAGCTCATGCAATGGAGATAATTGTGCTGATAAGTTAGAAATGAACTTTCCATAGTAGTTAATGATTCTTAGGAATTCTCTGAGCTCACTAACATTTTTGGGTGTAATAGCTTCCTTATAGCTTTAACTTTTTCTTCTGTAGGGTGTTATCCATGCTCATCAATTATATGGCCAAAATATTCTACCTTGGGCTACATAAATGCACATTTAGCCCAATTCAGCATAATCCCAGCTGATGCAAATTTTTTAAGTACTTTATCTAGATTTCCTAGATGTTCAGAAACATTGGACCCAGTAATCAGAATATCATCCAGATATAATAATACTCCCTTACAACATCTTAACCCAACTCTTCCATGCAACATTGAAAAATGGCAGAGGCTGATGAAATCCCAAAAGGGAATCTGTTATATTAAAAAAAACCCTTGTTAGTGTTAATGGTCACATACTGCCTTGACTCTTTTTCCAGTACCATTTGAAGATATGCTTGCAACATATCTAATTTAGTAAAATATTTTCCACCTGATAAAGAAGCAAATAATTCTTCTATTCTTGGTAGTGGGTAGGAATCTACTTATAGTGTTTGATTCACGGTGACCATATAGTTGCCATATATTCTCAACATGCCTTTTTCCCCTTCTTTATAGATACAATTGCTGCTGTCCAGTGTGAGAATTGGACAGGTGAAATAATACCTTCACTCTCAAGTCTATTAAGTTCAGACTCACCCAATGGCTTAAGGGCATATGGAACTGTTCTGGCTTTACAGAACCTAGGCATAGCTGTTGGGTCAACATTGAGTTTGGCCATATAATCTTTAAGTTAGGTAAAACTATAATATGCTTGGTTAGTACTTCATCAACACATTTGTTGATGTTACCCACAAGATTACACACACAATTTAGCCTCACTTGCAAGGTCTCCAGTCAGTCACGCCTAAAAAGATTAGGTCCCTCCCCCTCAACCACTTGTAACCTTAACATCTCGGTCTTCCCTTGATAGTAGAGTTTCACTACAGCAGACCCACAGACATTGATGCATTAACCAATGTACGTCCTCAGCATGATATCGGACTTTTGGAGAGGTAACTGACTTAATTGAGCAATCTTGTGGTAAGTTGCCATGTTGATCAAGGACAATGCTGCACCAGTGTGTAATTCCATAGATACTGGAACTGTATTCAAGGTAAGCTCTACAGTTATGGCTCCTGGACTCATCTTGTCCTGCACAGTAAACAAGGAATGAGAGTTCTCTCTCTCACCAGTATTCAAATGATGGGTTTGCTTGAAATTTTTACTTCCTTGCTGTGCATATTTTTGTAATATGTCTTTGCTTCTAACAGTGAAAACATTCTGGTTCTTGTAACTTGCAGATATTAGCTTGATGTTCACCTCCACAGCAATTACAGGTAAACTTGATTGATCTACCTTTTTGCTGTTTACTTCTGGTCATGGAATCTGCAGGAGAACACTTTCCCCTCCCATCGTTAATAAAATTCCAGTGGATACCCTGATTTTTAGCCTGACTAAAACCATTAGCATGTTCATATCTCGACTACTTTAAGCTGCTGCTTCCATAGCTCTAGCTAATTCCATAGCATTATGATATGTTAAATCCTTTACTGCTAGCAAGTGCTATTGAATGCTGTCCTTTTGCACTCCACAGACAAAGTAATCTCGGAGCATGTCATCCAAGACGTCTGCATAGAAACAGTGCTCCATCGAAGCTCTTAGTGTACCAATATATTTGGTTACCATTTCATCAGCTCCTCAAAGTTTTGAATTAAACCTGAAGTGCTGAACAGTGGGTGATGGATTGGAGTCAATATGGTCCTGCAAATCTTCACTAATTCCTCATTGAGCTCTGTATTAATCTTGTCTGCTCCAGCTAAACTTCGAACAACCTGTATTGGGGGGGAGGGGGGGGGGGGGTGAGGACAGGCTGACAGTAAAATAAATCATTTCTTGATGTCGTGTATGACCTCATTTGCAACAAAATAGTGCTTCAACCGCTCAGTTTAGGACCTTCAATCTTCCCTGCTTTGATCAAACACTCTAACTTTACCATAAATAGACATAGCTGCCTGTAGAGTTTATCTTCTGAATTAAGTTTATCCTTGTCACCAGTTGTTGATCCGCCCTTTTGGGCTTATGATACTGCACACTTATACTACCAGGTATAGCTTAGTCACCCAATCTACTACACTTATTCATTGAACAACCTATGGACTAAATGACTGAAGTGAAGTAAAGTGAAGTCATAATAAAAACCATGGTATATATATGCATAAATGATTAACAATCATTTAACAACAATATCCTGGTAACATGATATGATACAAGAAATAATATACATATGTATGTATATATATATATATATATACACATGTGAATGGAAGGTCAGGCATGAAAAATGTCTGCATCATTATTACAAAAAGTATTATTATTACTTATCATTATTACATAGTGAATTATTTTGTACCACACAAAGGATCAAAATTGCACTGACTTGATCCTGGTATAGTAGGTTTATTGTAGCTTAAAAGTATAATACACTGAACCAACTGATAATTTCTCTATAAGGACACATAAGATTAATATAACTTGGGATTGAAGCATTTTGGAGTTGGTTCATAATAACTCAATGAGATTTTGAAATTAAATAATGTCACAGTTGGTTAAGTGCTATATCACACCAATGTGAACCAAGCAAATGTGTGCTAATCTCTCCCCTTTTTCTGTGTGAATAAATTCCCCATTGAACCTTTCAAAGTGAGGCTCTATTGCAGGCTTCAGTTCACTGGTCACTGTGGTTATGCCACCAAAACTCAACTACCTATTCACAGAGGGTTGCTGCATATGAGGGAATTTAGTATTTCACTTTATTTTTATGTATTAAACTGAGAGTGCACTAAACTGTCAAGAGTGCACAATATCCATTATGGCATATAAATACAGCTGCTCTGGTTTATAACACTTTTATGACTTTTTTGGGGCCAATTTTGTCATTTATGACCTGACTGACTCCACCCTAGTTTGCTGTTGTTTGTTCCTTTTTAACCTGCCTATAGGTGTTTGGACCAGATCTCACATGGTTTATGATTTATGAACCAACCAATCAAGCAATAAACTATTCCACCTTTAATATGACAAATAACATAAATGAGTTTTTTTCTTGTTAAAATATATGAATAGATGGGTATTTAAAATGTTGAGTAAGCTCATAAACCTAGAGAGTTCATGGAGTTCATGATTTATTATAGCACATATTTGTAAGGATCAAAATAAGTCAAGGAAATGATGTACAATGTCTTAGCTGATTCTTTAAAAATACCCTCCTTTCTTAATCTGATGAGTGCCACACTCCTGACTATTAATAAATAATAAAAAAAAATTAAATACGTAAAGAGCTGACATCCCTTTTTTCTTTTCTTTTTTATTGAATATGAAATATCACGGAGAAGCCAAGTCAATACCAGGTCACGCCTGAGAGCTATGATTTTGGTAAGGGATTGTTTTAGCTTTAATATTCTGATTTCCAGGTTGAGATCTACTCAGTCTGGAAATATCAAATAAGTATATTACTGCGCATGCTCAGTATGGCCACTGTATTGAGTTCTTCGTAGTACTACTGTCACCAGCTAAGTTCAACGCTTTTTTGAGAAGTAGGGATTCCGGAATGGAAAGTAGGGATCCCAAAACGGTTGACCAGCCAAGGGGGAGGATCTCTGTCCTTAGCAAAAGCTCATATTTGCTCTTGAACGGTGAGTCAACTGAAAGTTCTGTTCCAAAAATGATGTGGATGTGTCTGGGTGAAAATATTCTTGCAATTTTTTGCGGTTAAGAAGGAAACAACTGGCGATCAACTCCCTTTTGGTTTGGGAACCAGTAGATCAAATTTAAAAAAAGAGGAGAGGGTGGGCAACAATTGGAGATATTGCTCACTGATATTCCACAAGTATACTACCTTCACAACACTTTAGGTATCTTGATTGCTCATCTGACCTCATTGTAGGTATTCCTTTTTAGAATGAGAAACCCCTATTGGTTAGGCCAAGCTTCAAGAGATTATAAAAGTCAATATCAGTAGCCAAAAAAAGGTATTATATAGGTTAACTTCTTCATGTGAATCATTACTCCTTTTTTGGAGTAAATATTATGAATCCACATCCAAAGATTAATTTAGTGGCCCTATGCTCTTGCCCATAAGTGGGCTGGTGTGTCCTTCAGCTACAGCTGAAAATTTAAGTCTATTAGGCTCCAGCCACCAGAAGAGAATAGCAAATATTGACTAATCACCCATCACAGTAAGGAGTACTGAGGAAAAATATTATCCCACATCCTAAACTGCAAGTTTTATGATCCATTTAAACATTTTCCCATTAAAAATGTTCAAAAGTGTTATGGTTCTTTTGAACTAAATCTTGATATGTAGTGATCTGCATTGATATACTCCTCATTGGAATAAGTATTTAGGAAAAGAGAAAGGAAAAATGTCTACAAATGCAGGAAATTTATCTAGCTTGAATAATTAAAAAAACACCTCAGAATTGACACAAAGATGTTGCATAGCAATATATAGTAAATTACACCCATTTACAAAGGGACAAAGCTCTATTATTACTGTTTAATTTTTATTAATCAGCCTTGTCTTTACTTTTTTTTCTCTTATTTTTAAAAGATGCTTTGAATTTCACTGAGGAGCAGCTAAAGCAGAGAAGAGTGAAGCTGCAAAAGATGATAGTCGAACTCCAAGAACAATTGCGCCTTCTCATGCAGGAATCGACTGATTATAACAAAGAGAATGAGCCCCCAAAATAATTGAAAAGTGCAGACTCTACATATCGCATTAACAAAATATGTAGTAAAATATATTATGTTATTATTCAAGTATGTTTAAGGAAAACAACTATTACTAGGCATATATTTGTTACCAAAGATGCACTACAGTCATTGTGCACATATCCAGACCTCACTTATTCTGACACTACACTAAAAGGCTGAAATTTTACATGCAATCTCCTATTATCTAAGTGAGCATTAAAAACCGAATGTTGGTGTGATAATGGGTATGGACATTTTTATAGCCGCACCCATAAGAAGTAATTTTTTCCTGTCATGAGCGAATTAAAAGGAAAATCTGGCCAGAATTTCACATGGGGTGTCTGAGTGCCTGGATAAGCATTGGTTCAGGTTAAACCACATGCACAGGAAATTTTTTTGGCTATCAAGAACTGATTAAAGGACTAACAAAGCTGTAATTTAGCTTTTGGTCACCAAGGAACTGGGTAGGTGTGATAAGCATGTGTAGCTGGGGCACTGGGTGTAGTTTGGTAATGGGAACAATGTAGGAAGTTATTTGAGCTGCCAAAAACTAATATATATATATATATATATCAATAACACTGAAACTTGACGTATGTGCTCCAAACAACTTGGTAAGTGTTATTGATTACATGTGCAGATGGTAATGGGGGTAGTTTAGAAAAAAAGGACAGCCACACACGTGAAAGCAGTTTCAGCTGTCACAAGCTTATTAAAGGTCAAACTGGGCTGAATTGGGCATGTTGTTCCCTATAAATTGGATAAGCATTACTGAGCATGTATGGGTGTGATTTAGCTATAGACACACCTACAGGTAGTAATTTTTTTAAATCTAAGGCTAATGGAAGAACAAGCCAGGTTGGGATTTGGCATATGGTCTCAAAGTCACCAGTGAGCTTAGTCAACCACACATAAGTGTGGTTAGGTAATAACCACAGTTTCAAGAAGTTGTTTCAGCGGACAAAATCTAACTACAGGTTTTGTGATAGCTTCACCCACAGGAAGTTGTTTAGGCTGCTATAGGCTAATCAAAGACCAATAAGACCAAAATTAGGCGCTTGGTCTCCCAACACCCTGTAAAGCATTATCTATACCATATGATGTGGTTTGACCAGGGTTACACTCATAGGAGGTGCCATTGGCTGACCAAAGCTATTCAAAGAACCAATCAGAATAATATTTATAATGTGGTTTCGGAGTAATCAGTTGAGGATTACCACATGTGTGAGTGGCAATAGGTGCAGTTTTGGCATAGCACACCTATGTAAATAATTTTAGCTGCCAATGCTGATTACAGGACCAAGCAGGTTAAAATTGAGCATGTGGTCTTCAAGTAACCAGGTGATAATTATTAACCACAATTGGACATGACCTGGGAATGATTTTCTCAAAGCTAAACCCACAGGAAGTTGTTTTGGCAGCCCGAAGCAGATCAAAGGACTTATCAGGCCGAATTTTGGGTATGATCTACAAGTACCTGGATAAGCATTATGAAGCAGTATATGTGTGATTCGGTCATAACCACACCTGCAGCGAGTTCTTGGGGCCATCAAAGTGCTACACATGATGATGTGGATATTGTTTACAAGTAACTGGGTGATCAGTATTAATTACAGGTGGGTGTGATGTAGGGTGCCCTTTGTTCATGGCCACACCAACATTAAGTTCTTTTTTTTCCTCTAAAAGCTAATAAAGGAAGACGATATGTTTATGAAGAGATGTCTGTGTGTCTGTCTGTCTGTCTGTCTGTCCATCTGTTTGTGAATCCGTGCATATCTCTGTCTCTATTATCCGCCTGTATCTCAGTCTATCTGTCTGTCTGTCCTATCATCAGTCTTCCTGTCTGTCTGTCTGTCTGTCTGTCTGTCTGTCTGTCTGTCTGTCTGTCTGTCTGTCTGTCTGTCTGTCTGTCTGTCTGTCTGTCTGTCTGTCTGTCTGTCTGTCTGTCTGTCTGTCTGTCTGTCTGTCTGTCTGTCTGTCTGTCTGTCTGTCTGTCTGTCTGTCTGTCTGTCTGTCTGTCTGTCTGTCTGTCTGTCTGTCTGTCTGTCTGTCTGTCTGTCTGTCTGTCTGTCTGTCATGCTGTCTGTCTGTCTGTCTGTCTGTCTGTCTGACAATCTGTCTGACTATCTGTGTGCTTGTATGCGTATCTGCAATTATTGTTGTTATTAGCCATTCCTGTACAATTCTCCTTATATTTTGTAGAAATTTTTATCTAATATAATTTTATCCTGAATCACAATTTGATCAATTAAAAGAGAAATTTAATACTCCCCACAATTTTCAAGTGCCTAAAATCCTTGAGAGTAAACAACACGCATTTGTTCCCTTTCCCCTTTCTTTTGTGTGCACTAATTCCCCATTGAACCTTTCAAAGTGAGGCTTCATCGCAGGTTTTAGCTCACTGGTCACTGTTGGTATGCCACCAAAATTCATGGACAGATTCACAGAGGGTTGCTGTTTATGAGGAAATTCTATATTTCATTTTTGTTTTCATGTATAAAACTGACTGTGCACTGATCTGTAAAGAGTGTGCAATGTTCTTATGACATATATATATATATACTGCTGCTCTGATTTATTACAATTTAATGGTTATTTTTGCCATTTCTGTATTTACAACCTGACTGATTCTACTCTTGTTTGCTGTTTTTGTTCCTTTTGAACCTGGATATAGGTGTTTTGACCAGATTGTATATGGTTTATGGATTATGAATCAACCAATCAAGCAATAAATTCTTCCACCATTATTATGAGAAAAAAATTAATGAGATACTCTTCTTGTGGAAATATATGAATAGATGAGTATTCAAAATGTTGAGTAAACCCATTAATCTGAAAAAATCATGGCGTTCCATGATTCATAATAGCTTCCATTTGTAAAGATCAAAATGAGTAGAGGAATATGATGTACAGCGTCTTGGCTGATTTTTAATAAGATACCTTCCATCCTTGATTTGATGAGTGCCTTACTCCTGACTACTAATAAATAATAAAAATAATTAAGTAAGTGAATAGCTAACTCTCCTCTTTTCTTTTCTTTTTTAATAAATATGAAATATTACGGAGAAACCATGTTTATACCAGGTTACACCTTAGAGCTATGATTTGTTTTGAAGGATAGGGTGGTAAAGGATCGCTTGAGCTTTAATATTCTGATTCCACTTTGAGATCTAATCCGTTAGAAATGCGCATGCTCAGTGTCGCCATTGTACTGAGTTCCTCGTAGTGTCACGGTCAGCAGCTAAGTTCAACAGCTAAGTTCAACGGGTCTTTCAGAAGTAGGGATACTGGGTCTTTGAGAAGTAGGGATACCGGAATGGCAGGTAGGGATCCCAAAGCGGTGGACCAGCCAACAGGGAGGAGCTCTGTTCTTACCGAAAGCTCGTATTTGCTCTTGATCGGTGAGTCAACTGAAAATTTAGTTTCATAATAATGTCAATAATGTTCATCTATCGGTGAAAATATTCTTGCGTCTGTAGCGGTTAGGATCAACAACGGGTGATCAGCTCCTTTTTGGACAGTTGAAATAGTTGAAATCAGTAGATCAAATTTTTTAAAAAAAGGGGGAAAGGTGGGCAGTATTTGGAGATATTGTCCACATAATATTCCACAGGTATACTACCTTCACTACACTTTTGGTATTTTGATTGCACATTCCACCTCATTGTAGGTATTCCCTTTTAGAATGAGAAATTAGCCTATTGGATAGGCAGTACAGCTTCCAGAGATTTTTAGTGTCAATATCAGTAACCCAAAAAAGGTGTTAATAAATGTTTTAGGTTGACTTCCTCCCCCCATCCCTAGTAACTGTTTTAGTTTGTTTAACCTTTGATATAGTTAGTAAGGGGGAGGGGCTTGAGGGATACTACTAAAGTAAGTATTATACATACAAATCTGGTAGTTTCTGTTCTTTTTCTATTCTTCTAGGTTATGATTCTTTACTGTTATATGGTTGTTCCAAAATAAATCATAATATGTAGTGACCTGCTTTGATATACTTCTCGTTGGCATAAATGATTAGGAAAAGGGAAAGAAAAGAGGTTTACATGTGCTAAAAATTTATCTAGCTTGAATCATTCCAAAAAAAAATAACACCCCAGATTTGACATAAATATGTTGCAGAACAATATATAGAAAATTACATCCATTTACAAATGGACAAAGCTCTATTATTACTGTTTAATTTTTATTAATCAGCCTTGTTTTTTTTTGGTTTTTTTCTCTTTTTTTTGAAGATGTTTTGAATTTCACTGAGGAACAACTTGAGCAGAGAATAGCAAAGCTGCAGAACACGATAGTCGAACTCCAAGAACAATTGCACCTTCTCATGCAGGAATTGAGAGATTATAACAAAGAGAATGAGGCCCCAAAATAATTGAGAATTGCAGACACTACATATTGCATTAACAAAATATGTAGTACAATATATTATGTTGTTATTCAAGTATGTTTAAAGAAAATAACTATAATTAGACATATATTTGTTACCAAAGATGCACTACAGTCATTGTGCACATATCCAGACTTCACTTTTTCTGACACTACACTAAAAGGCTGAAATTGTACATATAATCTCCTACTAACTGGGTGAGTATTAGAAACCAAATGTTGGTGTGATAATGGGTAAGGATATTTTCATAGCCACACCCATAAGAAGTAATTTTTTTTTTGGCCATGAGCTAATTAAAAAACAATCAGGCTGAAATTTCACGTGGGTTATCTGAGTGCTTGGATGTGCATTATTAACAAAATATGTATGTGGTTTAGGTTAAACCACACGCATAGGAATTTTTTTTGCTATCAAAAGCTGATTAAAGGACTAAAAAAGCTGTAATTTAGCTTTTGATCGCCAAGGAACTGTGTTGGTGTGACTAAGCATGTGTAGCTGGGGCACTGGGTGTATTTTTTGTCATGGGGACAATGTAGGATGTTATTTGAGCTGCCAAAAAATAATATATGTATCAATAACACTGAAACTTGATGTATGTGCTCCAAGCAACTTGGTAAATGTTACTGACCACATGTGCAGATGGTAATGGGGATAGTATAGAAAAAAGGACAGCCACACCCGTGAAAGCCATTTCGGCTGTCACAAGCTTATCAAAGGTCAAACTGGGCTGAATTGGGCATGTTGTTTCCTATAAACTGGGTAAGCATTACTGAGCATGTATGAGTGTGATTTGGTCATGACCACACTGATTGGAAGCAATATTCGATGCCAGAAAATAATGTGTCTCCCAGTCATGCTAAAATTAAGCACATAGACTCCAAGAAACTTGGTGTGAGATATCAACCACATGTAGGGGTGGTGATGAGTGTCGTTTAGTCATAGTCAAAACCACAGAAAGTGTTATTTTTTTTACTTTCAAAAGCAAATTTTTTAAACAATTTAGGCTAAAATTTGCGATGTAATGTCCAAGTAACCAAGTGATCATTATCTGCCATATATAGTGTAGTTGTGTCACTGGATAAAGTTTGACAATAACCACTACCACCAGAATTGGTTTTGGCATGATTTAAAGAACTACCAAGCCAAAATGTGGTGCGTGGTTTCCAAGTAACCTGGTGTACATTATTAAACACCATTAAATGTGGCAATGGATGTGATTTAGCCATAGACACACCTACAGGTGGGCAAATCGAGGGCAAACCAGGTTGGGATTTGGCATGTGGTCTTAAATTCACCGGTGAGCTTAGTCAACCACACATGGGTGTGGTTGGGTAATAACCACAGCCAAAAGAAGTTGCTTCAGCAGAAAGTTGTTTAGGCTGCCAGAAGCTAATCGAAAGACCAATCTGACCAAAATTAGGCGATTGGTCTCCAAACACCCTATTAAGCATTATCTACTACATGTGATGTGGTTTGACCAGGGCCAAACCCACAGGAGGTGCCATTGGCTAATCAAAGCTATTTGAAGAACCAATCAGAATAAAAATTTGGAATGTAATTTTCCAGTAACCAGTTGAGGATTACCACATGTACGAGTGGCAATAGGTGTGGTTTTGGCTTAGCCCACATATAAAGTCATTATGGCTGACAAATACTGATTAAAGGACCAACCAGGTTACAATGTTGAATGTGGTATCCAAGTAGCTAGGTGTTAATTATTAGCTATAAAGGACATGATATGGCAATGGTTGTCTCAAGGCCTCACCCACAGAAACCTGTTTTGGAAGCCAGAAGCTGATCAAATGGCTTATTAGGCTGAAATTTGGTGTGTGATCTCCAAGTACCTGGATAATCATTATGAAACAGTATAGGTGTGATTCTGTCATAACCACACCCACAGCAAGTTTTTCTGGCCATCAAAGTGCTAGGCATGAAGAAAATGGCCAAATAGTTTACAAGTAACCAGGTGAACATTATTAATCACAGGTGGGTGTGAAGTTGGGTGTAGTTAGTTCAAGACCACACCCACAGGAAGTTCATTTCTCCTCTAAAGGAAAATAAAGAAAGCCTAAATGCATACAAGGGGATACCTTTGTGTCTGTTTATATGTCTGTCCATCTGTCTGTCAATCCATATACACCTCTGTCTCTATTGTCTGCCTCTATGTAAGTCTATCTGTTTTCTGTCTGCCTGCCTGCCTGCCTGCCAGCCTGCCTGCCTGCCTGCCTGCCTGTCTGTCTCTCTGTCTGTCTGTCTCTTTGTCTGTCTGTCTGTCCGTCCGTGCGTCCATGCATCCGTGCGTCTGTACGTCCATCGTTCCATCCATCCATCCATCCGTCTGTCCATCCGTTTGTCTGTTCATCCGTCTGTCTGCCCATGTCTCTCTCTCTGTCTGTCTGTCCGTCTGTCCGTCTGTCTGTCTGTCTGTCTGTCTGTCTGTCTGTCTGTCTGTCTGTCTGTCTGTCTGTCTGTCTGTCTGTCTGTCTGTCTGTCTGTCTGTCTGTCTGTCTGTCTGTCTGTCTGTCTGTCTGTCTGTCTGTCTGTCTGTCTGTCTGTCTGTCTGTCTGTCTGTCTGTCTGTCTGTCTGTCTGTCTGTCTGTCTGTCTGTCTGTCTGTCTGTCTGTCTGTCTGTCTGTCTGTCCTGCTTATCATGCCTGCCTGTTTTTATCTTCGTCTGTGCATGTATTCTCAATTGTATCCTTAACTTATGTATTGAAAATCAAATTGTCCATGGAAAAATCTTTAAAATATGGTAAAAATAGATTGGAGTTTTAACTATAAAACTAGGTATGCACACACAACTTGCTTAAGGAGAAACATGGTGTGGGGCTTACTTGGCTACAATTTTGTTGGTGTGTAAGGCTAATAATATTTTTTAAAAACAACTTGCATCTAAGTAGCTATATCCACAAACCCATATATATTTGTAATCTGTTAGGCCAGGGTAATGTTTTAAAAATTTCTATAAGGCCAACCCCCTTTTGTGTTCTTATTAAGCCAAAGCCAATCAAACTGTTGAAGCTACAAATCTAATACTTTGTAAATATATGCAACCTGACTCAGGGATAAACATTGGCAGGGTCTGACCTGGCCACACCTGTCCTTCCGTGCATGTCATGCTAAAAGAGTCTTTACTTGTGTATTCATGTTTGTGCATCCTGAATTTCTATTAATAAAAAGAAAAGAGAGGGGAATAAAATGGGTGGAGGGGAAGGAGAAAGCCATGATCAGGAATAGAAAAGGAGATCTCAGTACTGGTTTTTCAAGCAGAATACTACTGAATCCAGCATTCCGAAAGGATTACCTGAGATAGTGTTAATGCATGCGGTTGGAAACATGAATCACATGAGATCAGTCTCTGGAAAGATTATGCATTCAGAACTGAGACATGGTCAATTACCACCAACTTAAACCAGATGAATCTGGACCAAGCAGATAATGATAAGACTTAATTACAGTAACTAGTCAAATTAAAGGTTCAGATCATATTTGAATAATAGAAAGCAATATTAAATATATGGATGGATTCAATATAGTTTTGTTTTGTGAACAAGAATGAAAGCTGGACTCAGATAGGCACAAAGAAGGGAGAAAACAGAATTGACTAATTGAGCTCCTATCCAAGCAGAATGCAACCAAATCCAGAGGTTCTAATCTACCATCTTGGCTAGATGTTAATGTATGTGGTAAAAAATGGAGGCATGGTTAATTAACACAAACTTAAATGAGATTGATCAAGACCAAGCAGATACAACTAAGGCGTAATTCCAGCAATAGGTTACACAAAGGTACAAATAATATTCTAAATAATTTTTATAAATAAATGCAATATTAAACATAAGATTGCATTCATTATAGTTCAGTCCTGTAAACCAGAAGACATGCTGGCCACCATAAGACAAGGAAAAAAATTCATAATAATGTTTTATTCCAAACAAACTGCTGTTTGATGGACTCAGGAGTAAAAAATATTAATTAAACAAGAGAGTAAATCACAAATTAATACATCCATTCCAAGATCAAATCAGAACCATTTAAAAATTTTAAATGATCATCTGATAAAATTTGATGAGTACAATCTCATTCCCTTTATATCTGGTCACTGGTACACACAGACACTAAGATTAGGAATAATGGATTGCAATTTACTATTTTTTATTGCAGAAGAGTAAGTGTATATTCTAAACTAAGAGACTGGTGGCTGAACACTGAAATAAGATATTTTATATTATTTCTTGTAGGATGTTTTATTTCACATTTGATTTCACAATTTATTTTCAAAGGATGGGCTACTGTTGGATTGACCTGAGATAAAATAAGTATGTAAGATAACAATTTAGGTTGCAGTTTTAAAATTGACTCCTTTCACAAGACTACAAGAAGTAAGAAGTGATCACTTTGGATATTAAGTGTCATACAGAATAGGTAGTTTACATTGTCATCTCTTCCTGTGTTACAAAAAATTTTTTATAGCACTATAGGCACTATATGCACTAAAATATAGGATTAAGAAAAAACACTATTTTTTTAAAATTTCTTATTAAGTCACATGCATGCATCAGAAAATCATGAAATATTCCTTAGAAACTGCTTAAGTAATTAATTCTACCAAGTTTGGTCAAAATGGTCAAAGTGGAATATTAAATTTTTTTTGTACTATAACGCTTTATTGAGAAACCAATAAATTAATTCTAACAAGTTTGGTCAAAGTGGAATATTTAATTGTTTTTTTTACTATTAATGAAGTTGGTCTAGTTGTATCAGTATATATATAGTCTGAGGAAAATCTGAAATATTAAGTTAATGGTGTGAGTGGCACAAGTAAGCTTCACTTTCAACATATTGTTATTAATTCAAGTCAAGTTCAAAGTTGATTCTGTATTTGTTGAGACAGCATTCTGATTCATTCTCTTTGCAGAAGTTTAGGAATTCATCAATATATATTTTTTTTCAGAAAATTGCTCTTATTTTTATTCTTCTTTGGTAAATTTTCATAATTAACAGTCCATCGTGGTCAGAATCTTCCCCAAAAAATGATAATTAGGAACTAACGTGCTACCATTTAGCAGTGACTCAGAACATCATATCAGAATGTCCAGTTCCAATTCTCCTGTGTGACAGCGAACTGGAAGGAGAGCAACTCTGCTAGTATAATCTACAGTTAAGTATTCCCTTGTGACATACACATGTTTTACCTTACCAATATAGTTTGCATGCATTGTGACAAGGTAAACTTCAACAAGATCCTTCTGAGCTCTACTTACATTTTCCAGCAGTGTATCATTTAACTGCAAAAAAAAAAAAAAAATTTTTCTTAATTGAAGCTGGGTACTGTGGATGAAATCTTTGTCATCTAGATCCATTTCAAAATTCATCTTGTAA
This sequence comes from Lycopodina hypogea, assembly GCA_963969325.1. Lineage (NCBI taxonomy): Eukaryota > Metazoa > Porifera > Demospongiae > Poecilosclerida > Cladorhizidae > Lycopodina > Lycopodina hypogea. The sequence goes on along the minus strand of OZ017793.1, from coordinate 852,436 downwards.
GAGTTATAGAACCCCATTGAAGAATCACCTGAAGAAGTCAACAACAAATGAAGGAAAAAAAGGAGAATACCATCAACATAATTCTCTTGTTGTTCCTCTTGTTGTTCTGTGTTACTTACTATTATCATTTACCAATGCAATGATCATCAGCTGCTGTGAACACCTTCTGCTTGAACTTTTTTTCTCCTCACGATTTAACTGTGGAGCTGCATCATATTCTTGAAGAAATGAAATTGTGGTGCCAATATTGTTCAGTAGAATTTTAGGCTCTTCTTCCAATCCCAAATGCTTCTTTGATAATTTTACTTGGCTCAACTGCATAAGTTGGCCATTTCTATGCAGTTCTTTGCACCCAGCAGTGAGAGAAGTTGCAGCTCCAGTGCTGTTTTTCCCAATGAGGTGAGAGATGTTGCACAAAACAAAAATCTGCTGAAAACAACTGCATCATATCAGTGGATGCTATTGAAGCACAACTGGAAATTCTCAGCTATACACCTAACTATTTACCAAGATTTTTAAGGTTTCTTTGGTACTGATCCTGCTTATACCCTCCTCACTCAGCTGCATGGGTGTAGGTCCAACACTATATATATATATATATCTTAAGGCCCTAAATGTGTAGAGGGAAAGATACACAGGTGGTTGACAATGGTATTTAAACAATCAGCACATTTGAATAATTGATTTCTTATCTGAGCAGAATACTAATAAATGTAGAGTTTCTAATCAACCACCTGGAGTTTAACGAACATGAATCACATGAAATCAGTAACTGAAAAGATCAGGCATTCTGAATGGAGACATGGTCAATTAGCACCAATTGAAATCAGATGGATCTAGACCAAGCATATACAAATAAGACTTAATTACAGCAACAAGTCAAAACAAAGGTTCAAATCATATTCTATTTTTAAAAGCAATATTAATGGTCTGGTTACATAGAATAGAGTTCCAACAGAAGCACAAAGAAGGGTAAGAAAGACAACAAAATGAAAATGATTTTATTTTGGACTAATTATTCTTCGATTGCTGTTAGAGAGAGAAAATATATAGAAAAAAAACACAGTGTAGATCACAAATCAGTATATCATTTACAGTTTGAATCAGTTTCTGAAGTTTCCTTTCCTATATTATCAATGATCAAACCATATAATTACTGGATCTACAATAAATGTTGTTTTTTATAAATTAATTAACTTAGATTCAAGACTACTGTTCGATAAAACTATGATAAAAGAAGGAAAAAATGGTATAATTTTGATCACAAGGTTCATAGTTGTTAAAACCTTGACTCTTCAATCAATTAAACCAAGTTGTATAGGCCAATTGGTTTAATATTGATTTATGCACAGTATTACAAGGATTACTGTTCACATTCATTTCCTTAATATCATAATATATATCTTGTAAGGAATACCATATACAAGCGACAAAGTATTACTCTGAATAAAGTATAATAAGGATTTCTTGTCTACACTGTCATCTCTTCCAGTGATATGCCAAAATACGTAGGTATTACGTAAGATATTATATAGAGTGAATCATACAATAAAAAATAAAATATTTAATCCATTGCTAAATCACATGCATGATTCAGAGAGTCATGAAATTATTCTCAGAAAGAGGTAAAGCAATTCTGTTTTGATAGAACAATAAAGTTGTACTATCAGGATAATGATTAAAGTGAAATTTCTAGCCCTAGCCATACCAAAAAATCTAATTAAAGCACAAAACACTTTAATAGAAGCCTATAAAGGTGATGGATGACTTTACTTCTACTAAATCTCTGAGTTCCTATGGAGTGCAGCCAGCTAAGGTTCTTTTATGCATCTTGATAAAGCCTGGTATGTGAGGCACTTCTCTGAGCCTACTTATGTGTAATGAAGTGAACTTTAATTGGTTTCTGTCTCACACAAGATCTGTATTTATTGATATATTACTTAATTAGCAAGAAGAGTGCAATGCTCAAGTAACCAAAGTAAATGTTTGGTTTTTTAATTAACATTTTTAGTCATCCTAGTGCATGAGTTGATGCTAAATTAATATTTTGAAGACTGAACAATTAAGAAAATATGGAAATTTGTTACTGAATATATATTTTTTGATTATTTGGCAAGGATTATTTCTCAACCTTCCATTTACTTGCTGATAAAAAATAAGTTGTTCAGGAAAATAAGTTTTCTAAAAGTCATACAACCCAAAGAAATGAGCTATTGACACAAAATATTTAGTTATCCAAGTAAATATTGTTTGGTATAATTAAACACAAGACAAGTAGGTTAACTTTTGCAACCATTTTAATATAAAAAAAAAAAGAAAAATCAATTAACTTGAGATAAGGACCAAAATGAAATTTCAATTTATGCAGAAATAGATATACAATATTAATGTATTAATATTATGACATCAAACTGTGTTATATTTTGATATCCAGAAATATTTGAATCATATTATAAGGAATCTAAATGCATCCCATACAATTTGTACATAAGATATCCTAATCACTCTTCACATTCATAAGATGGTTCTTGTGTTCGAACATGACATAATTATCAAACATACGACACAAATGATTAATTGAGCTCTTATCCAAGCAAAATAGAAATAAATGCTAAAGTTATAGTAAACCACATGGGATAGTGTAAATACATGTGATTGTAAACATGAATCACATGAAATCGGTTTCTGGAAAAATTAGGCACTCAGAGCTGAGACATTATCAATTAACACCAACTTAAACCAGATGGATCTAAACCAAGAAAATACAGATAAGACATAATTACAGCAACAAGTTAAACCAATGGTTTGAATCATATTTTAAAATCCAAAAGCAATATTAATGACATGGTTGCATTCAATAGAATTCTGTTTTGTGAACAAGAAGGAATGCTGGATGCAGTGAAGCACTAGGAAATACAAGAATGACAACAAAATAAATAAGGATTTATTTTCAAATACTTACTATTGGATTGCCTGTGGAGAGAAAAGTAAATTTAAAAAAACTGGTGTATATCACGTTAGTATATCTTTGGCAGTTCAAATCAGTTTTTGATGTTTCATTTCCTTCATCAATTAACACAGATCAATACAATGTAATCCATGAATCTACAATAAATGTTGTTATTTAAAATTTAAAAAAAAAACTACTTTAATTAAAGACTACTGCTTCATTAACCTGTGAAATAAAAATACTATGAAAGAACAGTGGGTAAATTTCTTTCAAGGGTGATGTTTTCCTTTGCCATCTATGCATGCCTACTTGTAAGAAAACTGCAACAATCAGTAGCCACTGTTGTATGAATTATCTTTTTAAAGAAAACGAATAACAAACCTAATAAAATGAACTACCTTCCCCCCCACCCCTGTAAATCATTAATGGATTTAAAGAGGAGCTAGTTGGCAGCGTTATAAAATGGGAAAGATCATTTCAGCTTGGAAAAAAATGTTGGAAAGACTAAAATAAACAAAACCCTAGTACTAGACTATGCTTGTAAGAGGCTATCATTCACTATAATAGGCATGAAAACAAATCACTGAAAAGAACTTGCAGACCATAGGGAGCAGTTTGACAGCAAACATGACCATCATGTCCACCCACCTCGACAACTGGTGACTCAAGCTCAGTGAAACAAAAATGATATTCTCCACATTCCATATCACCAGCAGCAAGGTTAAGCACAAGCTTGAAGTCATAGCAAAAGGCAGCCCACTTCACTTTGAGGCAACATCGACACAGTTTGGAATGAAGCTTGACCAGTCCCTGCTATACCACCAGCACATACTAAACCTGTCAACCATGACCTCTTCTTATGTTGCACTCATACATCACCTGGCTGGCACAACATCCTTTCTGCTGCCAAGTACTGAGCTCCTGTCTGGTGCAAAAGCACATATGTCAAGAAACTGGATAAGCTATGAATACTGACATGTAGACAGTCTGGACATCCTTGCATGCCACCCCTGTCCACTACCTACCAATTCTATCCAGCATCGCTTCCCTTGCTCAGCTATGGGAAAAATTACCATGTCCTCCATGAAGGGTGTGCAGTAAGTCAAGAAGCCTGTTTGTGGAGCAATCCCACCAGCTCCTAACAGCCACCCTAATTATATCATCTAAAATATCCTTCAGGTGGAGGAATAGAGGTTTTGTCTCCATTGGCAGAATGGGTATTTTCTACTCTCACTCAACTACCACAATTGACCTCGGTGCACACCAATATATGGTTCTTTCACCTTTAAAATTCTGTGCACTGTGAAAAGCTAACAATTGGTTTCTTTTTCTTCATTTTTTTTTTTTTTTTTTTTTTTTTTTTGGTTCCCCCAAAATTTTAGGGGTGCTATAGTCTCCCAAGCATTCCATTATCTACAGATTTGCCTTAAAATGTCTGCTTCCCTCTTACATACCTCCCACACAATGAAAGACTTAGACCTTTTCCTTAAGGTTAGTTTATCTTTCTCTACAAATTCAGGTAGAGAATTTTCATTTATATACTTGTAATATCTCTCCCATAAAACCTACTGCAATGAAGTGAGTAACCCTCCTCATTTATATAAAGGATCCCCATATTTACAAAGGCATCACCATATTACCAAATATTTAGGGTCGTGGTGAACCTATATTTTTGGGGCTCCCCATATTCATGTAACACCCAGAAAATATTTGCACAAATTTAGGTTTATATGCATGCATAAGAAAGATAAAAGAGTCTGGGGGTGGCATGTTCAATCAAATACGGTGCTTTTTCTTCTTCCTCTTCCTTTTTATTCCTTTCTCCTTCTCCCTTTCCCTTTCCCATAAATTTTTCCCAAACCCCCCCCCCCCCCCCCAATCCTTTTTTTTTTTTTTTCAACCTATTCATTTATCTTTAACTCACAAATGTTTTCCTGAGTCTGACTGTTACTTTCTTGTTGTTTTTCTTGATATTCTACTTTGGAAACATCCTCAGGAAAACCAGTGCTAAGGTCTTCAATTCAAACCTGGTCATGATTGGGTTTGTTTTTTCTCTCTCCCTTTTCTTTTTTCCAATGGAAATTTGGTGTATTTAAATTCAATATTTCAATTTATTATTGAGTCAAATCAATCATAAGTGAATGGGTATTCAGCTGAAAATTTCTGGTCTTGTTTTATTGTCATTTTTCATTTGAGTTTGTTGAGTAGATAGAGACATAAAGACCTAAGTTAAAGTAATTAAATTATTACAATGTTTGTAATAATTTAATAATATTGATTGTTATTGGGTTATTATTTTTTTTGAAGTAAAAGTTGTGCTTAACTTTGGGGATCTTTTTTTGGCTAGCCATTTCTATATCAAAATGGATAATTAGTTATTTTGGGGGATTTTTACCTTAAAAACCCTGCATTATATACCAAGTACAGCAACAAAAAAAAAAGGAGACCAAAAAAGTGAAAGAAATTGACCTATTTGTATTTTCTAATTTATTGAGTAAAATACTAATCAAAGATATATTCACAAATATATAAAAACAACTGACCACTTTCTCTACCAAGATGTCATACAAGAGTTAATATCAGAGCTGCTATTGGTCTCTGCTCCTTGTCTTGGTGAGTGCATTGCCAGATGAGGTTGGTCCACTGTAGCTTCTTGATAGCACCAACCATGACTTCATGGTTACTTACTTCAAGAAATTTACCCACTATTGTCTCCAGTATTACAACACCAAAACTGAAGATATCCATTCTGGGGATTGCAGAGCTGAATCATGAGAGTTTGGGACTAAATAAACTGGATTTCTGGGATATTTTGCAGACAAGTTCTGCAAGTTGACAGTGATATAATTGATGACTTTAGCCCTCCAGTAATAGCCATGTAGATGCACCAAGAGCATGTTGGCACTGCTGATGTCTCGGTGAAGGATGGCCTCAGGTTGCATGGGGTGGAGGTAATTGAGTGCCTTGGCAACATCCAGAGAGACTGCAGTGGAGATTTCAAGATTAAGAGCCTTCTCTGTGACATACTGGCATAAACAAGTGCTCATCAGTTCCATCAGGATCATCATCTCTTGGTCCATGCTGGTGCCAAAAACTGCACCAGGTTGAGATGGCAGACCTTGGCTGCCATGTCTATTTCTCTCTGAAAGATATAGTGGTAAAAAGGGACTGCAAATCCCTGTAGAGTACCTTGGCAGCTACTCAACTGCCCCTGAACTCTGTCACTATCACATTCCCCCAGCCTCCACCTCCAATCCTGTCCCCTGTCATATGAATATACCTTCTCCCCACCAACCACTTCTTTGCCCCTTCATTCCCTCCCCGTCTTATTGCAATACTAGTTTCTTGTTTGCACCTCTCAAGTGGCTTTTTTTGCTCAAGGAGTTCTGTTCTTCTCTCTGCTTTCTGGGTCCTACCCTCAAACCCCCAGATCTTTGCCTCAGCACTCATGGCCATTCTATCAGACTCCTGGGCCCTTCTATCAGCTTCCAGGGCCCCCTTCATTGTCCAAGGGTCTCATTTCTTTATCTTGAGCCCTTCATTCAACTTTTTCTATCCTCCCACACTGTTCAATTGCATCAGTGCGGTCTCAGAATCCCAGGGGAACAAAGGGGGAGGGGACCCATAAATGTCCAGAAATTGAACTGGATACCTTAGCACAGGTTTTCCTTTGGAAGTTTCCTAAGAAGAAGATATAATGAAAGTAACATTTAGAGAATTCAAACCAAGGATTCAAATCATATTCTAATTTTTTAAAGCCATATTAAAGATATGTTTGCATTCAATATAGATCTGTTTTGTGAACCAGAAAGCAAAATTGAAGATATGGTTGCAATATCAAAGACATGGTTGCATTCAATATAGTTTGTTTTATGAACCAGAAGAAATGCTGGACAGAGTAGCTCAAGGTAGGGCAAAATGATAATAAAATAAATAAAGATTTATTATAAATTTATTACTCTATGATTGCCTGTGGAGAGAAAATAAAATAAAGAAAAACCAGTATAGATCACAAGTCAGTAAAAAAAAATTTTAAAAAGAAAAGAGAGGAAACAAATGGGTGGTGGTTGAGAGATGGGAGGGGAGGGGAGTGGAAACCCACCCACCAGCAGGAATTGAACTGGAGATTTTAGCACTGTCATTTATGAGGTAGTTGTGGTAAACTATACCACTCCAGTATAATGATCATACCACTCAAGGATGATGCTTCATGACGTCATTGATTATGCATTCATTACCAGTATATTGTAGGTATATAAAACATTGCAATTGTCTTTGTCTTTGTTCTTCCACGTGTTCTTGCATTTCATCGTGTTCTTGCATTTCATCGTGTTCTTGCATTTCATCTGTCTGTAATACTTGTCGTCTTTCAATGAAAAGTTCTGTTAACTTTTATAAGTGAGTATTAAGCGTGTGCGTTTATTAACTGGCTATCAATAAAGCTAGTATTACGATATCACATAAGATACCACATTGGCGACGAGTTGTAAATGGCTACTCACGGGACAGTCTCCCAGTATCAACAGAGCAAAGAAACCTGGCGGACTTACGTGGGAAGGTTGAATCATTATTTCATAGCGAATGACGTCGCTGACGAAGGCAAGAAGCATTCCATTCTATTCTCAGCTTGTGGCTCCTTCACTTACAAGCTCATACAAAGCCTAGATTCCCTCTGAGATTGTCAAAGGTATAAATTTAATACCAGAGTCAGAGCCTCAGGAGAGTTGATAACTGCCTATCTAGCTGCTTTGCGTGAGCTTCCTTAGTATTTTAATTATGGAGGCAGGCTCCATGGGATGCTGCGTGAACGTCTGTGTGGTGTGAATCATGACACCATGCAGCGTATAGTTCTGGCTGAAACTGATCTAACCTATGAGAAAGCTTATACGCTAGCTCAAGCAATTGAGGCATCCTAGAGAGATACCCTCGACCTCAAGGGCAGCAAAAACAGCATTGCTCCATTGTTGCCTTTGCCAGGAGTCAATTACTCCAGAACATTTAAACATTCTAAAGGCAAGATTACCTCCAAGAGAGAAAACCCAACCTGCTACAATCCTCTAAATTATTGACAATTAATACCCACAAGGGGTTGTTCAAGTATAACAGGTTACCATTTCGTGTGTCTAGTGCACCAGCAATATTTCATCGCAGCATGGAGTCCCTCTTATAGGGATTGAATGGTGTGTCTGTTTACCTTGACGACATCCTAGTTACAGGATCCACACATCAGAACCATTTGCATAATTTTGCTGCTGTGCTGGAACAAATTGAACAGGCAGGCCTAAGACTTAATCGCTCTAAACGCTTCTTTTTACAACCCAGATTAGAGTATTTGGGAAATGTTATTGATGAAGCTGGTAAACATCCCACTGAGGATAAAATTAGAGCCATTAAGGAGGCACCAGCTCTTACTAACATTACTGAGCTTAATTCTTTTTTGGAATGATTACCTACTACAGTAAATTCCTGCCTAACATGTCCACAATGCTAACACCCTTATATGCACTGTTGGCAAAAAAGAAGAGGTGATCATGGCACACTAAGGAGGAGGCTGCTTTTCAGTTAGCAAAACAAGCTCTTCATTCAGTGCAGTTCTTCACAGTATGGCATTGGTGCTGTTTTGTCTCATATATTTGAAGATGGACGAGAAAAACCCATTGCATACACTTCTTGAATTCTGAACTCTGCTTAGAAAAGATATTCACAGTTGGGAAGAGGTCTAGCTATTTTCTCAGGGATTAAAAAATTTCACTATTTCTTGTATGGTAGATATTTTATTATCGAGTCTGACCACCGTCCATTATCCTTCCTGTTTAATGAAGCCAAAGAAATTCCCCAAATGGCATCTTCCTGCATACAGAGAGGGGCAATTACACTCTCTGCTTACAATTACAATATCAGTTACAAGAAAGGCAAAACACTGTGCAATGCAGATGATTAAGCAGGCTCCCACGCCCAGTTACCACAGCCACTGATGATACATGCACAGAATTGGTTAACCTTGTACAACACATGTCCTCCACTTGTGTTTCAGCATTGCATATTAAGGACTGGACCACAAAGGATCCTCTCCTCTCCAAGGTGTGGAGATTTATTCAGCTTGGTTGGCCAAACAACGTCACAGAAGTTCCATGTAAGTCTTACTTCTCTAGGAAGGGTGAACTAAGTGTGTTGGATGGTTTGTATCTTATGGGGTACTCGGGTAATGATTCCACTGCCTGGTAGGCAGCCATTACTTAAGGAATTACACCAAGCTCACCCAGGGGTTACAAAAATGAAAGCACTAGCACACAGTTACATTTGGTTCCCTCACATGGACACTGATATTGAAACCCTGGTGAAAACTTGTACTGATTGTCAAGAGTCTCCACCCTCACCACTTACCACTCCACTCCACCCATGGAAGTGGCTGGCAAGTCCATGGATCCGCCTCCACATTGATTTTGCAGGTCCTTATTTGGGACACATGTTTCTTGTACGGGTGGATGCCCATTCTAAATGAATGGATGTGAGACTCATGCATTCTATTAAAGCCCATAGTACAATTGGACAACTCAGAATGATATTTGCTACACATGGCATACCACAGAAAATTGTTTCTGATAATGGTCTCACATTTACTAGTCAAGAGTTTAAAATTTTCATGACTCAGAATGGAGTTCTTCACATCACATCTGCTCCATATCATCCGTCTATGAACGGACTTACAGAACGAGCTGTCCAGACTTTCAAGCAAGCTCTGAAATGCATCCAAGGCAGTTCAATTCAGGAAAAAATTTCCAAATTTCTCTTCCAGTACTGGATAACCCCTCACACTATGACGGGGATTGCACCTGCTGAACTCCTCATGGGACGACGCCTTCACTCTCGCCTGGATTTGCTTTTTCCAACAGTTTCACAGAAAGTTGGGAGTAAGCAACTGAAACAAAAGGAGGAACATGATTCAACAAAACCAGTGCATACATTTTCTATTGCTAATCTTGTGTATATAGAGGATTTTACAGCCTCACCACAAAAATGGATTCCAGGGAAGATTATTTAAGTTACTGGACCTCTCTCTTATTGCATTGAGCTTCTCAATGGCAGTACAGTTCGAAGACATGTTGATAATGTGATTCAGCGATGTCTAACCGATGTTCCTGCTTAGCCTGCCATCCTGGCTCTGACTCCAGTTTCCGTTCAACCAGTGGATCCACTTGCACTTCCAGATCTCCCATCAAGCCTGGATCTGACTCTGAGTCAACCAGTTCTTCCACTTGATCCTCCACCTGCTCATACTCCAACACCTCCAAAATGTTCTACCCGTACCCAGCAGAAACCTGTGCGGTTCAAAGCATGATCATTGTCATTGTCATTCTCATTCCCTTAATACAATCCTTAATGAGGGGAGTGTGGTAAACTATACCACTCCAGTATAATGATCATACCACTCAAGGATGATGCTTCATGATGTCATTGATTATGCATTCATTACCATTATATTGTAGGTATATAAAACATTGCAATTGTCTTTGTCTTTGTTCTTCCACGTGTTCTTGCATTTCATCCTTCTGCAATACTTGTTGTCATCTTGCAATGAAAGGTTCTGTTAACTTTTATAAGTGAGTATTAAGTGTCTGCGTTTATTTACTGGCTATCAATAAAGCTAGTATTAAGATATCACATAAGATACCACAGTAGTTTCCTTAGAGATTTTCCTAAGAAGAATATCAATACTTTGCAAAAAACGTTAGCAGACCAAAATGTTGGCTAGACTGGGGTTTGCACACAGTGCATGCCCACTATCCAGGTGGGTGTGATTGCCAGTAGACCAGAGGATCCAACTGGATGTGCTGAGGCAGAAAGGATAATAAAGTGCACATGATATGTATAAAAAAGAGATTAAACTAGTTTTAAATCACTAGTGAGTGTGCCTTTGTTCAGGGAGGGCTTAGGGCTAGGGTTTGGTGAGATGGAATCCTGAATGGGGCCAATCACCTAACTCAACAACAAGAAAATGGGGTGATTGTTTGCTAAATTGTTCTTTGAGTTTTGGTTAAGGAGTATTTCTTATCCTACCTCTCCCTTTCAGGATAAACTAGAATAGTTCAGCAGTCCCACATTTATTCTCATCCATGGTTACGTAAGTAACTAAAAGTTAGCGAAGAGTCGTTGAGCCCAAAAAATATTATTGAAAATATTCATTCATCAAGGTAAATATGGTCTGACATACTTATACATGCATAAAAAGGTTCATCTCATGCATACATCATATCTACTATATGCTTGGTATTGATATAGTTAACTTAGGTAGTGTTATACATTGATTCCACTGAAATATTTGAAACATATGGTGACAAACTTAAATGGAACACTAACAATTTGTACATAAGATATCCTTATATGCACTGTAAAATCATAAGAAGGCTCTTGTGTTCGAACATGACATAAACTACAGAATAATTGAATTCTTATCCAAGCAAAGTACTACAGAATCCAATAGTTTTAATCGATAACCTGGGATAATTTTATTGTTTGTGGTTAGAAGCATGAATCATATGAATCGGTATTTTGAAAGATGATGCATTCAGAACTGAGACATGGTCAATTAACATCAACTGAAAATAGATGGATCTAGACAAAGCAGATAGAGATAAAATTTAATTAGAGCAACAAGTCAAGTCATATTCATATTTTTGGAAATCAATATTAAAGATAGTTAAGAAAGCTCTTGTGTTTGAACATGACATAAACTATAGAATAATTGAGCTTTTATCCAAGTGGAGTACTACCAAATCAAGTAGTTCTAATCGATAACCTGGGATAATTTTAATGCTTGTGGTTAGAAACAGAAATCACATAAAGTTGGTCTCTAGAGAGAATATGCATTCAGAACTGAGAAATGGTCAATTAACATCAATTTAAAGCAGATAGATCTAGACCACGCAGATACAGATAAGATTAAATTAGAGCAAAGTGTCTAATCATACTCTTATTTTTGGAAATCAATATTAAAGATAGGTTGCATTCAGTATAGTTCAGTTTTGCAAACCAATCCTTTCTTTCTCCCTAAGCATGGTCTTCCAACATCATTTATCCTCTAACTCTTAGGTTGATCTTTTGCGATTAAGTAGGTTGGCCTCATTTGGGATTCTATCACAGCAAATACTAGCCCTAAGCCCTCCTAGAACACAGGCACGCTCACCAGTTCTTTAAACCCAAGTTTGCTCTCTTCTCTACACATATTTCTTCAAAAGATTTGTATACCATAAATAAATAAATAGCCATAGCTAAGGATAAATATTCTTCTATCACCATAATCCCGACAGGAAGACTTCATTATTTTCTTAAAAAAAAACTTTGCTTGAGCTCCTACCATAGAAATTTCATGATATCTACTTTATCACCAAAGCACCTAACTAAATAGAACTCACTCTTCAGAATAGACACATCCAGAAACAAGAATCCTTTTTTTTAAGACCAAAAATGATTTTCCAAAATTCGGATCCCAGAATCTGAAACTTGGCAAAATGGGATTGTGTGAGACAAAATGTTGTTAATTAAACCAGTGGCCCTATTGCAGCTTCGCTGTATGGTATAAGTAACTAAAGCTTGATTTACTTGTAGTAACTTGAATGAAATATGTCGATGTTAACATTAATACTATTTCCTTAATATTTGTTGGCCAAACTACAATAGCCACAACAATGGGAGGGTAATAACATTCATTTTCAAATTAAGTCCTCATGCCTAATTTCAGCCTGATGGGTTCAGCATGTGACAGGAAAGAAAGTTGTTTTCTCATGGGTGTGGTTATGTGTGTACTTCAGGTACTCAATTAAATATTGTTTAATTTAATTATTATTTAATTGGTGTGGCTAGATACAGTCACAGAAGGTCATTAATGATGGTTGATATTGAGATTTGGGAACTGATTCAAGACCTTTGTACTAATAGAACACACTCCAAGGTTAGAAAGACTAGGTGAAGGTGAGTAGTGGTGCCCCAACAAGCTGATTGAAAATTTTCTGGTTGTTTTTGGTTGTAGAGATATGTGAGATCCCTGGAAGACACTTAATCTTCTAGACCTGTATCATCCTGGTTGGTAAAACACTATCCACATGTGAAGCTATGACAGTCGAAATGGTCTGCACATATGCACGACTACAAGCAATTGGTAGGGAATTTGGGAAAAAGGTATCCCTGGTGGATAATAAACATTCATAAGAACTAGCATGAACTATCATGTGGCAACTTGAACCACTTTCAAGAAATTATGAGGAAGTCCAAAAAAGTTCTACAAAATATTTTATGGATGGCACGATCAATATCAGATTAAATATATATATATATTATGATAGAAATCATACAGTCCTGATAATTTGCACTCTGTGGTCTAATAAACATGCACTTCAAGATATCTCTCAGAATGTTGCAGCCTCTCAACCACAATGTGGAACGGTTTTATGATACGCAATTCACTCCATGGATGGCTTCAGATGTCTGTACACCACAAGCATTAGACCTTGACAGGCAATAAAGATCTGGCTGACACTTTAAAAGAGATGTCCTTACCAGTAGATTTGAGTCGGTTAGCATCTTGACAAAACCAGAAAATAAATACTGCTGCTAATTCAGACATGAAGAAATTCATATTGATCAAAACTACAACAGCTTTGCAAGCCATGGTTAGCTCCTTCATGAAGCCTGTATATTCAAATAGATGAATGCTTAGGTCTCATAAAAATATGGGTTGTAATGATACATAGAGTCTCCTGAAATTTTTAGAAGTACTGCATAGAGAAAAACTGCAAATACTCATTGGATCAATCATGTAAAAAATGTGCTCATTACATGTATTAGCCTGCATTTTAGTTGGTTAGCTAGGTACACCTAAATTGAGCTATATTGAAGCTATTGTCTGATGGGAGGACATATCTTGTAAAGTTTTAAAATGAAAATTTAAGTGAGGACATTGGGACTTTGTATTTAAAAAATTTCAAAAATGGGGTTTGGATATAGTGTTGCAGACGACTGTTGGAGTGTGTCAGTATCAATGTGGTTTTTGTATGGACAAATTAATCTAGTGATCTCTCCAGCTTAAAATTTCAAAATACCAACCTTAATACGTGAAGTTGGGCAACTTTTGATAAATAAAATAGATGGAAATGACCCTGGAACCCAACATCCCCCACAAAAAATGTGATGACCTTCCGCTGTTACTTCTTGGAGAAATTTTCATGTACACACACATATATACTAGAAACATATACTTGTTGTCCAACCATCAAATGAAATATTTTGGAAGCCACTCAAATTTCAGCCTGTTTGGTCATTCAATTTGTTTTTGGCAGCCCAAACAACTATCTTTGGTGTGGTTATTACCAAATCATTCCCACAGACATTCCTATAGGTAATCAATAATGCTCACTGAATACTTCAAGTCCATATGCCAAATTCAGTCTAATTAGACCATAAATGAGTTTTTAACAGGCTTAATGAATTTATATGGGTGTGGCTATGACCAGACTATACCCATTGATACATGCAGATGGGGTTAATAATGCTCACCCAATTTTTTGGAAGCCACATGGTAATTTTCAGTCTAATTGCTTCTATGATTAGCTTTTGATAGACAAAACAACTTTCTGTGGGTGGGGGGATTGGCACCACATAAGTAAAATTGCTTAATAATGCTTACCCAGTAGTTGGAGATAATACTCCTCCTTTTGGTTTGATTGGTCTTTTGATTAACTATTGTCAGCTAAAACTACTTCCTGTGGATGTGGCTATGATAAGACCACATCCACTACCATACCCACATGTGCTGCATAATGCCCACCCCGGTTGTGGAGACTGAATGCCAAGTTTTGGCCTTTGTAGTACTTGTGTTATGCCATAATGCCTTTTTCAAATTGTGTCTCTAGGAGTCACACCCTTGCATAGACCAAAATAATTAAATGAATGCTTTCTAAATCAATGTTTAAAAAATATATTGATAGTTATTTAAATGCATATACTAAGAGTCCATCTTATTTTCTTCTTAAAGTTTTGAATGATAAATTGGTTACTTTTTATCATGGCAGTCAATAAGTACCAGAAATATGAAAACCAAATTAATTTCCTATATGAAGTCCATGAAATATATAAAGATAGGAGTTTCAAGATCAACAAATATATGTGAACATAAGAAAACATGTGCAAACCTAGTATATGGTCCAGGTCGTATGAGAAAGGTGGCTTCATTTCATTTCAAACCTTACATTAAATATTTTGTAAAAAAGGCTAAATAAATTTCATGTATGGGTCTGTACATGGTCATGTACCTTCCTAAGATATACTGCACGATTTTCCCTGATTTTTATGATAGAGTCCAAGTAAAAAGGTATCCCATGTGGCTCCTACAGATTTATGAGAACTTGGATGAACTCTCATAGAGTAGTTTGTATCACTTTCAAGACTTTATAGGGAAAGTCCAAAAAGGTGCTACTAGAAATTTAATGAATGGCACAATCAATATTAGATTTAAAAATACATTATGATAGAAATCATACCAGCCTGATTATTTGCATGCTGTGGTCTAATCATCATGCACATCAAGATTACTCTCAGAATGTTACAGCCTCTCAAAAACAATGTTGAATGATTTAATGATAAGCTATTCATTCTCATGGATGACTTCAGATGTTTGAACACCACAAGCATTAGACCTTGACTGGCAGAACAGACTTTGTTATCACTTTAAAAGCAATGTCCTTGCCAGCATATAAGAGTCGATTAAAATTTTGACAAAATCCAAAAAATAAAAAACTGCTGCTACTATCCTTACACATATCAACAAGTCATATTTATTATGGCTCCAACAGCTTTGCAAGCCATGGTTAGCTATTTCACGCAGCCAGTATACTCCAATAGATGAATGCTTAGGTCTTACAAAATATAATTGTCATAATGATATATAGAGTCTCGAGAAAATTTTAGGAGAGATACTGCATAGTGAATAACTGAAAATACTCACTGGATCACTCATGGAAAAAATGTGGTCATTAACACATGCTGGTATGCATTTTAGTCAGTTAGCTAGTCACACCTAAGGTGGGCAATAGTCATGCGATTGTAGATTATTAAATGGAAATTTCAGTCGGGACAGTGGGACTTGGTATACCAAAAATTTCAAAAAATGGGTTTTGGGCATAGTATTGCTGACATCAATCAGTGTGTGTTTAAATCGATGTGGTTGTTTCTGCTTGCACCTTAATCATATGATCCCTACCACCTCATTCCCCCCCCCTAAATTTCAAAATACCACCCCAAATATGGAAAGTGGGGTAACTCAAAACCAAATAGATGGAAATGACCCTGGACCCCAGCATTTTACACAAAAATGTGGTGACCTTCGGTCATATCCTTAATCTAGATGAAGTTTGAAGTATTATCCGAGGTGAGGTGTGGTGGATGAAGAGGGGGGGGGGCTACATACATTTATGGCTTCTTCTCCTCTTCCCCACTGATGAATATATAGTTTTATTTACATAAAATAAGTAGTACCAAAATAGAACAGAAATATGCTAGTCAAGACACATATTTCTAGTTCCAGTCAAACTAAGAAATCTATTACAATCTTTCAATTTTTCATTGCAGCTAAATTTCTCCAGTTTAAGTCAACTTCTTTTTTTTTTGTCAACCAGACAGATTCATGTTGGTCTCCACACAGGAATGACCATGGGAACAGCATTAGTCAGTAGAAAGGTGCTTCACACAATATTAACCACATTATTTGACCAAACTGGATAGCAGATGGACGAGGACAAATCATCTCTCCAGGATTGGTTCTTGCATACGAAGGGTAGGATCCTGTGCATAGTTTACCACTCCTGGATAATGAAGCATTTGGTCCAGATCGCAGACGCTCGAGGCATATTAGCTGAAATCTGGTATATCGACTAATGCTGCCTGTACGCTCTTGTTTTCGACAGATGGAATGACGATTGTTGAACCAAACCTTAAATATAATTTTGAATTAACAAGACTGGAATTTTCAACTAAAACCCTGCTCACTGATGACATCTTTCTTTTTTAATGGAGGATAAAAATAAAAGAGGAAAAAAAAAAAGAAAAAAGAAGAAGAAAAAAATAAATCAAATATAACCAGGATTTGAACAGGAGACCTCAGCACCAGTGGCCAGAGGAAGTTTCAAAAACAATACAAAAAATATTCCCAAGGAAGTAATATCTAGATGCCACACTTGTTGAAGTTTGAGGGTAAATATGGACATAATATATATGTAAAACTGCTTCTGGATTCAAGTGAGATAATATAGACCACACACATAGTGGTTAGATCTAAATATAGCACCCACAGGACGTCTTTTTCTCTAACATACATGCATGTATAATTCATACATGCATATATATTCACACACACACATATATATAATGTAATAATACCATTTAAATATTTCCCATTAATATTTGACATGATATACCTTGATTCGATCCTCATTAATGGACAGATCTGAAGCTAGCTTTTGTAGTGTTTCAATATCACGATAATGAGACTTGCTAAATGTAAGTTCCAATTGGTCAATCTGATGGTTGCTGTAAGCAGTGTGGCTCCTTTTCTTCTTTCCAGCATTTTGTACTACTTGCATATCATCAGCAGTGGGAATGGTCGGTTCCTCACTAGCATAGATTTTACTGTCCACTTCTGCTGTAGTAAGAAGATTTCCATTTATTGCTGAAAAATGGAAACAACACACAGGCACACACACACCACACACACACAGACACACACACAATACACACATCAACACACACACAAATGGAACAAAAAAAACAAACAAAACTAATCCCAACAAAAAGGAACAGTAAGTTTCTCATTCATTTTTTTATCAAAACATTGTAATATTTTAACAGGTTTAATAGCACACTCACAGTAGACATATAGGGATTCCATGGGATAGTAGTACCCTTGTGCAGCATATACATCATTCCCTGAAAACAAAGATTTTCAGTACTTGAGTCTGGAGGAGACTGGTTAATACAAAGAGATGGCTCTTCTCCTTCATACTCCAAAGATTGGTTGTTTATCATGTTCCCAGAGCAATAATATGAAAAGAAATATTTAAAGGTACTTATTCATTGTAGAGAAAAATTGGGATATTTGTTTTCTAATTAAATGTAATACCACTGAAATGAGATTCCCTACTATTCTCTAGGTTAAGTTTGAATCCAGCAATAGTTACTGGTACCTATATTGAGCATTCTATTCACAATTTAAATCCAATATTACCGCTTAATTTAATCTGCTTTTTATTAAATTAAATGAAATTAGACCTAGTTGCAATTCAGCAAGGACTTGAATGCCTATAGTTTCAAAGTATGACTGTAATTCATGAGTACGAGAAGGCCAACGACCATGCACGCTGTTATAAAGCATTATTGATCATGCACGCTATTATAAAGCATTATCGAGAAATAGCTGGTGGTACCGGGTGAGAGGTTAGACCGAGTAATGTACTAACAAGGATGTTCCTTCCTGAAACAGTCAGTATTCCTTCCCAGGTTCCATCCTCAGTCTATTCTGCTACCCAGCCTAAAGCGGAGTGCCAACAACAGAGCGGTTCCTTTCGGAATAATGGTCCGCTGTGAGGGGTGTGGGAGTTCTCCAGCCACAGAAGTTCATATGGGACATCTGCTCATGCGCAGGTGGTGTGAGAACTCCCGCATTTATACTCTCACACTTCTGAAGAACAGAAGACACGTGGTAAAAGTTTCTATAACAGATGTCACGTGGTAGCTGTGGTAATTGGTCTTTTGTTTAGGAATGGGTGCAAGAAAACTAAGTTTTCACGTTAAGGTGCCAGAACATCTTTAATTAAACTGACAACCTCGAAGTATGGCTAAGATCCAGCAGTAAGTAGCAATACAGATTAAGGCTGTTCTTTATGTTCTATAAAATTCAGTTCTATTTTGTAGGGAAGTATATATGGTGAATATTGGGCGTGGAAAAATCTATGCAAGATTAAAAAAATTCATTTCTTTTTTTATGGACATAAACTTATTGTCAAAAACATGGTTTTTTTTTTTTGGAGAATATATATATTATATTATTTTGTTACTTTCTTCCTTTGATTGTCAAATCTATGATTTTTTTTCTATTCCCAACTCAAAAGAAAAATAAAGCAATAAACATACTTTATTATCACCAATATTGTAGTTCTTATTTTGTTCCACTAATAGAATATTCTACTCTACTATATTAACATTCTCAGTCGATCGATCAATGTTTTCATTGAGAGGTTCAGTGATATTGGTGGAAAGTATAACACATTATATAGTTGTATGTGCATGTGTGTGTGCATGCATGTGTGCATGTGTGTGTGCATGTGTGTGTGCATGCATGTGTGCCTGAGTGCATGTGTATGTGTATATATGTATGCATACATGTGGGTGCATGTGAATGCATGTGTGTTTGTAGTTGTTGAATAGTTGTTAATTTTATTCCTAAAATATACTGCTCTGAGAGATGTTCAACCTCATTTTCCTAATGGTTCACATTATGAATAAAAGTTTAGAAGCAATTTCAACTACACATTCATTGCGAGAGACAAGTAAAGTGTTGTAAGGCCTGCACACTCTTACACACCATCACTTTTTCTTTCATACATAGTATATATATTTTTTTAATAGGGTTGACTCTATCATGTAGGGTTATAAAACAAATGTCCACTACCACATTTATAAAGCCCAACATATTTATTTAATAATATAAGATTAATCAAGAAAAATTGATCTGAAATTATAAGAGTGGAAAAAAGAAGGTTGGTCAGTCTGTTTTCGGTTGGTCGGTAGGTTGTTGGTCTGGTGGGTCAGTGGGTGGGTCAGTCAGTCTATCAGTTGGTCAGTCAGTCAGTCGGTGGTTCAGTCAGTCGGTGGTTTAGTCAGTTTATACAATTGGAGGATAAACAATGTAAAATTACCTCATTATAAGCAATTCATTCCCATGCATGGCTTCTGATGCTCCCACACAACAAGCTTTAAACCCAACAGGCATATAAGACCTAGTTAATACTAGTAAAAGCAGTATCCTTACTTGTTGATTCAAGATAGTAGGAATGTTGACAAAGGTTAAAATGTAAAATTTTTCTAATTATCTTTACATATAGCTACAAGTCATATTAATCACAAATCTTACAGCTTTGCAAAACCTGGTTAGCTTTTCATATAGCCTTATTTTTACTTCTTCATGAATGGAAGTAAGTGTACATAAGAATTATGAAATGGTAACATGGGAAATCAATTAATAACTAGTTAACTAATACAGATTAAATATTGGAGGTGTATAATTATACTCACTTTATGCCACACAAAATGTAGAAATCTTCACTTCAAAATATTATCTTTACATATTGCTATGGGATGTTCTACAAAACATGTAAATTCAGATATTACAACATACACTAGTTAAAGCAAAGGAATAGTATCAACATGTTATATTGCCTAGATATCCTAATATTTGGTCTTAATACTAAAATGATCATTCTCTTGAGTTGCTTAAAGGTAATGTGTGTTCTAATAGATGAATTCTTGGGTCTTACAAAAATATTGGTCAATATTATATATAGAGTCTCAGAAGATTTTAGGAGAAATACTATGTAGTGAAGTAAAAATCTGCAAATATTTACTAGATTACATTTTAAAAAATTGAAATTTTATCATTAACATATATAATTGAATACTTGTATCATTCGATCGTTTTTTTTGGGGGGGGGGGGTTTTCTGGTAACTAACTACTAATGAATACAATCTGAATCAGCCACTTTTTGTAGTAGGCTAAGTTGTATTATCTATAAAGGAGTTGAGCCACCTGTCCAACACAAGGTGACCAACAAAAATGAAACTTGCAGAGATATATCCCAGAAACTAACTAATGTATGCTAATGAATTATTATTACTCTCTTCTTTTTTACATTCACTAAGTCCCTTTTTGCTTGTGTGCCTGCCTATGTGATGGCCTGGAAACCCTTTGTTCCAAGACTATTGGTAAAGCCATTTTAACTTCATTCTGCTTCCTTGGATTCCTATATCATAGGAAGGTCTTAAAATTTCTCAAAGAAGTCCATCTTAATGTTTCAATAGAACCTAAGCCTTTACTTTTGGCATATTTATTGAAAATAGACACCCTAACCACCCACAAGCCCACCCACAGTCAGGATTCTTACAATTGCAATAGAAAATCAACACACACAAAAATTACTGGAAAAAAATGAAATTCATAAATTCTCAAACCTGAGAGGGAAACACTTTTTAGGAAAAACATAAAGGACTACAATAGCTTCTTATCCAAGCCCCTATCCTACAAACACACATACAAATTAAGGAAATACATTGTAATTCATTCTCCTAAAATAATTATGTATGGTGGAACTTCAAAGGATGTCACCACAGTGTTAGGGACTGTCCAGTTGATCAACAGTTAAGTAAAACAAAAATAGGTGTGGTATCTCCATCTCCACAATTTCAACTGCTGCAGTGTTATTTGATGTCACCACAGTGTTAGGGACTGTCCAGTTGATCAACAGTTAAGTAAAACGAAAATAGGTGTGGTATCTCCATCTCCACAATTTCAACTGCTGCAGTGTTATTTTCTTCTTTCTATCTCTATCTTATTCACGTTGTACATGAGTAAAAAAAATTCATCTAAGGGGGTAGGAGGGTAGGAAAAAAATGCTGAAGCTGCCAATACTGGGTTGTCGGAAAATTCAAATTATTGAAAAAATGATATGGTTGTCATCAATACACACATACTCGCATGCATGCACACATGCACGCATGCATGCATGCACACACATACACACACACCCCATAGTGGCACACCTCACTTGTACACTACACTCGTGCACCACATGGGCTCACTACATTTGTGGACCACACTGGCTTGCCACACTGGTGCACCAAACTCATAAAACATATTCACTCACCACAGTTGTGCACCACAGTTGTGCACCACAGTTGCACCCCACGGTCGTGCACTACACTTGTTCACTAAACTTGTTAACTCATTTGCACCACACACTCATGCACAATACTGGTACTGCACACTGGTGAAGCACACTCGTGCTCCACACACGCACACCAAACTGGTGCATGAAGTTCCTGCATCACTGTCTTGCACCACACTTGCTCACCACACTAAAGCAACACACTCATGCACCACACACATGCACCACACTCATGCACCATGCTTGTGCACCACACTCATACACCACACTCACACACAACACACACTCATTACATCTGTGGACAAAGACACTCAAAACACTGGTGCACCAGATTTATGTGATAACCTCGCTCACCACACTCTTGTACTATCGCGCACAACTCTCGCTCACTACTCTCATGCACAACACATGTGCACCACATTCATGTGCCATACTCGCTCACCACACTCACTCACCACACACACAACACTCACTCACCACACTAGCGCATCATACTCAGGTACACATTCACTTGTCACAATTGTGCACCTCAATCGCAGACCACACCCATGTGCCAAATTTGTGCAGCACATTTGCTCACCACATTTGCACATTACATTTGTGCACTACACTTATTCACCACACTTGTGCACCACTCATGCCCACCTCATTCGTCCACCACACTGGTGCACCAGATTCATACACCACACTATCAAACCACAATCATGCAGCACACTCATGCACCACACTCGCACACCATACTCACACACCACACCCGTGCACCACACCTGTGCACCACACCCATGCACCGCACCGTGTACCACACCCGTGCATCACACACCACATCCGTGCACCACTCCTGTGCACCGCACCCGCGTACCACACTCATGCACCACACCCATGCACCACACCTGTGCATCACACGCGGCACCACACCCATGTACCGCACCCAAGCACTGCACCCAAGCACTACACCCAAGCACTGCACCCAAGCACTGCACCCATGCACCACACCCACCCACTGCACCCATGCACTACACCCACGCACCACACCAATGCACCACACCCATGCACCACACCTGTGCACCTCACCTGTGCATCACACCCGTGCACAACACACATGCACTACACTCATGCACTACACATGCTCATCAAATTTGTGGACAGTAGTCACTCACAACACTGGTGTACCAGACTCACTCACCAATCTTGATCACCATAATCTTGTATTATTGCGCACCACACTTGGTCACTACTCTCATGCACAACACACATGCACCACATTCATGCACCACATTCATTCACCACACTCATACAGCACATTCTTTCACCACATTTGTGTGCCTCACTTGCACAACACACTTGTGTGCAACACTCACTCACCACACTGGTACCTTATACCAATATATATCACTATTTACCAGCATCGGCAATTTTGTTTAATCCCATGATGAATTCTGTGGGAGGCATCTATTTACTGAGAAACACTAGTCCAACTTAACATATCTTAAACATCATGGAAGAGGGCAGAGGAAGGGTTTCAAGCTTAACCTTCTGCTAGTCAGGGATAGCATTTGTTGGATAAATAACTTCCACAACCGTGTTTCCTCAGAAATAGTAAGGGTCTCCTATTTTCTTAGTTTCATTTTAAGATGATGATGATGTTGGAATAGGTTCTATTTTTTACAAATATTTTCAAATTCCTGTTCTAAGGGGGAAGCAGTTTCCTCACTGATTACCCCCTTTTCCCCCACCTTTTAATGCTCAGATAGTTTTGTTGTAATTTTTGATTAATTGCACAACTAGTGCTAAAATAAGACTGATGTTTATCTTGATTGCTGTCCAGTTTTATAACACCTTGTTTGTGTGTATCTTTGTAGTCAAATCTTAGGGTGGATTTCTCTGAAACTTGTAATTATGATAGGGTTTGACCCAACTTAAAACATGGGCAAGGAAATAAAGAAAATTGTTAAGCCAAAAATTATATCTGGTAAGAAAATCCCTTAGAGCTTCAGACTTAATATTTGGTATGCATATGCAACTTGATTTAGGGAGTAACATAAGCTGGGTTCCACCTGACCATGCCTCTTCCTCTCGCTGTGTAATGCCAAATATGCCTAAAATTTTATTTCATCAAAAACCACTTGAACTAGGGAGCTAGACCCATGAACCCATATATATACATGTGTGTGTATAAATATATTTAAAATTAATATAATCTGTGCAATGTTTTAATTACATTCATATAATAACACCCATTTCCGTGCTCACAAATGGCCAAAAAAGGCCAAAAATAATAATTGTCTAGATAAACCCTTGTAAAACATGGTATACACACAACTCATTTTGGGAGTAGCATGAGCAGGGGACCCACATAGCTATACCACTTCCCATTTGTGTGTAAAGTTAAAAAAAAAAGCCCCAAAAAGAGAAAAAAAAATTTATGAATAATACGTCACTTCTGTAATTAGCCACTGAACAGACATTAGTGATATATAATATATATTTATATATTTATATATATTCATATATGTGTATCTGTGTACGATAGCCTGCCAAATGGCTGAAAGGATTCAGTTGAAAATTAGCACGTGTGATCTTCAGGTAAGAGAAAGTAACCTGGTCTAGGTCCCATTTGTACACACCCCATTGTTCAAGTGGAGAAACTAAAGGAAGCCCAAAAAAGCTTCTCATGGTCCACTTCTTTTTTTTAATGAAAGAGAATGCATTGGTATTTACACACTAACATTTCAAAAAGGCATTAATACATTTTAACATTGCATGCCCGGTTGAGGACAAAGAAACGTATTAGCGATTTCAAAGGGAGAATAGAGTTTGAAGAACTTATAAATAGTGCTCCAAATAGCCTATTGCTGAAAGAAACACAAGCGCTAAATTTCAGATCACAAACAAATTCACTCCAGATAAGTCATAAAAAATATTTTTCAAAAAATGACTGCCTTGAGGGAGCAGCTGGAGATGAAGAATTCTGAGCTCCCCACCTCTACCCACCACTATTCCTGTACAACAAAATTAAGGGTTATCGAAGTTTTCACAGGGAAGATAGTGTTAGAAGAAAACTAAAGTAGTGTTGGATAAGACATACTGTAAAAGAAGACACAGACATAGTATTGATATGAATATTATTCCTGCAAATAATTTAAACCTATCTTAGTGGTGTGTGGTAACAGCTGGACCTCCCATCATCATTGTCTGGCTCATTCCAGCTACAATTTTAAAGCAAAATATGATTGAGGGATACGTTAATCAGGCATGCATGAAAGCTATTAATTTTTTTTTTAATCAATCAAGTAAACAATGAAAATAAACCTAGACCCACAATAAGAACGTTGCATACAGTAAATTCTTGGAAAGAAAGTCTCAGAGCAAAGACCTGTCCTCCAATAAGACATGTCCTCCCATAAGACATGATCTCCTCAAACACATGCCCCTTTATAATGCATGCCTTCCTGCAAGACATGCCATCCTATAAACCTTGTCCTCATGTTACATGTCCTTCAGTAAGACATATACAATTTTAAATTGCATCTTTCAGTAATATATGTCCTCTTATAATTCATGTACTCCTGTAAAACATGTCCATTTGTGAGACATGCCCTTATGTAATACATGACCTCCTATAAGACATACCCTCCTATGAGACTTGCTCACCTGTAAGATGTGTTTTCCTGTAGGCAAATAATCCTGTAACATATAAGATTCCTGTAAATCATGTACTCTTGTAAGATATCAGCCAGTAGAACATGTTCACCTATAAGACATAACCTCCTATTAGATATACCCTCAAGTAAGACCTGTCCTCCTATAAAGTATGTCATCCTGTAAGATATACCATCTTGAACACATGCACTCCTGCAAGACATATCCTCCCATAAGACATGTCCTCCTACAAAGCTTGCCTTCCCTTAAGACATATGGTCCCATAAGACATGTCACTCTGGAAGACATGTACTCCAGAAAGACATGTCCTTCCATAAAACTTGTCCTTCCATAAGACAATTTTGTGACAACAGCTCATCAAAGGTGGGACTCACAAGCAATGCAGCCATATGCATGCTAGTAATTATAATACGCACACAGATCAATTATCAAAAACTGACAAGCTGCTAAATTGTCATAATCTTCCTGTTAATCTTGACCTAATGTATCTGTACTCAATATCTATAATATAATGTATGAATAGTCTGCCTACCTGCCTGCCTGCCTGCCTGCCTGCCTGCCTGCCTGCCTGCCTGCCGGGTGGGCAGGTGGGCGGGCGGTCGTCTGTCTGTCGGTCTGTCTGCGATTCACGCA
Source organism: Lycopodina hypogea (assembly GCA_963969325.1). Taxonomy (NCBI): domain Eukaryota; kingdom Metazoa; phylum Porifera; class Demospongiae; order Poecilosclerida; family Cladorhizidae; genus Lycopodina; species Lycopodina hypogea. The sequence goes on along the minus strand of OZ017793.1, from coordinate 826,210 downwards.
TGAACGTTTGAAGTTAGACCCATGAACCCATATATATTTAGAATCAGTGTCACCAACAGAACATCATGATCATGTCTATATGACCACACCCCTTTCTTTATTCAAAAAAATCTAAAAATAGTACCTTTGCCAGAAACAAGAATGGAGCTAGACCCACCAACCTATATATATTTTAAATCAGTGTCACCAGGGGAACATCATAAGCATACCTATATGTCCACACCCCTTTATATATTTTTTGTGAGACCAAGTTCCATGGAGCTATTTGACTGGTATATGATAGTATTGTTTCAACTCAATACGGAAGAAATCATACAAAAGCAAACAACACTCACGACACACTCAGTCCTTGTTATCTATACCGTATAGATGACTAAATCACAAACCCAGTTCAAACAATCAGTCCTTTATCCCAACCCCACAGAAAGCACATGGATGATAAGTAATGTACATGGTGTATTATCAGTTCAGAAATTATTAATTACATCATTCCCTCCTTCGAAAGAATGTCCAATATTTGGTATGGTCAATCTGGAACTCTTGGCAAGTAGTAGTTCGGTGGGATATAGTATCATTGCGGGTATCTTGGAGGTATTACCAGCAAGTCATCATCATGAATGATTTCTAGGTGTGTTCCTGGAGGTTGCAGTAGACTCCTTTTCTTGGGTTTCTGTTTTCAACTTGTGTTAGTGTTGGCTGGAAGTCATATGTTTGGTGGGCAGAGCTTCAGTCTCTCAAAATGAACCACAATACACTGTCGATGGGCATTCATCCTCTGTATGCAGAAGGAAGGTCACATCAAAAGTTGAAGTCACCACCCGGAATGGTCCAGAACATGGGGAATACAGTTCGTTTGATTGACCACAAGGGATAGCTAAAGAGTGAAACCAAACTAAGTCACCAACCTCAAAAAGATGACCATGAACTCTTTGATATATGAAGAAGAAGTCATCTGTCTGCTTCCTTGCAATAGTTGTCGCTTCCTGATTAGGGATCAGGTATGCCTCATTCCATCTCGTAAACTTTTCTGCAACAACTAGGATGTGAATATTTCTTCCCTGTGATTCTGGAAAGGATCCCAGAACATCTGTAGCTACGATCTGCAATGGTGATCCTGTCTTGATGCTCTGCAGAGGGGCCCTCAGCTTCTTGGTAGGATTCTTCTTGGTTGAACATGCAGCACAGTTTTTATACCAATTCTGAGTGTCTTGATAATGCCCAAGCAAATAGAATTGTTCCTTGAGTCATCCCATTGTCTTTCTCACCCCTAGATGACCACCTAGAACACCTTTGTGCAAGTCTTCTAGTATCTCCTTATGAAGCACCTTTGGGACAACTAACTGTGAGTGCTTCTTTCTGGCGGTTCATATCGCCGGTACAGTACTCCAGAATCGACTACCAGTTGTTCCCATAATTGCAAAAGGAGCCTTGCTGCTGAACATAGCTGGCCTCCACTCTCAACGAATGGATTCTGCCACAATTCTTTGTGAAACAGCCACATTCTAATCACAGGATCTTCCATCTGTCCTTCCCACACGGTTGTACTGGAGTACTCAGTAGGAATCACCAGAGCAACAGGGATTGGTAGAGAGTTTAAATCATCCATCTTACATTGGGGGCATGGAAATTCGGATAGGGCATCCACATTGATATGCTTCTTTCCTGGACAGTAAAGTATATCAAAATGAGCTCCTGTAGCTGCTCCAACCAACTTGACATTTGGCCGTCAGGATCTTTAAAATTTCGTAACCATGTCACTGAACCATGATCAGTTCTAAATAGGAACTTCCTTCCAGTAAGGTAGGGATGAAACCATTTATTAAAATAAATAACAGATAACAACTCACGTCTAGTGATGCAGTATCAGCGCTCTGATTTACTGAGAAGTGGATTCCCATAGGCAATTACTCTCTTTCCTGTGTCATCAAGCTGGGACAGCACAGCTCCAATACCCACATCACTCGCATCAGTATCCAGGACAAACTGTAATGTGAAATCTGGAAACTCAAAATGGGTGAAGAAATCAATCTCTTCTGTAACTCAACAAAAGATGTTTGGCAGTCTTACGTCCATTGAAATGTTACATTTCTTCCCATTAGGTAATGCAGTGGTTTGGCTAGATCAGAAAAACCATGAACTAATTTCCTGTAGTAACTTGCCAGCCCAAGAAACTGTTGTAACCCCCTTGCAGTTGTCGGTGTTGGCCAGTTCTCCACTTTGTCTATCGTGGTGGGGTTCCGAGTCACACCATCTGTGGAGACAACATGTCCAAGGTACTTCACCTGATGCTGAAGAAAATTATATTTTTTGGAGCTTTAACTTCAAGCCAGCAGACCTTAAACAATCAAAGACAACTTGTAGGTTTCCAGATAGGTGGAAAAGGATTGACTAAATACAATCACATCATCTATTCATCTATATAAACAAGGCATCAAGATCATTGTAGCTGGTCAAAAGGAGATACATTAACCTCTGAAAGGTAGCAGGGGCATTACACAACCCAAATGGAATAACTTGGAATTCAAACAGACCTTCAGTTGTGAAAAATACAGTTTTTGACCTATCTTCCTCTGCCACTTTTACTTGCTAATACCAACTCAGGAAGTTAAGGGTACTGAACCATTTGGTTCCTGTGAGTGATTCCAGGGTGGAGTCGATGCAAGGCAGTGGGTAAGCATCCTCCCTTGTCACATGGTTTAATTTCCAGTAGTCCATACAAAATCTTGTCATGCCATCTTTCTTTTTTACCAGGACTATCAGTGCTGCCTATGGGCTTGCCGAATTATGAATGACATCTTTATCCTGCATCTCTTGCAAGAGTTGTTGGATCTCATGTCTGTGGGATTGAGGCACTCGTCTGACCGGCTGGCATATTGGATCTGTTCCCCCAATATGAATCTTGTGGTACAGCAAGTCTGTTCTTCCCAGGTCAGAATCTGCAAATGCAAATAAATCAGAGTATTATAACAAAAAATGACAGAAATCTTCCTTCTGGCTTTGATCAGATTCCGAGCTGTATCCTTGTACCACATCCCATAGTGCAGCTTCTTGCTCCGAGGAAGGTTGCCTCTTCTCAATGCATCCCACAACTGTTGCTGGTAGATCAGCTTCATCCAATAGTTCCATGAAGGCAATCTTGCTGTTCTTATACACTGTGGCTTCCTCCGACGTGTGGTTTAGAAAGTGCACTACCATTGTGTTAGATTGAGGACTTACCAAGGCTCTGGCAACACTGAATTCCAGATGATTCACTGACCTTCCTTCTAAGAGCCAAGTTCCACCCTCAGTAGGTTCATAATGTGAGCTACAATGTCAATTTCACTGAAAGGAGGAATCTTCATTGTTTCCACTGCTTGTACGACAGATCTGCTCAAAGAGCAGGCAGAAGATGCATTTAATCTGCACCTCCAGTCATCATTCCTGAACCTAATTTGTTTTTCCTTGACATCGATCTCTGCTTCCATCTTCACAAGGAAGTCAAGGCCAAGTATAGCCTCCATGTTGAGGGGGTTCACTACAATCACCTTCATGGGGAGGTCATTTCCTTCCAGCTTCTTATTAATCATGCACGGCCTGTGGACTTATATTGGTGAATCATTAACTACCACCAATCTGTGTCCCTTCCATGGTTGTAGGGCATTTTGGGGTTTGATATTAAGCCTATCCCAGATATCCTTCCTCAGCAGAGTCACAAAAACACCAGTATCAAGTAGGAAATCAATTGACTCCTTTCCAATCATGCACTGTAATTTAAGACACTCATCTGAGGGAAGGGTAGAAATTTTAGTAAACAATGTATTTTGGTGGGTTTATCTTCACCCCCAGTAACTAGGTGCTTCATGCTGGGGGTTGTTAATTTCCCTGGAAGCGGGGTGGTTCTCAGGGCCATTCATCGCTATGTGGCCCGGGGAGCAAACACTTCCACACTTCCAGCAAGTTCTTCAAAAAATGGACTGGTTCATTGGTCCTCTGTGATTGGGCCAAAAGGGCTTGTACTGTCTTCCTTGCATTGTTACTGACTGATCCTTCTCTGCTCAACCATAATGAGTTGAGGATTTGCTGGTTCACTTTAATCTCTAGTGATTCTACCTGTTGAACCAACCTTTTTATCACATTAGTCATCTTGTCAGTTGCAGAGATAGCTGCAACCAGAACTTCACCATCTTCTACCCGAATTTCACCATCTTCCACCCGAATTTCACCATCTTCCACAGCAGAGACAGTCACTCCTCCACCAGGGCCTCCCAAGACATAGGTCTCCATCTCCAACGTAGCTGCAACTGCATCATCAAGCCTTTCAGGTCACTTCTGCTTAACACTAAATGCAACCTGGGGGTGTTCTAACTGTCTGAAAGCTAGGGCTAGGGCCAGGGCTAGGGCTAGGGTTAGGGTAGCTAACCTCTCCCTTGCTTCAACAGCAACTCAGGATAAGCTTGGTCTGCTAGCCTTGCCATCTTCTGACTTCATTATTTTTTCAGTTGTTTTCGCTGCACCAGTTGTAGTGAAACCAAGCGGAGCCTTTTGACTGGTATATAATAATATTGTTCTCAACTCAGATATGGAAGAAACCACACAAAAGCAAACAACACCCAGGACACACTCAGTCCTTTTTATCTATACAGTACAGATCGACTAAATCACAAACCCAGTTCAAACAACAGCCCTTTGTCCCAACCCACCGAAAGCACATGGATAATAAGAAATATACATAGTATATCATCTGTTCAGAGTTTACTTCATAACATTGTCAAAAATTTTACTTTTGCCACAAAAAGGAATGGACCTATAGGTCTAACATCTTAGCATGCAGACACTATTGACTCTGCAAATAACATGGGGCTGGTCCCATCTTGCCACACCTCCTTTTCTTTGTGTGTGTAAGGCTAAAAATGTAATAAATAGTAATTCTAAAAATAAAAAACACTGACCTAGCAACATGTTCACTTTTGTATTGAAAGTATACAAATGTGTTTTCTAAGTAGATAGGCCCACCAAAGGTGTGCTGAAAAACCGTCCAAAAAGGTGGGTTTTTTGGCTAGCATCTATACTATAAACTAAAGTGCTAATAGTCGGTTTGTTTGGTTGTCTGTCCGTGTGTGTCCTTGCTTCACACTCGAAAGGTTCAAGTTAGACCCATGAACCCATATATATTTAGAATCAGTGTCACCAGGGGAACCTCATGAGCATGTCTATATGGCCACACCCCTCTCAATATATCCAAAAAAAGTCAAAAATTGTATTTTTTCCAGAAAAAAAAATGGAGCTACACCCACAAACCCATACATATTTACTATCAGTGTTACCAGGGAATAAGCATATCTATATGGCCACACCCCTTCCTGTATTCAAAAAAAGCCAAAATGGTACTTTTGCCAGAAAAAGAAATGGAGCTACAGGCCTAAGACTTTGGCATGCAGACACAACCAGACACTGTGAATAACATGGGATGGGTCCCATCTGGCCACACCTTTTCTTCTTTATGTGTGATGCTAAATATGTCAAAATGGTTCATGATAAAACACTATGACCTAATCATATATTCACTTTTGTTTTGAAACGCTACCAAATATGTCATCAAATTAGACATTTTTGTGGCTACAACAGTTGAAGTTAGACCCACTAACCCATATTTTTACAATCAGTGACACCAGGGGAATGTCATAAGCATATTTACATGGCCTCATCCCATTCTGTATTCGAAAATAGCTAAAAATGATACTTTTACCAGAAAAAAGAATAAAGCTACAGGTCTTAAACTTAGGCGCACAGACACAGCTCAGTTCTTTCGAAAAGCATGGGGTGGGTTCCATCAGTGCCACCAGGAGAATGTCATAAGAATATTTATATGGTTACACCTCATTATGTACTTTTAAAAAATGCCAAAAATGGTACTTTTGGCAACAAAAAATGGTGGAGCTAGTTCCATAAACCCATATTTAGAATCAGTTTCACTAGGGGAACATCATAAGCATCTATATAGCTGCATCCCTTTCAGTATTCAAGAAAATCCCTGCTGGCCTAAAACTTTGGCATGCATACACAATTTGACTCTGTGAATAACATGGGGGGTGTCCCCCTCTCTCTCCACACTTCTTCTTCTTTGTGTGTACAGCTAAAAATTGCAATTACTTAAATGTCTATTACTTAATGGAAACATTTTTACCTAATAGCATGTTCATTTTTGTTCTGAAGCCTACTACATATCTTCAAAGCAAACCTTTTTTTTTACTACAACCCACCATAGTGGGCCGAAAAACAGCCCTTGGGGTTTGTTGTTGTTTTTTTTTTTGTGGCAGTATCTATAAATGTGAAAAGGTGCACATATGTGACCTCAGTGGACAGACATACGGCTGAACAGATATTGATAAAATTTTGCAGACATGATAGTTAGGTGCTTACTGTAACTTTTCACCCAAAAATTCACCCAAAAAGTTTCCATAAATGTCACCCCTTATTGAGGGGGGGGGGGAGGGGTTTCAAACTTTCCATTTTGAAAAAGCCTTAAAAATCGTGGTTCAATGATTAAAGCACAGATCTCTCAAGCTATTTTCATTCTTTCTTTCACCCTCCCCCCCTTTTTCCTCCATATTTTCCTTCTTTCTTTTCATTTGGTTATTTTTTTCCCTGTTCCTTTTCTAATTCTGACATGGCTCAAATCTTTAAAAAATATATTAAAAAATTTGTTGGTTAAATGACACACATCACACAAATTTTCTTTGTTATTTTTTTAATTAGGGACCTCAATAGTTTATTATTTGTAGATGATGACTAAAGCTGATTTATTATTCATTGAATTGATCTCTTTTTCTTTTTTTTATTGAGTTGATTTGTTACATGCTGATTACTGGCCTGAGCAGGAGGAAGCATAATTAGACACACATTCAAACATGCAATCATAATTAGGTTACTTATAATTGAAACCATTATTATTATATTGTCATCTCCATAAAAGGGAAGTCAACCTATTTAAAGGAAGAAAACCTCTGCCAAATGAGGTTGTCCTGAGCAATGTTGCCAACAGTACTGAATTTTGGAAACAAATTGGGAGGGAAAGATCTGATTGGGAAATTGTCAAAACTCTCAAATTGTAGCGAATTTTCAGCAGGAGTCAAAGATTCCAGAAAAAGTTAAAGCAAAAGAAGATGAAATTAGAAAGAATATCTTCAACTTCAGAGGAACATATTCGTAAGGGTGCACAATGAATCAAGCTCCTTACCAAGAGAGCTCCATTCCAAGCTACAGTGGAGAGAGAATCTCTGTGTCCACTATCCCTTCCATAAGATATTTCATCCCAGGGAGAACTGGACTTTAGCTGCCCCTAGTCTCTGGTCCCAGACCCCTTTATTCACAGCACTGGATGTATTGTATCACCAGCACACAAATAAAGTGGATCTGGTGACTTGCCTGTGCATTTTGCGTGCTGGTGATGCAATACATCCAGTGCTGTGAATAAAGGGGTCTGGGACAGAGACTAAACAGCCTCATGATCAAGCAGCTGGCCTTGATCAACAGCACAGAGAATTTCTGGCTGGATGTGAATTCATACAAGGATGCTGTGGAGAAATTTCCATGTTGGAAATATTCTGCCTTTCAATTTCGGAGTGCAGATAAGTAACATGTACAAGGTAAATATGAAGCTATGATCTGAAGGAAATGCTGTAATATGTTCCAATATAAATTTGCAATATATGTTTTGAATACTAGATATAATCTGCATTGGTGTTTCTTTTAGTGATTTCTTTCGAAAGCTGATAAATAGTGTGATAAATAGTGGTGCTTTTGAACTGAATCCATCTGGTAACACTGGTCTTGAATAATGAATATTTTAATAATACTTCTGTGAATGAAGAGGCTGGAATTACATTTGATTGAATACTCTCTACTCAGTGTGATTTTCCCTATTCAAACCTCTTCCTGTAGGTTTTGGAGACCAGAAGTGGTACTCGACAATTCATGGATATTGGCTGGGTCACAGTTGGCCACACCACTTTTCTACCAAACCACCATAAAATTATAGCTCACTCTTCAGAGTAGCCACATTCTATACAGTTGATGGTTTTTAGACAACAAAAAAAAATAGGGTCATCTGATAAAATCTCTTCATGTGGACATGTCAAATCAAATGTGCCAAAAATGATGCAATCTATTTTATTTTACTTATGGATGGTCAAATCTAGACCTAGAGACCTAGAAGCATGCAAATTCAACTTGATTTCGTAGGGAAATGGGTTAAGTAAGAGTAGGCCACAACTTTTCATCTTGGACGTTAAGGGTATATGCTGCTAGTACATAAATAAAAAGGGACATAAATTAAAAGTAATTCAGTACCAAGATATGTCACAAGCTGATCAACTTTTACTCTAATAATAATTTGTATATAGGATTGCAACGTCATTTTGTCACACACTATGGTTAACTAGTGGGGAAACCACACATTTTGTGCAAATGTTTATTTTTTCAACATTTTTTTTACTCATTATGGGGCTATCTTGCTTAGAAAAATCAGAGTTTCACTAACTTCAAGCTTTATAACTTGATAGGTTGCCATAAAGCTATTGTAAATCTCCTTCAACCAGCCTCAACCCAGTGTGATGTTGATCCAGTGTTGCTGTGTGTATTTTGTTTGTTTGCTATGCGGAGCTGTAGATACAATAGAGTTGCTAACAAAGGTTCTGAAGTATGTGGAGGACCTCTATGATGGTGTGTGTTATATGGAGTGTCTGCCCCTCTCCTCCAGTACAGAACTATACCAGCTAATGGTGTCGAGGAGCAGTTGGCGATAAGTCCATTTCCATAGTTCAAGGTCATGTTGAATGCCACAATGCAAGTAAGAGGATGACACACATACCCAGCTATCCTCAGCTTGTCTTCAACCAGGATCACCCCCCTCCCCCCTCCATGTGAGCCATTTTCAAGGCAGTCCTTTCAGCACACCCACACCCAGAACCACACCCATCATTCCCTGTCTGTGCAGCCACCGTGTGGCATGCGTCAAGGTCAAGAGTATGGGGAGCTGGACAAAGACCTCTCTATGGCTGCCATTCCTGCCTCTGTTTGAGGTCAGCAAGGAAGTCCTACTCCACAGCTCTGACCTTTGAACTGTGCATCACTGCGGGACCATCAACCACTCCCTGGATGTGGGAGAGGGCACATTGAATTACATGTGACCTAATAACATACCTTTAATCCCAGACAACCCGACTCCAACTAAACTTTTTTTTTAAATACTTGGGATGGTTTCAAAGAAAACAGCAGCTGGGCAATGCTCACGTTTGAATATAAAACATGAATTATAGAATCCTCAAAATGGAGGGAGAAGAGTACAGTTGACTAAAAGTGGATATATATTAGTTACACAGGTAAACTATATAATGGAGGGGGAGTAGTGGTGTGTAAAATCATGACCCTTTACCATACTCTTATAGGAGAGATGGAGAATGCAGAAAGATGCCTATTGCAGCTACAGTATGTAGGCCATGGAAACCAATTTTTTATCAGACCATGTGGGGCCATATAGAACATTCAACAGGCTCAGGACAACAGGCTCAGGACAACAGGCTCAGGACAACAGGCTCAGGACAACAGGCTCAGGACAACAGGCTCAGGACAACAGGCTCAGGACAACAGGCTCAGAACTCAGTGGCTTCAGCAACAACCTCTCAGATGAGACAAGAATATAGCTGGAGTTCTTGACACCACTTGTAGTGGGGAAGGGGGGAGGGAGGCCACCATGTTGATGACAGAACCAAGACGAAATGTAGAGTTGCCCCATGCTATCTTGTGCAAACAACATTATTGTGACCATGGCAACACTGACAGCATTATTATTGATGTATATGTTCATGTGATGAAGACGTATCACCTGTACACAGAGTTGTTAATTCAGGCCTTCTTCTTCACAGGTCTGAGAAACATAGTGAGAGGAAGAAAAAAAAACATACACACTCAAGTATATTTATCACACATGCACACACATGTAGTATGTATTCAAGGGGGTTCAGTTTATAGCAATAACAAACTGTCACTTTGAGCATCACCTACAAATTTAGAGCATTAATTATGAGCACCTAGTAAATGAAATGAAGATTCTGAACCGACACCACACTGGGTTGAGGCAAGTTGAAGTAGGTTGACAATGGTTCTACAGGGACACACACTGAACCAGCAACACACGGGACCAGCAACACACAGGACAAGAAACACACTGGACCAACATCACACTGGGTTGAGGCGGGTAGAAGTAGGTTGACAATAGCTCTATGAGAACACACACTGGACCGACACCACACTGGGTTGAGGCAGGTTGAAGTAGGTTGACAATAGCTCTATGGGAACACATACTGGACCAACACCACACTGGGTAGAGGCAAGTTGAAGTAGGTTGACAATAGCTCTATGGGGACACACACTGGACCAGCAACAAACTGGACTAACATCACACTGGGTTGAGGCGGGTAGAAGTAGGTTGACAATAGCTCTATGGGAACACATACTGGACCAACACCACACTGGGTTGAGACAGGTTGAAGTAGGTTGACAATAGCTCTATGGGGACACACACTGGACCAACACCACACTGGGTTGAGGCAGGTTGAAGTAGGTTGACGATAGCTCTATGGGAACACACACTGGACCAACACCACACTGGGTAGAGGCAAGTTGAGGTAGGTTGACAATAGCTCAATGTGAACACACACTGGACCAACACCACACCGGGTTGAGGCAGGTTGACCATCCCTGAGTACAGGTGAACTATCAAGTACCTGAACACGCCCACCACCACGGCATGGTCTCTCTCATAGGGCTCAAGGGTGAGCTGCTCCTGAGGCTTGAGCTTGTCTGCCTGCAGTTTCTTGATCTCCTCAGCAAACACTTTTGTGGGCTCTGCTGTGGAGTCTATGCAGTTAGCCTGAGGCAATGAGACAAGAAAGTTCACAATGTAACTGTACATGTACAAGCACAGTAAACCACATGCACAGGATTGCTGTAGTATCAGGTGAGTGTCACTGTATCCTGCACTAAGTGCATGCAGGCAGTTTAGTGTAACTGAGAGAAGTATCATGAATTATCTTGAGGCCCATTGGCACTGCACAAAAATGTTTTGCTCTAAATTTGAGTTGCCTAAGGAGGTGTAGACCAAAATTGTGGTTAGATTTCAAATTATATTTAACTTTTCAATGATTCATCTATTTTGAATGCCTTTAAACTCTATAGTTAGCTCACTCTATGTGCTTTACAATGATACAAGCATTAATGTTACCATCAAATATGGCCGGCACACTTGCAATAATAACAAGGTCATTAATAAAAAAAAATTGGTGGTTCTGGAAATTCTGCTTTCCTATAGGTCATGAACACTTGGGATTTAAGTTGCCACTAGAGCTACCTAGTATGTAGTGACTGTATGGAGTGAATGTTTATGAAACTTCCCACCCATTTTTGTAGTGTAATGGACATTTTTCATTCCTCAGGGTAAGTGAGCTCACATGTTGGATTGTATCTCATGAGAAATATACTGGATTGAAAAACAACTGATCCATACAGTCAGTGGAGCAAAGGGAGAGCTTTCCAATGGTATTTTATATATATATATAATATGAACAAATATTGAGTGAGAAAATGTCAGAAAGCACACTTTTATATGATCATGAGAAAATAATGTTCGAAGTACAACATCCCACAGGCAGATCCAAGGGTGGGGGGGGGGGGGTAAATCTTTCATTTTGCTCTTGCGAATTCCTTTTACTCTTTCATACAAGATACTTCAGTGCTTGAAGACTGCAGTCACTGCACTCTCCATTTCTAATGTTCCTTCCCCATCCCCAAAAAGTTCCCCATCCCTAAGCGAGAATTTTGCCTCCACCCTGCACTTTTTCTAACTAGTGTTCCCTCTGAATCTCTTCACTTTCTTACCATACACCAAATTCCACTTCATTATGAATGAAGGACAAAGCAGAGAGAGTGGAGGAAGGGAGAGCCAAAGAGGAGGGAGAACGAGGGAAGGCAAAGACATACAAGAACGTATGGAGGGAGACGGAGGGAGACGGAGGGAGATGGAGGGAGATGGAGGGAGATGGAGGGAGATGGAGAGCATGGAGGGAGATGGAGAGCATGGAGGGAGATGGAGAGCATGGAGGGAGGTGGAGGGAAATGGAGGGAGATGGAGAGCATGGAGGGAGATGGAGAACACGGAGGGAGATGGAGAACACGGAGGGAGATGGAGAGCACGGAGGGAGATGGAGAGCATGGAGGGAGATGGAGAGCATGGAGGGAGATGGACAGCATGGAGAGCATGGAGGGAGATGGAGACTGCAGCAATAAAAAATTTTTAAAAATGAGAGAAAGCTGAGATGGTAAGTAAAGTATGAGAACAGGCTTTCAAGAGGTAGTGGAACTCACCGAAACAGCGGAGCTCAGTTAGCAAGAAATAAGATATAACAAGAAAAATCCGAAGCACTGGTTCTTCAAACACCCTTCCAAATTTCAACTGTCAAACATATGGCTTGCACAGTAGCAGACTTTTAATTGCTCGGTTACCATAGTTATTCAAGCCCAAGACTGTGTTTTATTTGAGGAAAGTTTCAAATGTTAGCTATAAATGGATGGTGCATTATGGACATGGATTTTACAGGGATTTACCTTGTGGTTCAGACTTCTGGTTCATTTCTCAGAAGGTAACAATGAAACGGTTTCATGAACAACTAAAAAGTGGCTCATAAAAAATCAGCTGAAACTTGAAATACAGTTAGAATAACTACTGAAAAAATGCCAAATTTTTTTGGTCCACCTTTGGTAGGCTGTAGACATCAAAGTGTCTGCTTTGAAGACATGTTGTAGACTTCAAACAAAAATGAACATGTAATTAAGTCCAAATGTTTTTTTTTGAAGTACCATTTTTGACATTTTAGCCTGTACACACAGAGGAAGAGGTGTGGCTAAATGGGACACACTCATGTTATTTGCAGTCAAGTTGTGTCTGCATGCCAAAGTTTCAGGCCTGTAATTTCATTATTTTTTCTAGCAAAAGTACCATTTTGTTTCTTCCTTTTGGTAATACAGAAAGGGGTGTCGCCATATAGCTGTACTTATAACATTCTCCCGGCAACACCGATTATAATATATATATATATATATATATATATATATATATATATATATATATATATATATATATATGTGGATTTGTGGTTCTAGTTTCATTCTTTTTTCTGGCAAAAAGTACCATTTTGGTTTCTTTCTTCTTTTTTTTATTATACAGAAAGGGGTGTGGTCTATTCCCTCCTTAACAAAGATGTAATAAAAGTGTAGAAGATACTCTAGAAACACCATCTAACTGCAATGACACCACCTCACCCCAGTGACACGACCTAACCACAGCAACACCAGACACCACCTAATTATAGTAACACCACGTAACCACAGATGCCACATAACCACAGATGCCACATAACCACAGATGCCACATAACCACAGATGCCACCTAATCACAGTAACACTACCTAATCACAATAACACCACCAACAATAGAAACACCACCAACAATAGAAACACCACCTAATCGCAGTGACACCAAATAACCAGACACCACCAAACTCTATGACAGCTCCTAACCCCTGTGACACCACCTAACCCCTGCGACGCCACCTAGCCCCAGTGACAATACTAAGTAACCCCAGTGACACCACCTAATCACAGTGACATCAGAGCTTCATATTGGCTTATAAACACTATCCCACAATACAAGGCACTGCACACAGTTTATATTCCACTAGTGGGACATCTGTTGCCACGGTAACTTGCACCGCAGTTGTTATGGAATGCACTCTGCACTATGTTCAGTTCCACTGTATTCACAGGGTCACTCACACATGGAGACAGTGGAGAGAGCTACTAGTCAAGATACTGGTCCACACCCCCTTCCTGTCACACCTAGAGCTATGACCCATGCAGTTCTGATGGCAGGTGTGGGAATGTTCTTAGTGAAACTATTTAAAGACGTCTTCTCTATGCTCTCCCTCCCTCAAACCAAAGGTGAAAGTGCGCACATGAAATTCTTCATTGCTCATTCTTGTTAAGTAAAGTAAATGACACAGACCCACAGCAACCACGCACCCACATACACACACCAGAGCTGTGGTATGATGACAAACACCCTTCATTACTTCAACCCTTTACCATACTCCCAATTGAGGTGCAAGCATGCCTCTCTACGGTAATGTGTGGTCACCCGTCTAGACTGTCCCACAACAATGTCCTGTGGGACTTCCTAATTCAGGACGAGTCAAGACCCACACACTGTACCTCTGGTCTCTTACAAGACTGCCACCGCCCCACGCAACCAAAGGCCACACAGAGGCAGACAGAATTGCCTTATCCAGAGGAAGACATTATTACACACCCCATTACAACAACCAGCAAGAAGACTGGGAGAACCATTATGATATGTGCATGTTTTTCTGCACCTTGACTCTGTCTCACCTTGATGGAGATGACGAAGTGCCCTTGGTTTTTGAGAAAGTGTTGGGCATTAATGGACACTATTCTGGCTTGGTCTGGTTGTGCCACATCAGCAAATACCACATCCACCATACCTGACAGACAGACAAACAAACAGACAGACAAACAAACAGACAGACAAACAAACAGACAGACAGACAGACAGACAAACAAACAAACAGACAAACAAACAGACAAACAAACAGACAGACAAACAAACAAACAAACAAACAAACAGACAAAAACAAACAAACAAAAAACAAAACAAAACAAAACATCAGCAGTCAACCAGTCACTTAGTCCATCCTTTAACCAGATGACCAACAGTTACTACAAGTGGTAATGATAGTTAGGGAGTTGTGGTCACCCCATAAAAATAGCTATGTTTTAAAATTAAATACTTGGAAATGCTGGTTAATGTTTACTATACTATAGGAGGAAGTAGGTGTGGTCCCATACAAGGTGCCATAGTGACCGACTACCTCCTGTTCTAGAGTGACAGACCACAGGACTGATCACACTTGGACCCATGAAGAGGTGAGGCAGTCCCACAGAGAAAAAGTGAAGGAAAGAGATGGTTATCAATTAACCAGTCACTAGGCCAGTCAGCACTGGATCTGTCTGGTTCAGGGAGGAACCGGCAACACTGATTCCTTTCTTATCTAATCATCTTCTTTTTTTTCTTTTTTTCTTTTCTTTTTTTTAATATAAATATATTTATGTATGTGTTTGTTGCTGCTTCATTTTAAAGAGAACATCATGTCAATAAATTGAATCATGTGAGATTAATTGTATTGTATATATATTTGAATATAGAGATTAGTGTCAGCGAATGTTGTGTTTAGGTGAATATCTGTGTGCAAAATTATTTTATATATCTTAGCGTCATGACTATATTCATGGCCTGGGCATGTACATACTCTAGTCAAGAATTATCAACAGTGAGTTAGTTTGTCTGCCTCTGCTGGCTATCTCCTCCTCTCCATCTCCCTCTCTATCTTCCCCCTATTCCCCCCCCCCCCCCCCTCTCCCCCACTTGAACCAAAACACTAAATCTTTTTACAAGTAGCAAGAACTCTCTCTCTGCTATTGCACATGCTCAGGAGCTAGTTGAGGACAAGCGTTTGTGTGTGTCTACTCACCTAGCAACATGCGATATTTGTGTGGGTGGCGTGCATCCTCTATGATGGGTATGATGTTGGTCCTCTTCTTGGCCACATTGATGAGGTCTCGGCCCGACCGGTGGGAGAACTCCACTGCATAGACCAAACCTTCCTGCACAGACAACCAGCGACGACAATGAGACGGACAACACACATACTGCAAACTGGCCTGAAGCCCTGAGTAAAGGTCAAGGTTAATATCAAGACGCTCCACCAGTATCAGCCCCCAACCTTTGCACTGACTTAAGGATACGGTTATGGTCAAGGTGCCTTAATAGCAAGGGGTCAAGCTAATAAGAGAAAGCAATTTTGAGAGCATTAATGGAAGTTCGAGTTAGTAAGATTAGACTAGGAAGGATGTTAATGAGGTTCAAGGTACAACCAGGGGACACCACCCACACACACTCTCTCATACACACACTCACTCACTACACACGTACGCACACACATATATTAAGCACGCATGCACACACACACTCTTTCTCTATCACTCACAGGTCCTACAATGTCGGCCACATGGGAGACAGTAGTGCCCGAGGCCGCACCCAGATACAGCACCTTGGCACCAGGTTTGATGTGGATGTTGTCCACGCCACCCAGGATGGCTGCAGCTAACTTGCTGCGGAAAGGATTCCACACACGATACTCCACCTTGCCATCAGTGACTCCTCCCTCCACCTGTATGTACATATATACACAAACGTGTGTGTGCATGTGTGTGTGCGTGCGGTGTGCATGCATGTGGACATGAGTTTAAATTTCAGGGGAACTACTGTGGACCACATGTACGTCAGAGGAAAACAGAGAAGCAATTCATGGATGGAATCCCACAAACCGGCTAGTATATTCATAATTTTGCTATTGTACAAGGTTCATGTGGTTCACAGTTTTGATGACTTCATCTAGGGTATTGTAGAGTGACTGAGTATTATGACAGTGTAGTTTGTACAGTAAGTATACCATTCAAACAAATATAATAATTAATTAATGTTAATAATGTATAATTCAATCACAACTACTATTTATTACTTCAATTAAGTAATTATAATTGAAATTAGAGAGTGGACAGATAGATAGATAGATAGATAGATAGAAATATGCACACATACAAGTGAAAATAATACAAGCTTTTGCTGTGTCTTACAAAAATAAATTGGAAATTTAAAACTGGGCTGGGGTGGGGGGGTGGTTATAAATTCAAACCTCACCAGGGACATTCCAGCGTCATTCCCCCCTCCCTCCCCATTTTCTTTCTTTCTGCCCTTCCTTACCCATCCCACCTTCCCTTCCTTATTTCCTTATTCCTCTTCCATTTTTTCTTTACTCCTTTGTTACCTACAGCAGTAGCAATTCCTTACTGGACTTGCAGCTACTTTTTAGATGGTTTGTTCATCATCCATCCGCTAAAAAAAAAAAAAAAAAAAAAAAAAAAAAAAAAAAAAAAAAAAAAAAAAAAAAAAAGCCTCACAAACAGGCAACAGAAGAAAACTAGGCAAAATGATCTCTACGGTGGCACTTCCCCAGCTTCTGTGGAAAGCTGGCTCACACCTCACGCATCTCCTTCCCATTTATTTCATCTCTGCATCTAATTGCCCAACTATGATTCCTAAATGCTACCATGTTTTTATGATGCCAAAACAAAAAACCATTGTGTATTTAATCAATATATTCATGATCAAAATTTAACTATTATTTTCATAAAATTTCTGAGTATATCTTACAGGAGTTCATACTATGAGGTTATTTGGTCAGTTGTCTATAGGAACACCCATCATTCCAATTTGGGGGGGGTTGGCCCCTTGAATGCACTCCACAACCCCATCCCCTTCGATTCCCCTATTTTCACAAAGGTGCACCAAAAAAAAGTACTGCCCAGTGACACCCACCCTGGACTCCCAGTCACACCCACCCTGGACTCCCTTAGCCTGCTCAGTAAAGTGGTGGGTGATAGCCAGTCTACCATTAGTTATTACCTTCAATGTGACACTCGTTTTGTGTTCCTTCCTTAACACTTTGTCTTATATATTGTCCTAGGTATGGAATCCCATACTGATGTAATATTCACTACATTTTGAGAGTTTTAGCAATTTCCCAATAGACCTTTTCTCTCCCAATTTGTTTCGAAATGTCACTACTTCTGGCAACCTGCTCAAGACCGTTCCACATTCTCCAGAGATCAGTCTCCTTTAAACAGATTGGCTTCCCACCAATGGAGATGACAATATGAAACAATAGTAAATATTTCAATGATCAATTACCTAATTACAATTGCATGTTTGAATGTGTGTGCAAGCATGCTTACTCCTACTCAGGCCAGCAATCTACATGTAACAAATCTACTCAATAAATAACGCATCAATTTGAGTCATCATTTACAAATAACGATCTATTTTGGTCTCTAATACAATAAGTAACAAAGATATTAGTGCATGTCTGAGTGTTCTCCATTTAACCCATAAATTTCCAAATGGTTTTTAAAAATAACATTCTAGCCGTATAAGAATTTGATTAAAAAAAAATTTTTTTAAAACAGGGAAAAATAGCAACAAAAAAAGGAAGGAAATAAGGGAGAAAAAGGAAAGGGATGAAGAAAAAAGAAGGAAGGAAAGAAAAAGGGGGGAAAGGGAAAAAAAATCAACCTCAGTCCAGGTTTGAACCACTGACTTTCACTTGTGGAAAATTTAAATTTCTGCTTCATCCACCATGGATGACATTTTCGGAATTTTTTTTTTGTGAAAAACTGTACTAGGTACCCAAGGATCAAGTATGCAAAGTTTCATCAATATCCATCAAGCCGTTTGGCTATCGATTGAGCCCCCTCCCCCCCCCACACACACTTCATATTTGTAGATTTATAGATCACATATATTTTTATATAATTTTTAAAATATATTACATCTAACATTTTAGTTAATCTTACTTTCTTTTAATATTTCTTTTTTTAATTATCCTTCACAAATATATTTTGTCTTGCATTTCATATACTGTGCTAATTTCAATTTTGACCACCCTTTTTCAAATCAAGGATTCTTGCCTTATTTTACACAAAGCCACTTTTAGGTTAAGGGCCAAACAACACACCTCCACACTGATCCTCTTCTCCCCATACACTGACTCTCCAGGCACAAGGTTCCTGGTCACCAAAGCATCTTCCTTACCACTTGCAATGAAGACTCCTACAACAGTCAAAGTTCAAGAAAACAGAGGATTCAACACACCTGATACCTCCACCAAACAAAAAAAAAAACAAACCAACAATACCTTCGTGCCTGTGAGGCTTAATGATGACCTTCCTGCCACCTCTCATGCCCCCACCCCGTCCACGACCCCTTCCGCCACCACGTGGGCTTTTAAAACCTCCTCCACCTCCCCGACCACCTCCACGTCCACCCCTGAATCCGCCCCCACCACCTCTACCTCCTCGGCCTCCACCTCTACCCCTGCCACGGTCTCCAAAGCCTGCAGAGATGCAAAAGCTATTCTTAAAATTTACACAAAACTTATACCAAAAATCATACCCATTTTATGAAGTCCAATGGAAGAGAACTGAGAAACTGCAGGAAAAGAACACGTTTTCCGCACATACCACGTGACTGGTTCCGGGCATGCGCAAAATTGGGAAGGAATTAGTGGCTGCCCGCAAATCGGCTCCCAGGAAGATTCGTCTACACACCTTTATTAGTTTTTTTTGGCGGGATTTGTCACTTGAAAGACCGCCTAGGTTTGAATGGTGGCTAATAGCTATACCCTATAGGGACAAGCTTGAGGGGTACGTGTCTATAGGGGCGGTACATTCGCCTGAATCGAGGAGAGTACGGGAAAATCCTGGTATTACATATAGTCACCTGATAAAAGCTTAGAAGCTACGCTGGTTCATTATCGAATAACTCCAGAAAATTTTCACGTTGAAGTTGAAAGTGTGTTGATAACCTGTGAAAGTACCGACTATAGGTGAGAATAGTATTAAAAGCGTTTTTTTACCCTTAGGATTATTTTTAAAAAGCTTAAAAGAGTGTTGACATTTTGAGGTTAATTGGCCCTCTTGTTGGGTTGTACTTGTGGCTATAACAACAGTAACACTGAAAGAATAACGACTTAACATGAGGTGTGCCTGGCTGGACCTCTCAGCTGGGCCTGAGAAGCTTGCACTAGGTTTGTACACAGTTTGACCTTCCATAGGGGAGCAAATGCCATTCCATTTGCATTGTTGTTAGGCTTGCCCACGGTATCTATCCACTCTTCATCATTTGTAAATTTGTGTCTCCAAGAATATTATAGCAGTATACTTGATAATTATAAGTGATTTACTGTTGACTCCCAAGGTGTAACACTGTTAAAGACATTGGATGCTATATAACTCAAACTCTTCAGTGTTAGCTAGCTAAATCAAGTGCAAGAGTACAAGCCACACCCCTAACAATGTTTATATTCTAGCTTATGGAAGTGGTGTGCAGGCCTCTGCTGATCTGGCAGGCGGTGGGACGAGGTCATGATCGCTAGAATCTCGTGGTAACTATCTTCGTTGCTTGGGTTGAAACTACTAATCTTTACACAAAAGTTTCACAGTCTAGTTATTCCATCTAACTGAGCACTGAGTAACAGCAAAGTGGTAGCTATTGGGAACCACATAGTGTAGACGGAACAGATAGTACCTCTCTCTCTCTCTCTCTCTCTCTCTCTCTCTCTCTCTCTCTCTCTCTCTCTCTCTCTCTCTCTCTCTCTCTCTCTCTCTCTCTCTCTCTCTCTCTCTCTCTCTCTCTCTGTCCAGCAGTGTCTGATGACAGTGTGGCTTGTCGTCTCTGCTCTAACAAGATGTATTTATGCTTCTAGCAATCCAATATGGAAAAAAGATCTGTCACTAGTAGTCTGGGGCCTGGGGCAATTCAGGTCTTGATGGGATTGTTCATAATGTTTGAGTGTGATTAGTCCATGCTGTTTTATGAGGTGGACTCAGCTCAAGTGAGGAAGGTCTGATGGGAGTGCCGTTATGCAGGCTTGGCACTAGTAGGACAGCTGAGGTCACTTAGGTTGATGCCCAGGGGGATATTTTTCTGTCCTGTGGTCTGAAAGCTTTGTATTATCACGTAAGGGATCACAAATTAAGAGGATTCCGGCTCATTTAAAGGACTGCTGTGTGCAGTGGTCCACCCCTCAATCACTGTTGCCATGGCATAATGCACACTGCATGATAAGGAACACTGTACAGAATTTGTGGGTCTATTTAGGGCAATCTGACCTAGAGAGACATGACTAGCATACTGAGGAAGGCTGCACTGCATTAGTTCAAAGGTTACTGAAGGCCCCAGTTGTTCAAGTTGTGTTGTGCTTGTGGTGTGGTCTTCCTACCCCTCCTGTGTCAGTCAGGGCTTGGGGTAATCTCCTGTGTCAGTCAGGGCTTGGGGTAGTCTCCTGCATCAGTCAGGGCTTGGGGTAGTCTCCTGTGTCAGTCAGGGCTTGAGGTAGTCTCGTTCCCACAGCACTGGATGTATTGCATCACCAGCATGCAAATAATGTTGGTCTTGTGACTTGCCTGTGCATTCTATGTCCCGTAAACATATGTGGAACACAGTCAGAATACCACATCCACTCTTTCAATTTTTCAAAAATAGCAAATTAATGAGGTGTTATGTTTTGCTCGTAAACATAGTTCCACGTAACCTTAATGGCGGCTGCAAGATCAGTCATTTCGTGAAATGTTTCTCACTTTACTGTAGGTAAGGTTGTTTAGAAATCTCAAATTTATTTTGGTCCATAAATAGTTGCGCTAACATTCTGATGCAGGGACATGGAATGCACATGCAAGTCACCAGACCCACTTTATTTGCGTGCTGGTTATGCAAGACACCATGGTTGGGACTGGCGGCCATATGTACCACTCTTTCATGCACTGAAGTGGCCTCTCTTAATGGTATTTGTCTGGTCGTTAATTTTGCCACAACAACCTCAGTGTATTCCATACTCCACAATGGCAGACCATCTAGGTGGAGCATGTAATTGCATTCTTGGAAACCCCCTCGCAGATGAACCCTTGCACTGTTGTTATGGCAGTTGAGTTAGCACTGCAGCTGTAAACACTTAGTGGCTATCTGTGTGGCTGGATGGGCTGGCGTGCGGGTGGGTGTGAAGAGTGTTGGGACACACATGTATCCTCAACCACACCTCCAGGGGGACATGCAGCTCTTAATTATAATGCAGGTCTGACCTCTTAGTTCTAATACAGGTCTGACCTCTTCGTTCTGATGCAGGTCTGACCTCTTGTTCTAATGCAGGTCTGACCTCTTAGTTCTAATGCAGGTCTGACCTCTTGTTCTAATGCAGGTCTGACCTCTTAGTTCTGATGCAGGTCTGATCTCTTAGTTCTAATGCAGGTTTGACCTCTTAGTTCTGATGTTGACTGGAGAGAAGTACTGGAAAACTGGCCTAAGCACTGAGTTCCACATGTTTATCTCCTCTCTTGTTTAACTGTATTAATTAGCCTATCCTGTTTACCTGCGTTAATTAGCTCTCTGGGTTTAGTCCTCTCCTCCTGGTCTGTGGCCGGGAGCTGGTGTGCATAGTGAGGCCTTCTTCCCGTGCCTTGTTGCTGTGTGGGGCAACGTCACCTCCGGTAGGGAAACATGATAGCTCTGACAATATGAAGTCATACCAGTGATCACCAAGTGAAAGTGTCCACTCACATCTTATTCTCCCACTTGTGTTGGCATGCCTGTCCATGTATGTGCATGCATGCTCACATGCGATGACATGTGTGTGCCTGTAGCCACTTTATTGCATGTTTGTGCATATACAGTTACACAGACACTCCTTGGAAGAGATGATGGCTGGAGGAGGTGAGGTCCCCCCACACATTCCCCTTGCTTACCAACAGGACTTCTCCGCTGAGTCGTTCAGGAACCCAGCCAACGCCCCGCTGCGGAAGCTCACCGTCGATCTCATCAAGACCTATAGAAAAATTAACGAGGTGAGCAAGTTTATCTGGTAATAGCACACACGCGCGCGGTTATAATAAGATACAGAGGGTTATAACAGCACACGGGGTTATAACAGGACACACAGGGTCATTGCAGGACACAGGGTTATAACAGGACATACAAGGTTATAACATGACACACAAGGTTATAACAGGACACACCTGATTATGATGTTGTCTGGTTCTCCCAGTGTATGCATTTCTGTTGCACTTGCTTTGGTTGTGGTGGTAGTCTCTGCCGTAAGCTCGTCCAAGTGTGGTAATCATCACCAACTATTCTACCTGTCTTTCTCTCTCTCTCCAGTGGCAACCTGCACTTGGGTTTACTCCTGGCAGAATTGCACAACCATGTACGGCATTGTTAGTGGTCACATGCCTCTGAAGAAGCCATGTGGTCAGTGTGGGTTTTGTGCTGAGGTGGAGCTGCACCATAGCAGGAAGTGGCAACCCATAAGGTGCTGGGAAGTACATGTACATAGTTTGTGAGTGCCCCAACAACAGCTTGCCTCGTCAAGAATTAGAAGCCACCTTAGGATGGAATCCCACAAACTGCACGTACGGTTATACTTTTTGCTGTTGTAAGTTTATTAAAGGTAATGCTGAAAATGAAATTAGTACAGCTGATCTAACAATTTCCGGTTTTTTGGGGGGTGTGATTGCTGGGCCACTGCTGAAGATACATCTTATCTCTGTGCCTCTCTGAGAATCAAAGCTCAAATGAGGAAAAGGGTGCTCTTGTATTGTGGACATGTGTGTGGGGGGGAGGGGTTTTCAATCACACTAAGTGCTGAGTTTGCAATGGATAGATGAAGTGCTAACTAAATTACCACAAACAACACCACATTATTTCATTATCTCTTTCCTACTATATAGCTTTTTGTATTTGTTTGTTTTGAGTAACTACTAGCCACCAAGCTGCATTGTGAGTAGGACAACATACCACACTCAGGTGAGTCATGGTAATCTGTTGCAACCAACCAACCATCCAGATGTGATACCATCCATAGTCTTCTGATTTTCTTTCAGAGACCTGGCATTGTACTAGGACCTGGATGAGTTGATGCCTCTTGCTGTGGTTACCTCTCTCTCTCCCATCATAGATCTTTCATACAGCAGTAAATGAGCTGTCTTAATGCCGGTCATGCATCTGTACTTATTTAATTCCTTCCCTTGAGGAGAGACATGCAAGCTGAGGGCATGTTCTCGAGTTATCAGTCTAGGGCTTTGACCTCTTGTGATCTGACGAGGCTTAAGATGGTGTAGAGACACGCACAGCCAGACAGAGAGTGTATTGGGGGTTCGTTGAGGGCACAAGGTCTTCACCAGGTGATGGTGTAGCTGTGCATAGGGGCATGCTGCTCGACAACATGGCTACAGGTCTGTCTAGGGTATGGCCTCTGTGTTCCGTCTAAGTATATTCACTCTGCTGAATCGGCGGGTTGTTGACAACAGGTGATTCAGGAATGTGACATGAATATTTGGCGTGTCTCTTGCTGTTAGGGTCGTGTCTGTGTTTGTCCAAGTACGAGATCATGTGTTTGTGCTGGTTGATAGCGAGTGGTGTAGCCTGCAGGAAGATTCATACCTAATAGCACAGCAGCACCCTGTGACTCTCTCAGCAAGTTCATCCTGCCATCTTACCTAGTGATGGCCTGACCAGCACTCGAATGAGATTGTTAGCCAGATCTAGTGGTGGGTTACACCATAGGTGTTGGGTGTCACAGGAGCTATAGTGTGGTGTGGTTGCCTAGTAGCTGATCTATTAATACGAAGTGTAGTTATGACATTCTGGTCTGCTGTCCCTGGTATGTGGCTCCTTCCATCCACCACCAACTGACTCTGATCTGATGGTTTTGTCATTATCACCTCATGTGAGTGCAACTACGGCAGCAATTTGGTGTCTGGGGGGGATCGTTGTTAAATGGTGTGCAAATATGCCAGTGAAGATTTGTCAGTCTAGTCGGCACATTATGATCACCACAAGGAGGTTAAGTGAACTGCTCATGTGTATTGGCCAAAGCAGGTCTTCTTGTTAGCCTATCCAGTGACGGAGAAGTAAAATACATTAATTGATTTATTTATTTATTAAAATACAACTTTTAAAATCACTTGAGAGAAATGAATTTATCTTTGCTAATAAAATATTGATTGAGTCTTCACCAAAAAAAAAAAAAAGAAGTCTGATTTGGATTTGGAAGAGGTCATAGAAGTCTGGAACAGAAAACCATGAATGATTGTAGTATGAGATTAGTGTATATTCTAAACTCATTCATTCTCTATTGTTCCAAAAATTAATTTTGTTCCACCACTGAAACCAAGTTATTTTAGGGATGACCTGAAGGTCATAGTTGAGCTTCAAACACTCATAATGTCTTAACCATATCACCCATAGGAATTGTTGTGTGTGTGGTATAGTGACAGTGTGGCATGAAAAAGTGTTACCAGAATGGGAAGTGGATGTAGTTTTCCCCTCTACTGTAATTCCACTATCACAGCTGTGAATCAACCTATAAGTGCTTGCGTGTGTTCCTCAGATGCCCCGCTATACAAACATCATGTAGAAAGTTCCCAGGTTGCCCAGAATGTTAGCATCATTGTTGTACCCCTTGGTGTGGCAGGTGTACTATGCCAAAAAGAAGCGACCTCACCACGGCGTGTCGGGTGCCGGTGGTGACAAGAAGAAGGGCAGGTGCAGTGACTGGGACGATGAGAACCATGACTACAAGGTGAGGCCTGGTGAGCGGTGGCTGGACCGCTACGAGGTGGACTCCCTCATAGGCAAGGGCTCCTTTGGGCAGGTAAGTGGATGTAGGGTTGTGGAATACCATCACTAATATACTGTGATGGTGTGTTCATTGTAGAGAATGAGTGGTTGGTACTTGTCAGACAACTCCTTTATTCACCCCTCCAATCAGTATTTCCCCCCCCCCCCCCCCCCTCTCTCTCTCTCTTTCTCCTGGCCCTCCTTCCTGGGGTAACTTGAGTTTTTATTTTATTTTCTAATCCTCTTTTACTCCTTTTCTTCACTATAGACTTCAGTAGTTGCTATGACAAATGGGTTTATCATAAGGGTTAAGCTGTGTTGGTTGTGAAGGTGTTGCTGTATGTTGTAAGTAGTGTATTGTGGTTGTTGTAGGTTGTGAAGGCTTATGATTTGGTCGACAAGGAGTGGATAGCCATTAAGATAATCAAGAACAAGAGAGCCTTCTACCAGCAAGCCCTCATAGAGAAGAGACTGCTGGAGTTGCTCAACTGCAAGGATGTGGAGAACAAGTACTACATGGGTGAGTCATCATCATCTGTGGTCATGTGTTGCTCCCCTCCACATGAGCAACCAGCTATTGCCGTATGTGTTGGGGCTGGTTGAGGGGGGGACCAAGAGTGTCTTTATCTTCCTGTCTCCTCCTCAGTGAATGCCGCCACCAGAGGTGATCCCTAAACTGCTAGGTGGAGTTGGTGCCAGTCTTTAGTCCAATAGGTTTTATCTTAGCTACAAATCAGGAAGATCTGGCTCTTGATATCATGAGGTGACAAATGCACACGACTGATCACTAGTATCTGGCTAGGAGTAAATTAGCGTAGGTAATGAAATTGAATGGTGACCTGAAAAATTTGCAAATAATAATATCCCACCCACAATTAATTACTTATTCTGTGCAGATTTATGATCCAAATGTTATAGCAATTGGTAGTGAGATGTTAATTACACAGTCAGTCATGCTTTGGTCTGTGCAAGAGTCGGTAGTATTCTTCACTATCTGTCATGGCTGGTCCTTACATTAACACTGCATGATAGAGGTTCAGGTTATCTACCCAGGCAGATATGTGTGCATTCTAGACTCTCTCACTCATGACGGCCATTAAACTTGCCTGTTTGTTCGTAGTTCGGATGAAGCGTAGTTTCATGTACAAGAACCATCTCTGTCTTGTCTTCGAGCTGCTGTCGTACAATCTCTACGAGCTGCTGCGCAACACTAACTTCAGAGGCGTCTCCCTCAACCTGACACGCAAGTTTGCCCAGCAGCTTTGCACAGCCCTGCTCTTCCTCTCCACCCCAGACGTCAAGATCATCCACTGTGACCTCAAGCCCGAGAACATCCTCCTCTGCAACCCCAAGAGGAGTGCTGTGCGTATTGTCGACTTCGGCAGTTCCTGTCAAGTGGGACAAAGAGTGAGTGTGTGTGTTATTCAGGAGGTTCTGTGGGTGAATACACCTTATAGGTGGGGTAGGGAGTGTTCCAGGTTAGCCTTGGGAGGGAGTTGGGGGTGGGGAAAGGTTGTCAGAGTAGGCTTATTCTAAATTTCTTGCTAGTCTTGCACTCTCCATTGCTGTTTCTACTGCTTGTGTGTGTATGCAGATGTTCCACTACATCCAGAGCAGGTTCTACCGCTCGCCTGAGGTGCTGCTTGGCATCCCGTATGACCTGGCCATAGACATGTGGAGTCTGGGCTGCATCCTGGTGGAAATGCACACCGGGGAGCCTCTCTTCAGTGGCAAGGACGAGGTGGGCAGAGGGTTGAGGCAGTGTTAGTCTGGGCGAGTAAGTTATGGCCCGGGGGGGGGGGGGGGGGGGGGGGCAGGGATTGTTGAAACAAGAAAGTGGCTAGTTGGTCATTAACTCGCTGGGTTGGTGATCAACTCTGGGGCTCATGAAACCCATGTTGTATTACTAATGTACGATCTCTTGAGTCTGCGTTGTAGCTTGTAGGGAGGTCGATTTTTTTCTAATAGCTGTCAGTTTATTTTGAATTTCTCTTTGTCCAGTTTGATCAAGTGGGCAAGATTGTGGAGGTGTTGGGGATTCCCCCTGACCACATCCTGCAGATGGCCTCCCGCACAAAGAAGTTTTTTGAGAAGGGACCCGGTGGAAACTGGGTGATGCGCAGGTCACGTGATGGCAGGAAGGTGAGAGCTGTCAACCTTACACTTTGCACCTGGTGGTGAACTTGGTAGGGAACATGTTGCAGAGTTTTCATAGAAATTGGACCATTGATGGATTTGGGAGAGAGAGAGAGTTCTGTCTGATGCAGACCTATCTCTATTTCCTTCTATAGACCAAAGTCAGTGTCATTATATTTGTTGTCTTTTGGGGGTGTCGTTACATTTGTTGTCTCTCGGAGACATGTGGTTTGAAGTTGGTTTGTTTTTATGGGGGGGGAGGGGCTTTATCAATAGTCATTAACTTTTTGTCCCTTGGAGATGTGTAGTTAAATTGTCATCCTTTGGAGATGTCTGGCTAATTTGTTGTCTTTTGCACTGTAGCCTGATAATTTGTTGTCTCTTGAGATGTAGTTAATTTGTTGTCTTTTGAATGTGAATTTGATGTCCCTTGGGGGTGTGGCTAATTTATTCTCTCTTTGATGTGTGACTAATCTGTTATCCCTTTGAGTGTGTGGCTAGGGTCCTTTGGGATGTGCAGTTAACAGTTATCTCTTGGAGATGTGTGGTTAATTAGTTGTCCCTTGGAGGTATGTGGATAATTTATCATCTTTTTGTGGTAGTGCAAACTGTTAAGAGCTGCTGCTAGGTTGGGCAGTGGTGCAGTGTGTGGACAGGATATGCCCTTGAGGCTTGCTGTGGTACCCATGGTGATCTCCAGACATCTCCTTTCTGAACCAAAATGCACACCCACCCACCCACTTGCTAACCTGGCATAGCTTTAATGCCTGCATCTCCAGAAATGACTTAAATTGTTTTCTCTCAGATGGCAGACAAATTTTTCTGGAAACCATTGATGTCTTTTGGACAGTATATGTTCCAATTACTTTTCTCTCAAGATTCTTGCTGGAATCTGGAGACCTTGCCCAGCTATTCTGATTGCCCCACATACTGTACAGTGGGTGTGGTTTAAAATATTGTCTATGTGGTCTTAACTGTGGTCTTAACTGTGGTCTTAACTGTGGTCTTTGTATCCCTTGTATAACCTCACATATCCTGCCTTATCTTAAGCACAGCCATTTTTTGTGTCCCTTAGTCTATTAGGACATGTGCACATATTGAAGTTTGTACTCATCTGCAGGATGCCTTCCGTCAACCAGGAAGCCGCTCACTTGATGACATCCTGGGTGTGGACACAGGAGGGCCTGGCAAAATCAGACAGGGGGAGCCGGGCCACTCTCCAGCCGACTACCGCAAGTTCAAGGACCTCATCCTCCGCATGCTTGACTTTGACTCTGAAATAAGAATCAAGCCGTACGATGGATTGCAGCATGTCTTCTTCAAACGTGGTGAGAACTCTTCTGTGGCCAGCACCAGTCGTGGAAGCAGCACTGTGACCTCACGGGCTGCACCTGAGGTAGCCCCACCCAGTGAGCCAAGCAAGAATGGGCCAGCTGCCAGCAGTGCAGCATCTGGAGTGTTGTCTTCTTCATTTGTGCTCCGAAGGGGGTCTGTGACCTCCACCACTGATAGCTTCTCTGGGGAGATGAACACCCACTATCACATAGCACCCCCCAGCTCTGTTGAGCGTTACCATGGCCAACCACACCCTCTTCAGCACAAGACCACACAATCACTCGAACCAACATTTGTGGGTGGAGACTTTAGTCAGGGACCCTCTCACTCTGTGCAGGAGCCCCTGATGGGGCGCACGAACATCCCCATGCCTTTGCCCCCCGGGTCAGTCACACATGGGCCCTACCCCATGCTAGACGGCTCCTCAGTGACTCTCACCCCTCTGTCACCACCTCAACAACTTCCCCCGGACAGGATAGTGACTGCACTTGAAATCCCCTATGCACACCATGGCGCCTATGGTGGAAACTTCCCAAGCATGGCTGCCATCTCCTCCGATAACATACATTCCTCCTCCTCGTCCAAACTTCCCTACAACCCAGTGTACTCCCCTCCCAATGGTGCCCTGTCATTCTATGGAACCAACCAACTCTTTGCAGACAGTTCTGAACCTTTCCATTTCAAATTTGGGTCTGCATTGTCACACACGGGTCACATACCTCCAGCACAGGGATCTCCAGATATCGCCCACCACAGGGCTTTTCACTTTCAACCAACACAAAATGGACTCGATGCTTCACCCAAATTAAAAACTAGGAAATCTGAACACAATCAACAACCACCCCAAGGAAACCCACAAACTTCATCCAATCAAAATGGGCAAAGGGAGTCACATGACTCACCAATGACAGGTGTGATCATTCATCATTAGAGCATTTACACATTCATCTTAAACTCTTTCTTCTCCCTCTCCCTCTGTTGTATACAATACATTATAGGTTATCACATGTTTTGACAAGTCATTATGAAGACTGTTCAGGCAAGTTCCCCTTGTCTGCTTTGGTCTGGCCACATCTGCAGCAATGGGAACAAAAATAATGAGTACTTAAACAACTGTCCAGTTATTGGTAATACTATTAGCAGCTCAGAAAAGTACTTTGTGGTCAACACAATGAATTGATCAGAGAGATTCCCAGTTTTTGTCCTCACTGCTGCAGTGTTATGCTAGTGCATATACCTTACCCAATTCTCTGTCCCAAGTGGAATCCAGGAAGAGCAGCACCTACAATAACATTAATACAATAACCCACTTGACACAGCAATACATTGTCATGGAAACATAGTATGTATGTCAATGGCAATCAGATGGGGGCATACATATGAAGTCCTCACTACTTGATTCAGATGGCAATACACTAATGTATTTACAAATGAAATCATCACTTTGCCATGTGTGGTCAAACATGTATTATGCACTTGGTGGGGAATTAAGACACAAGTTTGATGGTACCCAGTTCTAATTAAAGCATACACATTGCAATAAATCTAAACTCACTGACCTTTACTCTCCAGTCATAGTTGAACTCCTTTGGCAATCTAGCAAGTTATTAACATCAACGGACAACTTGCAACTACCAGAGGAAAAAATATGAGGTGTTTGAAAAAGTCACCTGCGGGTAACGTGAGAGAGAGAGACT
>OZ017793.1:774286-795449 GCA_963969325.1 Lycopodina hypogea | reverse complement strand
CCATTCCTCTCACCTTGGCTTTGATTTAATATGCATCTGCAACACCCCTCTCTAATTTCTCCTCTGAACAGGGTATGTGTGCCACAGAAACCCCTTAATCCCTTACATCTCAAAAATAAAGTTGCTCCAATAAAGCTGCACCTATTAGTCATCCTGAAATGGCCACATGTCACAGTTCAGCTTGCTATGCTCAGAATAAGTCAAATTAAAACCAACTTACCACACTACGGCACTCAGAGCTTGATTTCCATTCTTTTTATACCTGTCCTGACTCCATAACTTCAATATTGAAGGACTACATACTAGATTCACAGAAGATTAGCTATTTATATATTTATTATGCCATGATTTATCATTATAATTGATTAACAATCACTATCATAACCAATCATTATCAACATCATCACCACCATCTATTATATAGGATAGAAACCATTAAAAAAAATTTTTTTTTAGGGTAATTGAAATGAAACAAAAACAAGTTCAAAATAACAGATCATTTTCAAATAATTTCTACAACTATTAGAATTACTCCACACACTATCACAGGAATTCCACCATCAGGGTTACTGATGGGATTTCAATTGAAATCAAGATTTGATTTGCTACATCCTGATTTGTCTGGTCATGTAGAAGAAAGGCAATGGAAGCAAAAGCAAGTTCATGATAAAGCAAAAATGCTGACAAAATTCGAGAAAGGTGACCAAGTGTATGCTGAAGATTTTTCTGCATCTAATGAAATATGGATACCAGGAGTTGTACAGAAAGTTATTGAACCACTGTCCTACCATACTCAACTCCATGATGGACAAGTTATTGAGAAGAAGAAAGGTGATAACAATGAGCACAACTTGCCAGCCATGCAAAGCATGGGATTTGAGACTGATATTTCAAGTTATGTTACAGAGAACAGAGAAGCAACTACCTCTGAAGAGAGTGTACCAAGCATACCAGTACTAACACCAAGTGAAACTACCAGTCCAACCACACAGATAAGGAGATCTGAATGTTGATGTCCTCCCACCCTCATATATGAGTTATGACCAAAACTTTGAGTTAAGCATTTGACACTGTATGTAATCTAAGAAGGGGGAAGATATGATAACTTGGATTATTATTATTTCCTGTACATGTTTGTTACCAGGATATTGTGGTTAAATGATTGTCAATCATCTATGTGTATATATGCCATGGTTTTTATTATAATGTTCACTTCATTTCAGTTGTTCAGTCTATAAGTTGTTCAGTGAATGAGTCAAGTTGAATGAGTGACTATGATAGTATAAGCGTGCAGTTATCATAAGCCAAAAAGGGCAGATACAACACTCAGCATTTCCCACTGTGTGGATATGTGCTTTGAGCATTGGGCCATGATTTCTGTAGGGTTTTTTTGTTGTAGAGGGGAGGGGGGAAGCCCAGTCCTGGATTCTAACCCAGCATTTCCCACTTTGTGGACATGTGCTCTAAGCATTTGGGCCATGATTCCTGTATGGTTTTTTGGGGGGAGAGGAAGCCCACACCTGGATTTTGACCCAGCACTTTCCACTTAGTAAACATATACTTTAAGAGTTGGTCCATCATTTCTGTTGGGTTTTTTCGTGGTGAGGGGGGGGGGGGGGAAGGCCAATCCTAGATTATGACCCATCATTTCCCACTTGTGGACATGGGCTTTAATCACTGAGCCATGATTTCTGAAGGGTTTTTTTTTTGGGGGGGGGGGGGGGGGGGGGGGGGAGAGAGGGGGTGGAGGGGAGCCCAACCCTGGATTCCAACCCAGCATTTCCCACTTTGTGCTTGAAGCATTGGACCATTATTTGTTTGGGGGTTTTTTTAGGGGGGGTGGGGGGGGGGGGTACAAGACTGTGGTTGACTTCCAGCCACTGTGTGGAAGCACCTGATTGGTCAGAGGCTAAACATTGTGATAGATATATATGTAGTGTGTACATACGCCTAAGAAGATAGTTGTACTTGTTAGACTGTATAGACATTATTGGTATTGATTGCTCTCTGTGTATTGCCATTGAAATTATCATTAATCTTTTGCCAATAATCAAGACCAGTCCAGAAATAGACTTGTAGACGTTTAGCCTAGTGGTGAGCGCCTAACATCTGGTGGCAGCGACCAAAACTGAACTCAGCCTTCAAGCAGACTCTGGCCCACACTTCAGACCAGACTACTTCTTCACCCTATATCAGACCAAACCTTCAGACCAGCAAGCTAAAGATCCTGTGCCTACTCCCTACTGGGGCTTCTGAGGACACAGACTGTTCCAAGACCTACAGATTCATCAGCAGATTCTCAGACTTCAATCCCCTCAGTGGGAATAGTAAGACTTATCTCTCTTCATCTACTCTGCAGGTAGCTAATAATAATTAATTAATTAATTATTAATTAGCTAAAATAAAGGCCAGACTGTATTGAAGACTCATTACCTGTACCTGAATATCTATTATCAGGACAGTGATGGATGAAAGAATTGACTCCAGAATAGTGACACAGTCTCAAGTCTGTGCTCAATCCAACCCCAATGAGGAGGATTTTGAAACTGGAATAGGTGAAAATCCTAGAAATAAACACTCTATGGAACAAAATTCCCCTCACTATCAGCCAGCTGAAACTCCCTATGCCTCATGGACAGAACCAGTTTCATCTGAAGCTATTGCCCAGGCAACAACTCCTGCCAATGACCCTACTCTCCTTCGTATCCTAGAGCAAATCCAAGTACAAAATATGGCCTTCCAACAAGCCCAACAGCAGACAAATGAAACATTAGCTAAGGCTATAGGCAGGCCTATCACTGTGGCTCAACAGACTAAACCACCTACTCTCCCACCAATCTCCAACAGACCTCAAGGCCAGCAAGATATTGCCTGCATTGAGGCACACATGAAAACATGGAATGAACAAAAGTACCTGGGCCACTGAATTAAGAGCTCTACTCAGAGGAGACTTGACTAAATTGGCCATGGCAATACCCCCAGAAGAACTAGGCAATTATGATGCTCTGAAGCGACAATTGTATGCCCATATGGGTGTTTCCAAATCAACACAGTTCAATAACTGGTTCACCCCCAAGATCAACCCGGCAGAGAACATCACGCAAATGGGTTACAGATCTGCTGAAGCTTAAAGAACCTGTACCAGACTGTACCTCCGTCAAAGAAGTTATTGACCTAGTTACTAGGGAAATTGTTTATAAACAATTGAATCCGAGGGTAACCACTCATGTGAGGGCCCAGAAACCCACATCCTTGCAGAAACTATATGTTGCTGACAGTGGCAGAGGAAGAGAATCTGCCTGGAGTAGGAACACTGTGAACCCCCAATCCACCTACCAGAAGCCGCATAGGCCATTCAATGGTCACAAGTTTCAGGCAACAACCTCAAGCTCAAAACCAATCGCAGACTCAGCCCATGAGCCAACCTCAGACCCAGCCCCAGATAAACCAACCCAAGCCATTTCCTCCCTTCCAGCAGCAAGTTGGAGTCAGACCACCCACTAACACTTCTGCTCAGCATGGTGGTTCAGATGGGAGACCATTTAGGCCACAACATAACTGGCAAAGTATTTTGACAAAGATAAAGGACCATTGTGCTTTAACTGTCAGGAGTGGGGCCACCTTGGAGCTGTGTGTCCTGACAGGAATGTGTTAGCTGTCTCCACAAATGACCAAGAAAACATCTCCCCAACACCTTACCTTCATGCCCAAGCTTTTCCTGGTCGGCAGCATCTTTGGCAAACCAGTCCGATTCCTTTTAGACTCCGGAGCAGACCACTCTCTCATCAACATCATACAACAATTTAAGCAGTGGAATCTACCAGTACCAGCACCATCAGGATCGATCATGACCCAATGTTTTCGGGGTAGGTCAGAATCTAACCAAACAGTTGTTCTCCCATGTCTCCTTTCAGGCTCTGAAGTCTCCGTCAACATGGCAGTGACTGACAACCTTGACCATGATGCTCTCCTTGGCAGAAATTTCAGAAATATTCGCGAACTCATTCACCAGGCCACAGCAGCAGACTCCCTAGAAGTCTTAGCCATCCAGACAAGAGCCCAGACCCAGACAGAAGCTCGACAAGACCTTGCTGATCAAGCAGATCAGGCTCAAGATGGGCTTGAACCCAACCCCCTTGAGGATCTGCTAGGACCTGACTATGATTTCCCAATGATGAACATGTTGCACCAAACAGATCCAGACAGTAACACTGACTCCAGTGGGGAAACATATAGTCAGTAGAGTAACACAGCCAATTTTATCCAGGAGCAAAGGGCAGACAACACTTTGATGGATCTTTGGAAGACAGCCAATAAGGATGACTCACCATTTGTGACTAACAAAGGAGTTTTGATGCGAATGACGAAAGACAAAGTTGGTGAACCCTATACCCAGGTCATTGTGCCCAAATCACGACGACTAGAAGTACTGAAGCTGGCTCACTCTGCCCCAGCATCTGGACATACAGGAGCTAATAGAACCAAGTTCAAAGTCCTAAAGAATTTCTTCTGGCCTAGCATCGGAAAACAGACAACACAGTTCTGTAGATCTTGTGAACGGTGTCAAAAGACAGCCAAGAGGACCAATAACCATGCCCCTCTCACCATTACCAATCCGCTTATTTGTCGACCTTTTCAGAAAGTAGCTATTGATATTGTGGGGCCACTCCCCCTCATCCGTAATAAGAATCAGTTCATTCTTAGCTACATTGATGTTGGATCGAGGTATCCAGAAGCCATTCCTCTCAAGAAGACGACAGCCACAGAAGTTGGGAAGGCCCTCATGAATATTATTTCCTGCCTTTCAGTACCAGAGGAATTTCTCTCTGATAGAGGATCCAACTTCCTCTCAGCAGTAATGAAGGAAACGTTCAAGTTCCTTGGAGTTCATTACTCCAAAAAAGCTCTTTATTGCCCCCAGTCTAATGGAGCAGTAGAGCACTTCCATCACTCTCTTTTTCAAATGATTAGGAGTAGCTCTCAAGAAGGACAACAATGGGACAAACTCCTCCCTTGTCTACTATTTGCTTGTAGAGAAGCTCCGTCTTCCACGACTGGCTTCTCGCCTTTCGAACTAGTGTTTGGCAAGCATGTCCGTGGACCACTCAACATCCTACGGCAGAGCTGGACGCCTAACAGTCGCTCTCCTCAACTTGCAACAGACTGGCTTCTCAAACTCAGGGATGACCTAGACAAGATGAGAAAGCTAGCAGCGGATCAGCAGGCCACAACCCAAGAGAGAACAAAGAGATGGCACGACCAGACCGTTAAGACCATCACCTTCAGCCCAAGGGACCTCGTCCTTGTCTTCACCCCAGTTATAACCAGGAGCAAAGTGTCAAAACTCCAAGATAGATGGAAAGGACCCTTTGAAGTGATAGAACAAGTCTCCCCAGTGACCTATCGTGTCAACACCCAAGACAGAAGGAAGAGGATCAGAACTGTGCATGTCACAGCTATGAAGGTATGGTTACCACCAGTACATGACATTGCATGTCTCTCTGTGGTGAACCCAGAATGTCCAGATCTACCAGACTATTCCCCAGATGAGAACCACCCTTTCCCAGAAGGTCAAGACCACTTCTTTCAAGAGCAGATGAGATTCTTCAAACATCTCTGGTATGACTTTCTGACGGTAACATGTGCCAAACCAGGAAGAACTCCGGCTGTAACACACCATATCAAGGTTGGAGATGCCTCACCAGTGCAACTTCGACCGTATGCCATTCCACACAGCAGACGGGATGCATTCAAGGAGGAGCTTCAGAAGCTCATGACCACAGGCTTCATCAAGCCATCAGGTGCACCTTGGGCAGCCCCAATTTTTCCTGTCCCTAAAAATACTCCAGGAAAGATCAGGCTGGTGTGTTATTACCGTCGTCTGAACGCAGTAACAATACCGGATCCCTACTTCCAGCCTAGAATAGAGGAAGTGCTGGAAAAACTAGCAACTGCTTCTTTCTACACAATCCTGGACTTGGCCAGTGGATTTTACCAAGTGCCTATAGCCCAGGATGATAAAGACAAAACTACCGTCATCTCACCATATGACAAATTTCGCTTCACAGGTATGCCATTCAGGCTGCGTAACGCACCCGCCACTTTTTAGCGGATGATGGATGGGCTTCTACTCAACCACACTGATTACACATCAGTGTATATTGATGATGTTGCTGTTTTTAGCAACACATGGGAGGAACACCAACACCACCGCACTACAGTATTCAACGTACTTCGGAATGCTGGCTTAACTATTCAGGCAGCAAAGGCCCAGCTCGCCAACACTTCCTGTGTCTTTCTGGGGCACAGGATTGGAGGAGGATACATTTCTCCACACGAGGCAAAAATCTCAGCAATTCGAGACTTTATCCAACCTCATTTAAAAAAGGAAGTCAGAGCCTTCATTGGACTCCTCAACTATTACAGAAGATTTATTCCCCACATTTCGACCCTATCTACACCACTCACAGACCTGATCCTGTGGATTGGACTAATGATTGTGCAACAGCCTTTGCAACATTAAAAGAGTCCCTGTGCTGAGCCCACCAAACTATTCCCGCCCATTCATTCTGAAAACTGATGCCTCCGGATTTGGGATTGGTGCTGTGCTTGCACAGGAGACCTGCAAACGGGGAGGAGCACCCTATAGCCTACTATAGTAGGAAGATGCAGCCTAGGGAGCGCAGATATTCTGCTACTGAGCAGGAGGGATTAGCTGTCGTGAATGCCTGCATGCATTTCATGCCCTACCTACTAGGCCACCCTTTTATTCTGGTCACTGATCATAAAGCTCTCTCGTTTCTGGCACTAAAAGACCCCCACTCTCATTGACTCTCCCATTGGATGGACACCTTAAGACAGTTCACCTTCTCCATCAACACACACACACACACACACACACACACACACACACACACACACACACACACACACACACACACACACACACACACACACACACACACACAGAAAAACAACAGATGGACATAACCTCTCGAAGGAGAGGGTGATGTTGGGATCTGCCCACCATTACAACCCCGACTTAGACTGATAATAGAATATACAAGACTGTGGTTGACTTCCAGACACTGTGTGGAAGCACCTGATTGGTCAGAGGCTAAACATTGTGATAGATATATATATAGTATGTATGTATGCCTAAAAAGACAGTTGGACTTGTTAGACTGTATAGACCTTATTGATACTGATTGCTCTCTGTGTATTGCCATTGATATTCTCATTAATCTTTTGCCAATAATCAAGACCAGTCCAGAAATAGACTTGTTGACGCTTGGCCTAGTGGTGAGCTCCTAACAGGGCCCTATAAACATCCCCAGCATGCAAACCCTGAAAGTTCCAGTTCCTTTTGGTCCACTGGTTTGGCTGTGCACAACGGACAGTCTGTTCACCTACATACCAACCATAATAAAGACGGGTTGCAATTCCTTCTATACATCTTTTATTCTCTATCATCCTCTCAGTGAAATCCTTTTAAGGGATTAAAGGTTTATTTATTTTTTCACCAACCACGCTATTCTTATATCTATTTAAAAACAAACAAACAATAAAATATACATTATGTTGATGTATATTTTTGTTGCTGTTTTTTTTAAATTTTAAAAAAAAAATTTTTTTTATTTATTTATTTTTCTATTTATTTTTTTTAATATTGTAGTCCTGAGATGTCCTATCATGAAGTTATGATTTTTATGCTCACCATGAGGAAAATAAGATTCATTTCCCCCATATTATATATATATATACATATTTTTTCTTTCTTTTTTCCTCTAATTATACCATACAAAAGAGCTTTCCTTGCTCTTCGAAATGAACATCACCCCCTCACATTGTACCATTATAAAGTACATAGAAAGAGCTTCTATCTTTTGATACTAAAAGCACATGCACGGGGAATGCTAGAGGAAAAGTTATAAATCTTTGAAGGGGAAAAAAAGAGAGGTGGGTTTATAGTTTCACCCTTTAAAAACACCTTCACAACAAAGCCGCCCTCTTCTCTGCAGCTGGTAATAAGATGTTCCAGGTCTTATTTTATGTCGCCAGCTTTATGAGGACTGAATATATGAAAATGTAATGGTGGTTGATATCATGGAGGATAAGATTTTGACATAATCATGCATGATGGGGGACACATAGATGGAATAGGAGGACATGGAATAGTTCTGCACAGTAATTGCCTGGACATCATTTCATCTGCACATGTATCTCGTCTCCATCGTTCATGCGGTATGTGTATAGCATCTTCTTGTTGTAGCGCAGCATCTCGCCCATCCTGCAGTCCGCCAGGGACTTGTCATAGAACCACAGTCTGAACCGATTCACTGGCTTATCCACCAGAGACTCCGAGACCCACTTCTTAAAGTCGTACACTGTCTGGAAGATGTTCACCTCCATCTGCTCCACTTCCCTTTCCAGCCCATCAAAGTGGAAGTCTAGTGTCACTTTGTCCACTGGAGTCAAGTTTATGTCTACCAATGGGTTCAGTTCGCCGTGCTTCTTGACGAGGTTATGGTAGAGCGCAGAGTGGTCATGTGAATCCTTCAGCTCTCTAATTAACCATCTCTCTGACATTTCTCGCTCGTTTTCCGTCACATCACTTTTGTTAAGCTTTTGAATGTTTGGTAGGCGAGCAATGAAGGCTTGTCGTCGTATCTTCTCTTCCATCTGTCTCCCCAGGGGGATCTTGAGCACACTGAGTTCTCTGAGCATGCTTAGTGCATGAAGGTTCTCTATAGAGTCCCACGAGGAGAGGTCAGAGTTGTTGAGGTTCAGAATGAGCAGCTGTGGGAATATGTTTGAATCCATGTCCGGAGGGATGTAGCGGACAGGGTTGTTTGAGGCTATTAGTTTCTGCAGGGAAGGGAAGGCGGCACTTAACTTCACCATCTCCTCCCACTCTTTGATCTTATTGTCGTTCAAGTGGAGATGTTTCAATCCAGCATGGAGGAAGCTGTGGTTGAGGGCCACCTGTCCGTAGTCGTTGATGCTCAAGTGGAGTTCCTGCAACCTTGGAGGCACAAAAACAATCACTGTATAATAAAACATTCTCTCTGCAATCAACATTCCCTCTCAGTGATGGACTACTCAAGGTTCGAACTCTTCAATGCTAATATTATTGGTATAACTCGTATGACAACAATGACATTCATAGTGACCACAACTCACACGTCTCTCTTCCCTAGGGACACTCACTGTGCAGCTATCTCAGTGTTAAAATGTGTGCAGCTTCACAAATTGACATATTATCAACCAGTTCCCAGACACCATTGCTGTGGCAGAGTCACATGATCATGTCCACAGATTCACTGCACTCTTTAAAGACAATTAATCTCTCATGTAAGTGACGAAGACAAGAAACTACAGAAGCACCTCCTAGGTGAAGCTCAACCCAACACAACAACAACACAACAACATTACACAATATAATACACAACACAACACATTAGGAGTATTATGTTTGTGATAGCAAGTGAGGTGGTCATTAATTAACCTCAAGACTCTCTACTAGCTGCTAACGGCATGCTTCTATCCATCCATCTATCCCAGTGTGCTCCCAGTGCTAAGCAACTTGATGCACACACAGAAGGAATACCTCTATATAGTCGATACAAAATATGGATCTTTTACTATACTATTTGAATGAAAAATATCTGCTAGAATTAGAATTGCACTATGTAATACTGGCACACTAGAAACATAGCCACACACCTGGGGCATAGT
Source organism: Lycopodina hypogea (assembly GCA_963969325.1). NCBI lineage: Eukaryota > Metazoa > Porifera > Demospongiae > Poecilosclerida > Cladorhizidae > Lycopodina > Lycopodina hypogea. The sequence continues at coordinate 785,711 of OZ017793.1, read as the reverse complement.
GATTGAGCAACTCTGGGTTTGTGCAGGAGTATAGGCGTGTGCCCAAATGAAAGACACATGACATATTGTGGCTATTGTCATGAACGATTCTGTGAGGTTAGTCAGGTCAGATCTGTGCATGTGATCTAATCATGGTGAGAAGGTTATAACACACATAGTAGGTACAGGGTCAACTCTGACCAGCGACTACTTCCCACCCCCCCACCCGATCTATATATGTGTGTCCCTCACTGCGTCATGTCAATGAGGCAGCTCTCCATTCTCCCCCCCCCCCCCCCCCCCCCCCCCATCTATATATCTATATCTGTGTGTCCCTCACTGTGGCAGGGCATTGAGGCAGGTCTCTAGAGCGGTCCAGTCTATGCCAGTGCTGTTGAGAACGAGAGTGGACAGGCGGTCCCCACACATGCGCCCACTGGCTGGTGGGGACAGGAAGGAGCTGGAGAGGAGAGGGTTGTGACAGAGGTTGAGCAGCTTGAGGCCAGGCAGGGAGCGGATGATCTTCAACACCTAATACACAGCACCACACAACATTGTGTTGGATCACATGATCAACACCTAATACATAGCACCACACATCATGTTGGATCACATGATCAACACCTAATACATAGCACCACACAACATCGTGTTGGATCACATGTTCTGATCATCAAAGCTTTGAAACGGACACAGCAACACACACATGATAATATTATAGTATCAGGTTTATCACACATAATTACAAACTAGAGGCCCATTCGCAGCTTCACTTGCAATGATCAAGGCACTTTCTTTGTCCAACAAACCATATCCTAGACATTGCTCATGATGATGTAGGGTTTTCTTTTTCAAAATATTTCCAAATTCCTGGACTACACAAGTCTTTTATTGTTTAGCTTTACTGATGGTTAACTGGTCTTGTTCCTAACTCTGTGGATACCTGACTCTGAGGTCATGCTGCACTTAACTTCACAAATATCTCAGAAGAATGACTTCAGGTAGGAAGTTGTTGGTAGATCTTTAGTGAAGTTTCATGGGAATAAAATTTTTTTCATTCTCAGATGCACAGAAGGGTGGACTCCATTTCAACAATTACTACTATTTTGTGATATTTTTTATTAGCCTTTTAAAAAACAACGGGAGCTTGGGTGGGCATGTTGTTGACCTTTTACCTACTTCTCGAACACAATTTGCAAAAGAATAGGCTTTAGGTCACCACTAACTTTTTAGTTGGACATTTTCATGATATTTGAAGATCTTCTGGACCCATAGGACCACTCAGGGAGCAAAGTGAAATTCAAGTGACAGTCCTACAAGCTGGGGGTTCAAAAAATTTTTTTTCCTGACAGTCACAAATGCAGGGAGTTAGTGAAAATCAATATCTATAAACGTAAAAAGGTGTATGTGTGTGTGTGTGTGTGTGTGTGTGTGTGTGTGTGTGTGTGTGTGTGTGTGTGTGTGTGTGTGTGTGTGTGAGTGAGTGAGTGAGTGAGTGAGTGAGTGTGTGTGTGTGTGTGTGTGTGTGTGTGTGTGTGTGTGTGTGTGTGTGTGTGTGTGTGTGTGTGTGTGTGTGTGTGTGTGTGTGTGTGTGAGTGAGTGAGTGAGTGAGTGAGTGATGGGGGGTGGGGCTCAATGGACAGGCAAATGGCTGAATGGATATTGACAAAAATTTACAGACATGATCCATGGGTGCCTTCTATGGTTTTTCACTTTAAAAAATCCTGAAAATGTCACCCCTGGAGGGGGGGAAGAGGAATTCAAATTTTCCATTAAAAAAAACTTAAAAACTGTGGCTCAGTGGTTAAAGCACAGGTCTCTCAAGCTGAAAATCAGTGGTTCAAACTTGGACTAGGTTGACTTTCTTTTCCCTTTTCTTTTTCCCCCCTTTTTCTTTCTTCCCTTCTTTCTTTTTTTTCTTCCTTCTTCCCCCCCCCCCCCCCCCTCCCTGCTTTTTTTCCTCCCTAATTTCCTTCGTGCTTTTTTCCCTTCTTTTTCACTATTTCTTTCCAAATTCTGACATGGCTCAAATGTTAAAAAAAAATCATTTAAAAATTCATGGTTAAATGAGAACATTCACATACATACAAAGAAATTTTCTTTGTTATTCATTGAAATAGGAACTTGAATAAATTGTTATTTGTAGATGATGAGTCAAGCTGATTTGATATTTATTGAATTATTTTTTATTTATTGAATTGATGTGCTACATGTAGATTGCTGGCCTTAGTAGGAGGAAGCATACTTGCACACACATACATACATGTAATTGTAGTTAGGTGATTGATCACTGAATTAATTATCATTGTGTAATATTGTCATCTCCATTAGAGGAAAGTCAACCTATTTAAAGGAGACTGATCTCTGGAGAATGTGGAGTTGTCCCGAGCAGTGTTGTCACAAGTAGTAAATTTAGGAAACTAATTGTGAGGGAAAGGGTCTGATTGGGAAATTACTAAAACTCTAAATATGTAGTGAATTTCAGTAGGAGTCAAGGATCCCAGATAAAGTTAGACCATAGACAAGTGCCCATGCAGAAGGAGGTGAGACTGGAAGAAAATACCTTCAAGTTTCTGAGGAACATATTCATAAGGCTGCAGAAAAAATTAATATCCTTAACAAGACAGCTCCATTCCAAGCTACAGTGGAGAAAGAATCTCTGTGTCCACTATCCCCTTCCAATGTCTGAGTGCAGATAAGCGGTGCATAAGGCATGTACTGAAGCCGTGATCTGAAGGAAAAGCTGCAATATGTTCCAATATAAATGTAAATTTGTAATATGTGGTTTGAATGCTAAATATAATCTGTGTTGGTGTTTTTGTAGTGATTTCTTTCGAAAGCTGATAAATAAGTAGTGACAAATAAGTGGTGACAAAAAAGTAGTGATTTTGAGCTGAATCCATCTGGTTACACTGGTCTTGAATCATGAGTATTTCAATAATAATTCTGTGAATGAAGAGGCTTGAATTACATTTGAATGGATACGCTCAGTATGGTTATTCCTATTCAAACTTATTCTTGTAGGTTTGTGAGGCTAAAGTGCCAAAAGTGGTACCTGGACAACTCTTGGACATTGGCTGGGTCACAGTTGGCCACACCCCTCTCCTACCAAACCACCATAAAATTATATGCTGCTCTTTAGGGTAGCCACATCCTACCAGTGGATGTTTTTTAGCCAAAAAGAAATAGGTTCACCTGACAATATCTCTTCCTTTGGGCATGTCAGGTCAAATGTACCAAAAATGATGCAATCTATTTATGGTACTTAATCTGGTAGGGAAATAGGTTGGGTAACACTAGGCCACAACTTTTCCTGTGGGAATGTCATTATATCCCAGGAAACACCGGGTATATGCTGCTAGTAATATATAAGATGAGGGTGTAAGTTTCAGACTGTTACACACACACACAAACACACACACACACAAATGCATACACACATATGCACACACTCACTCACATACATACACACACTCACTCACTCTCACACACCACACGTATATATAACTATATATGTGGGAGTGATTGTTGGCACTGCAAGCTCTTGTAGCACCTTCAACCCCCACCCCCCCCCCCCCCCCCCATCACTACTCCCACAGCCATGAACACTCTGGAGAGATGGTATGCATGGTCATTCTAAAAGACACGATCACTACACGGAATACTCACAAGATTCGGACCTCCACACAAACACCACTCTGAAACACTGCTTGCACCACAGTATACTGATTTGACCTTTGCACCACATGTAGTGGGAAAAGTGGTCTACTATGTTGCATCATACTGCATGTGCTGAGGGAGGGAGGGAGAGAGAGAGAGAGAGGGAAGGAGGAGAGAGAGGGAGGGAGGGAGAGAGAGAAGAGAGGGAGGGGAGGGAGAGAGGGAAGGAGATAGAGAGGAAGGGAGGGAGGTGAATAGCCATGCACCTCTAATGTGGAACAATTGACTGAGTTGTTGTGGTTAGTAAATGTTGATAAGTATTGTGGTGGTGTAACCATGTAGCCATCAAGGCTCATCACCCTGTCCTCTCCTATCTCACTCACAGGAACAGCATTCAAATGAGCCTCAGGCATAATAATGTGTTTTGTTTGTTGACGAACAGGCAGAGATGTCAGTCCATTTGTACTTGTAGCAAATTAGCACTATCAGGTGCTAAGTGGGCCACATAAACTGCAGGAAGGAGAACTCAAATTAACACGTCAACATCACGTCCTGGCACATGCAGAGAAAGAGAGAGATAGAGAGGTGAGATACACCGTCCCTCTCATCCACTCCTTCTCTCTCCTCTCTCCTTCTACATCTGTCCATTGTTTCTCTCTGCAACTCTTGCCATCATTAAGAGTAAAGTTCAGATTCAAGCATCCCCACATGTGTGGTGTATCTTGAGCTAGAAACTAGTGTGGATGCAACCAGACAACAGGAGCCATAGGAACTACACTAGCCCCAGCACACATCCAGTACAGGACTACTCACAGTTCTGGGCCTTCATACACACACACACAGTGAGAAGGACTTCCACCTCACTTGCAGCTCACCTATCAGCTGGCAAAAGTACAGTGGCTGGTCATCATGCAGCTGCTACTAGCCCTCAGGCTATCCATGGCTGTGTGTGTGTGTGTGTGTGTGTGTGTGTGTGTGTGTGTGTGCGCGCGCGAAGACTGGTTATTCTAATCCACTGTGTAGAGCTGCAATCACCATGGCAACAACAAGGCCAATCATCAGGGCAACAACCAGGATAACCTGGACAATCACTAGGGAAATCACAAGGACAATCACCAAGGCAATAACCAGGACAATGACCAGGGCAATAACCAGGACAATCACTAGGGCAATGACCACAGCTGGTTGGCTTGATTGGTTATAAAATATTTACAAAGTTCTTGTATATTTTGTGAATCCATTGATTAAAGTAATCTCACGTCATCCTAACCCACACACTGATGATTTCTCCCTTCTAAGGACCTGAAACTATAAGGAGTACAATTTTGGAGTGACTCAAATGAGACAGGGGGAGAAGAAGAGGTTGGTTTTACTAAATTATTATGCTTCTCAGTTTAGGACATACATGAATACTAATGAATTCATATTAAATTTTTTTTTTTTTTTTTTTTTTTTTTTTTTTTGATTTGATTTATTTTGTTGCAAATTTATGCTAAAAGTTGAAAACCTAGTGTAACCCCAACAACCAAATTCATGATGCAGGCTGCATTAACCAGTAATATGATTAGAATAGTGCAATCAAAAACACTTTCTACCAATTATGTAAAATTATAGAAATGTGGGCTAGTTCATGCCTAAATACCTCCTTCCAGAGGGTGATGGAGTTGGAGGAGAGATGGAGCTCCTCCACCATGGGGCAGAGCTGGGTGAGAGAATCCTCTGCTTCAACCACACTCACTCCTCTCCCATCCAGCACCACAGAGCTGAGGAGTTGCAAGGGACAGTTACCTGTGTGCAGCAATCACGTCAGCTACAACCCCAGTACCCTCCTTTATCAATTATCTTCTACCCATTGGAACTAGATTATCCTAGATGGTAAGATGACATTACCAGGTCTAAAGCCCAAAGCACTTTCTCTGATGGATTTAGTCCTGCAGCCAAGCTTAGAGTCCACCTCTGCCGATTTATCCTCTCCCGCTTGATAACTGTACTTGTCTTTGATAGCTTGTTCGAGTGTGATTGAGACTAACTCTTCACACGCCATATTTACTCCAAAAATTCCTACCTCTCTTTTTTGTTTTGTTTACGTAGACTGCAGAATGATAATTCCTGAACGACTGCTGGGCAATGTTGACCACCCACCAGTGACGTAATTTGAAATACGTAGCAATTACAGCTATTTTAAGAGCAGGTCTGTGTCTTGGGGTGCAGGCTTTGGTTTGAGCTGCAGGCTTTGGTTTGAGCTGGGCTATATGTGTAGGCCATATTTAGCCCTTTGAAGTTGCTCATATTTATCACAGTTATACCTAATTCTGATCTTTTGTAATTTAGTATGGAATTCATTAACTGATTCTATTAAGATTCACAACACTTGAGGAGCAATTTAGTTTCATCCCAGTAAGATGGTAACTCAGCACCACAGTTATTGTAGTTTCACATATAAAAGTAATGGGTCTCTTGATGCTGAACATAGAATTTCATGATCCAGGTTATAAGTTAATGTTCAGTAGTGCATTCCATGATTCATCACTTGATTAAAGTAGATTGAAGTAAAAGTGAATGTGAAAGTTTATGAAGGCCTCTGGTACTAGCCACTCCAGTGGGTAAGGATAAGGTTAGTATGAAACCTAAGATATAGAAGTTTTCCAAGGGATCATCAATCCTGCATGATAAGGGAATTAGCACTTCATGTCACTATATGAGGAAGCAAGTGGAACCAGGAGGCTTAGCACAACCTTTTTGGATGAAAAATTGTGAGTTGTTTTTACTGCCAAACCTATGCATCAATCACAGCTGAAAATTTGGCATGTGGTTTCCTTCTCTGAAGGAGCTCTCACAGCCAAAAAAAAAAAAAAAAAAAAAAAAGAATTGGAATTGAAAAGGGAAGTTATAGGTCAAAAAATTGGAATTGAAAAGGAGAGTTATAGGAAAGAAAGTTTAAATCAAAACATGCATGCATGCATTTCATTAATCATTTTAGCAATATGTCATTGTTTAGTGTTCAGACATCATTGGGATATTCTCCAGGGCAGTATAGCACATTTGGTAATGCTCATAGAAGCTTTACTAACACCATATTGACTCTTAGCACTAATCTAGGTATGGCCACCCCCACATTAATTGAGCACTTGCACAAAGTTTGTTACTAAAAAAAAAAGAAAAAAAAGACCAATGAAGATCTTTCAGACTAATTAGTGAATAATTCAAACACAGGCTATATTAGCAGCAACATAAAATTGAAAGAATAAAAAAAAAAAAAAGGACACAATTAGGGAAAAAAAAAGAAAAGAAAAAAGGATGGACATTTTTTGGCTGACAGTAGCATGGGGGACATAATATCTTGAAGTTCCCTTTCATAAATTCTGGATCCCCACTGATAGGGGGTGTAACAATCAGCGCTTACTGAGTAAGATCAATAGATACTCAAAATGGTATATTCTTAAATCATTTAATAGGCAAAAGCATACACATGGAAGTTACCAGAATCAGTGGTGACATGAACAATATATATCAATAAGTTTTACCACAACAAGAAATGAATATCACCACAGGGGGAGTCCCTAGAGTTGAGAGCAATATGACATCTGAGTAGCTAATAACTTAAAGATGTGTAATGCATGATTTCAAAACAATTTCCCTTCAGCAATCTTTTCAGACCTTTCCTAGACATACCCCTGAACTGTATTTAAAATTCTGAAGCGATCTTAAAAATGAAACAATCAAAAATCCACACTTGATTGAAAAGTCAGGTATAGGAGTGAAGTGAAGTCTCTTTCTAAATAATAATAATAATAATAATAATAATAATAATAATAATAATAATAATAATAATAATAATAATAATAATAATAATAATAATAATAGCTAAATCATTAAAGAAAATCATTCCTTATTTAATCAAAAATATAAGAACTGTTGGATTAAAAATGTCTTCTAAATCTTGACTAATTGTTATAACTGTAAATTACCATCTAGTCAAAGGCATTGAAAGAATTCTTGCCTTCAACCGCCGTTGACTTCCTCAGCAGAAGATGGGCGTGATTTTAGAGAAAACGATACCTCCCATGGTTGCCAGCACACAGTTTGCATTGAAGAAGGGGAGGGTACCATAACAAATGACGTAAGGAAAGGTCACAGTGGGGTCAAGTGAGGGACTTGAAGATGGAACCAAAACCAGTCATAACATATGCAGGGGATGAGGAGGTCTTGGGTACCGTCTTGCAGAAAAAGCTGCAGGCTCGACTCCGCCAGACACAGGTTCAGAGTCTCTCCAAGTATGTTGTGTAATAATAAAGTGACCCCAGCTGAATTATCATCCTTCTTGGAACTTCCTCAGGGAAGACCCTCCATACTCCGCTTTCAGCTGCTTGTGTGATGGCGTGGAGTTGATACAGTTCCATCTGGCCCAGGAGAGGTTGGTGGGCGACTATCCAGTCTACCAGAGACCAGCCCTGCACACCTTCTGGTGTACATGCTATGTGAGTGAGTGTGAACACTTATGAGGCCCTGCAAGTACTGATTGTCCTGGCAGTTGTCACGGCTGTTATCATGGCAGTGGGCCACAACTAGACCAGTTTCAGAGTTAAGGATTATGGGGGCTTCTTATCTCAAATGGTAAAGGATTGTCAATGTATGGTCTATGATGAACAATGTTGCCCTTTCTCTACCCCCTCAGGGAAAGGGGGGGGGGGGGGGGGTAGAGGGACTTTCCCCGTGTAAAGTTGCTCCCCCTTTAATTATGCCATTTTAGGTGGAGAATGGGGGGATGTGAAAAGAAAGTGACATTTTTCCTATATATAATTTTCAAACTCATTTAGCCGTAAGGCTAAATGAGTTTGAAAATTAAAAGGATACTTCCTGATGTGAAAGGTAGATGAAATTTGGAGTGAGGATAGGTGCAGTGGCAAGGTTAAAGCCCATTATCTTAGAATTTTGCTAAAGATAATTTCAACTGAGAACTGAGATAATTAGCATTTTATGTAATTTTGACCATTTTTGGGTCAGAAATAAAATCGCCACACCTATTTAATCTCTGTTTTTCGAGTCTGGAGACCCCCACATTCCCATCCTGACATTTTAACATTGCCCAAGTTATCCCCCCCCCCCCCCCCCCCCCCCCTGTCAAGTTGTGAATGCAAGCAAAGTTTGAGGTATCTATGTTCAAGGGTTTGGCAGTGCATTAGCCACATAGGTAGGTACATATATACAATTTTGTGGGTTTAGCAAGTGATGTCGTACAACTTTTAAACTTTGTTTGATCTCCAAAGTTCTCTACTTTGCCACTTCACAGATATCAGGTGAAATTTTGAAATCTAATTTGCCCTTTATAATTTTTTTTTTTTTTCCGCTTATCACCTGAGTGTCAACTTTGCTATTCTGCCAGACCTTTGGACCTAGAGACAACTTGGCTTACATACACAACTTGACCAGGGGAATAACTTGCCAATGTTAGAATCCAATAGCTGGATTCTGAAGGCCTCAGGGCACTAAAAATGGGAGATTAAGTGGGTGATGTGAGTCTATTCCTGACAAAAATAACTGGTCAGAATAACACTGGACGCTAGTTGTCCCTGTTGAAATTATCTTTAGCAAAATTCGAATCGAATGGACATTAACCTTGTCACTACACCTATCATCACACCAATTTCGTCTACCTTCGAATTAAACTGGATTCATTAGCCATAAACTGCTGAATTAGAGCTAGGAAACTAACAAACATACACATATATGATATATATATGCGTAGGAAGAAACCCACAGCCCCTGTGATTCCATTGATAATATTCAAACTGTCCCTCAACCACTCCCAAGGGTTCATGCCAAGTTTCATCCTAATCAGCACAGCATTTCTCCTAATGCTGCAACTCAGACAGACAGAGGTAAAATTCTGTAAGTATGGCTGCGTGTGTAGGATCCAGTATACCAACACATCCCAGCCCATGCCTCATCCTATGCCAGGTCACCTGGAGGGCCCAGCCTGTGCCTCATCCTATGCCAGGTCACCTGGAGGGCCCAGCCTGTGCCTCATCCTATACCAGGTCACCTGGAGGGCCCACCTGTGCCTCATCCTATGCCAGGTCACCTTGAGGGCCCAGCCTGTTCCTCATCATATGCCAGGTCACCTGGAGGGCCCAGCCTGTGCCTCATCCTATGCCAGGTCACCTTGAGGGCCCAGCCTGTTCCTCATCATATGCCAGGTCACCTGGAGTGCCCAGCCTGTGCCTCATCCTGTGCCAGGTCACCTGGAGGGCCCAGCCTGTTCCTCATCATATGCCAGGTCACCTGGAGGGCCCAGCCTGTGCCTCATCCTGTGCCAGGTCACCTGGAGGGCCCAGCCTGTGCCTCATCCTATGCCAGGTCACCTGGAGAGCCCAGCCTGTGCCTCATCCTGTGCCAGGTCACCTGGAGGGCCCAGCCTGTGCCTCATCCTATGCCAGGTCACCTGGAGGGCCCAGCCTGTGTCTCATCCTATGCCAGGTCACCTGGAGGGCCCAGACTGTGCCTCATCCTGTGCCTCATCCTGTGCCTCATCCTGTGCCTCATCCTGTGCCAGGTCACCTGGAGGGCCCAGCCTGTGCCTCATCCTATGCCAGGTCACCTGGAGTGAGCTAAACAATTGCAAAAAAATATTATTAAAAATATTACAATATTTTATGAAGACCTGTAAAATTTTCTGAACCCTGTATTTAACTCTCTGTAGTTTATGGCACCATTGAGATGGGTAACACCCCATTGTGGCACTCACAGTCAGAGCTGTATGTTGTAGACTGCTTCTGAACACACATGACACCCCCACATAGGGGGAGGTGACGACACCATTACAGAGGGGGAGGTGACACCCCACTGGTAAGGAGGTGACACCGCCACAGAGGGGGACGTGGCACCCCCACAAATGGGGGTGTACAGGTCTGTAACTCGGTGACCTATCAGTGATTGTGCCACAGGTTGTGTCAGTCGGAATATTGAATCAAGGCCATCAGTGATGATGTGGGATCGCACCATTGATGAGCCACTCTGTAATGATTATTTACCTTTCCAACCATTTTTCCCCCCGCCACCCCCCTTTTGTAGTCACCAAGTGTTCTGAGGTATAAAGTTACTCAATCATTATGGAGAAACTTCTTGTTCTCTCTCTCTCTCTCGCCCCCCCGCCCCTCCCCCTCTCCATGCTGTTGGTTAACCATGCAGCTAGATATCAATTAGAACTCAACCCACACAATGATACATATTTTTCTTATCTTTGCTCAAGCTAAGGTACAGGGGCAGGGGGGGGGGGGGGGGAATAATTGGGAAACCAAAAAAAAAGATTTAGCATTATGTTTGTTTTGTACACTAACCCAATGTGAAAGTGTGATAAATAAAATAAAAAAGGTGTTATGGACCACATGGAACTATAATTTTAGGGAGTGATTTATACAGCAGTGTCTGTTGGTAGACCACACATCCTTGGTCCTACTCCCTGGGTTGGTGGAGTCGTGTACAATGTTCTGATCTCCCACCAAGGGAGAATGTCCTGTGTGAAGGTGACCATGAGTAGAGCAGGTAAGGTGTGACCACATACAGACCAGCTATCTTGAGTGACTGGCCCTGAGACTTATTCATGTGTTAGCTGAAGCTGGCAGGAGTTGGAAACTGAGGTCAGTGGAATTCAAAGGTCATTTTGCTATGATTAGAGGGATCCTTGGGAGGACGACATCTTTCCTTGTCACTTGACCTGTGAGGATTGTTGCGTCAAATTACATTTAGCATCAACTGCTTGACGACACGTGTGGGTTATTGCAGGGTT
>OZ017793.1:724286-769286 GCA_963969325.1 Lycopodina hypogea | reverse complement strand
TTCGTGAAGAGTTAGAGAGCGGTCACCAGCTGTTACACCCAAAACATGTGCATTAGCATTACCCAGGACACACACACACACACACACACACACACACACACACACACACACACACACACACACACACACACACACACACACACACAGATTAAGAGATATTTGTATATAGATATATCTTGATATAATCTTGATTTGTTGTCAACCAACTGTATGGATGTATGGGTGAATTAGTTTCACCTCTCACTGAAGGACACTACACTGTCACATATGTACCACATGACTGTTATATGAATGATAGATGAATGAACATTCTTAGCTTGCCTGTCATGTGACTGTGTGTGTGTGTGTATCTTCTGTAGACGAGGGAGTGATGGGTGTGGAAGATCTGGGCAAGAAACTCCTCACCATGCTCAACAACAGACAGAGCTTCCAGACAGAGTTCCTAGTGAGTGTTGTATTTATACTGGAGTGGTATGCCTGGACAAAGCCCAGGCCACATGTCAACATGAAACATGATTGAAGATGCCCACAATACTATTTCTAGACCTTGCTACACTGTAAGGAAAGAAAAGATGGCAAGAAGAAGTTGTGCGGTGTGAGTGAGTGCCATGAGTGCTCTGTGGAGTCCCGGAACCAATTGATAGAGTGCGAGGGAAATAAAGAGTTCATTCAAACAACAGCAACTCATAAGGAGGCATGCAACGGGTTGGCCGATGATGTTCTATCTTAAAACTACTGTGCAATGCTGAACGCTAGATTGCTAATAATGGCTGCACAGCCTGGTTGCCTGTTGCTCTGGTAGCCTGTTGCTCTGGTTGCCTGTTGCTCTGGTTGCCTGTTGCTCTGGTTGCCTGTTGCTCTGGTTGCCTGTTGCTCTGGTTGCCTGTTGCTTTTTCAGAAAGGTCAGAATGTTTCAGAGGCATGCTGTAATGCTGAGAAGTAGATTGCCATAAGCAGTGGAAATCTGAGACCAGATATTAAGTATTGAATTTTAAGTTTTTTCTGGCAGCCATTTTGAAACCTGTGTCATTCTGATGCAGTGAGATAGTCACACTCAGTAGTGGGGGATAGTGTTGCTCCCGCTTGCCAATAGTGGCTGACAACTTTTCTCTGGAGGGCAGGCGTTGTCACCTTTGCTAACTGTGTATTAATGTCAACACACTTCTAGGTTGCTATGGTAACAGTTATTTGTTGTTTGGCATTGTTTTACAAGAAGCCATGTAGTACTTCTAATTATAACTATGGCAACTTTTACATAAATTATTATCGTGTGAATGTGATTCAGTAAGTCACTCTCAACATGACTGACTGTGGCCTCAACATGCTGACATGTGCCACTAGGGAAACTGATGGTGCAACTATGGCACATCATACAACTATTGCCAACCAATTTGTAACCATGGGAACCACACCTCTGTTATTGTATTGTGCAGAAACTGGGGGAGATGGTGATTGGAGTGTTCAAGCACGCTGGCCGCAGGAGAATGGCCTTCAGGGTGGGCACCATGATCGCCCAGTTCCACAGGTCAGAGGTCGGGGCTGGGTGGAGGGTGTGTGATTGAGGGGGGAGGATATCCTGTGGGTGTTTTCATGGTCCCTCAGTGCGAGAGAGTGTGTGCCAACTGCGGACATGTGGACGGTGTTAGCTCTCTCAAGTGGTGTGTGCGTGTGTGTGTGTGCTGATGTTCTATCAGTGGGTGGTCTGCAACATTGTGGGGCTTGCATGAGGTTGAAGGTTGTGTGAGTGTGTGTGCTGGTCTCTGTGTTGCTCTCTCCTGCAGGGACATGGGTCTGATGGAAGAGGCTGAGGATTTACTCAGTGACATCTGCAAGTTCTACTCGGAGGACCAGTGGGCGGAGCTCAACACCAACGCCTACTCCCTGCTGGCCGACTGCCAGATGAAACTCAAGATGGAGGACAAGTCAGTAGGAACAGGGTCATCACTAGAGTTGGCCCCTCCCCGTGTGTCCTGTAGGCCCCTCCCTGTGTGTCCTGTAGTTTCTCCCTGTGTGTCCTGTAGGTCCCTCCCTGTGTGTCCTGTAGGTCCCTCCCTGTGTGTCCTGTAGTTCCCTCCCTGTGTGTCCTGTAGGTCCCTCCCTGTGTGTCCTGTAGGTCCCTCCCTGTGTGTCCTGTAGTTCCCTCCCTGTGTGTCCTGTAGGCTCCTCCCTGTGTGTCCTGTAGGTCCCTCCCTGTGTGTCCTGTAGGTCCCTCCCTGTGTGTCCTGTAGGTCCCTCCCTGTGTGTCCTGTAGGCCCCTCCCTGTGTGTCCTGTAGGCCCCTCCCTGTGTGTCCTTTTGCTATAGTTACCTGTGATCATGTTTTGTCCTGTGGTAGGTATCTCAGCACTCTCTTGCTGCTGGCCTCCTTCCCACCATATCCAGCTGCCTCCCACGACCCCACCCCCTGGTTGGACAAGGTGGTCAGGATCTCTATGTACTCCCGTGAGTTGCTCTGTGTCAGATGATAACACAGCGTAATGCTGGAGACATTCATATAATCATTCTAGCAAGGTGTGCCACAGTGTAATGCTAATGCAGGAAGCGATTATGTCATAAATTAGCAAGGTATTGCACAGACCTATCCGGCCATTATTGGCACAATGTGCTTATCTGTAAGCTTGATGAGTGACAGTTCCCTCACATCATGTGTCATGTGATGGTCATGTGATGGTCATGTTATGTATTGTGCACAGCCTATCAGAAGTTGTTGAACTGGGAGCCTCTGCTGGTGCTGACTGGTCTGGAGGGAGGGGGTGTGGTCAGCTGTCGCGTCCACGAGGAGCTGCAACTGGAGCTGCTCATCAAGCTGAATGCTGCCAAGGTAACCAACCAACCAACCAACCAACCAACCAGCTTCACAGGTGGCTGAGATCAATTATGTTTTGTGTTTGTGTAGGATGTGCTTCTACCGATAGTGAGTGTGTGGGTTATGACCCCCTGTAGGGGTCCATGGGTAGTTGGTGACAGTGTATGACCACAATGCAATGGGACATGCAATTGAACCTCAGAGAAAATGTACTAAAATATGATACTGATTACTGTCCAAATGTTTACTACATGTGTGGGTGTATGTCCATTAGATCTGTGTGTATGTGTGTGCCTGTTGTCTGTATATTAGTATACCAATATGTGTGTGTGCATGTGTGTATTAAACTTGTGTGAGTATACATTTAAATTAGTTCCTGTTGATGTAACACTGTATGTATTGTGTGTCCCCCCCCCTCCTCGTGGGTGCAGTGTTTGAAGAATGTGATAGTCACAGTGCACACCAAACTAGCTGTCACTCACCGGAGCCCCTCCCCTAGCACCCCATCCTTGGGAGGGATCAAGTCCCTTACAGACTCCTCCCCTGTGTGCTCGGTGACCAACCTGGAGGATTTGGATCTCGACTCAGACACCAGCTCCTACCCCCTCTCCCGACCTATTGGGGAGTCCAACAAATTCAGATCCACTGCTCATGTGACCCACATCTCCCATGCCGACATAGCCGAGTTGGAGGCCAACATGCGCGTGGAGGAGAGCGGCTCTGGTCAGTTGCTTGTCTTCGCTTCCCTTGGACTCTCACTGGACCCTGGACTGAACAGGATCAAGGTGCATGGAAAGGTGTGTATGATCATTATAAGAGTTGTTTATATTCTGTAGTCAGCTAAAGACAGTGGGGGCTGTCGCTGTGGAGGGGCGCTGTGGGGGGTCACTGTGCAATGCATGATTAAGTCAGAATCTCGTCCCACCTCTGCCTGCCAGTCTCAACCCTAACCCTAACCCTAGTCCTTGCCCTTTCCCTAGTTCAGTAAGTGTTCAGCAGAATGTTTGCTGTGGAGGACTCCAAGTGAAGCAGAGTAATATGTGCCCCTTTAGTGGCAGTGCTGGGGGCTATGAATATAGTTGTGAAATTAATGTATGTGTGTGAGAGTGTATGTGATAGAGAGAGAGAAGATGTGTGTGTGTGTGTGTGTGTGTGTGTGTGTGTGTGTGTGTGTGTGTGTGTGTGTGTGTGTGTGTGTGTGTGCGTGCGTGCAAGGACAAGAGTATTTATTTATTCACTTATCTCCACAACCATATTTGGCAATCACATCATATAGTTGTGAGATATGTCTGTGTGCCATTCCTAAGGATCAATTTCTCCTCTCTCTCTCTTGTACACACATGCGTTTGTCTGTCTGTGTCTGTGTTTAGGCGTCTAAGGGCGGTCTGTATGTCCCTCAAAAGGCCAGCATAAAACTGGGAGCTCTTGACTTTGCCTACACTGTACCGACCAAACTGGCCCGAGATCACTCCTTCAGAGTGGAGGAGTCACACGTCTATGTGGACGTAGGACTGACCTCTGACCTGGGAGGTGAGCAACACACACCAGCCAGTCAATCAGGGTGGGTGTGGCCAGTGACTCCCCTAGAATGGGTGGGTGGGGCCAGTGGCTTCCCTAGCCCTAGCCAGGGTGGGTGAGTGGGACCAGTGACTCCCCTAGCCAGGGTGGGTGGGTGGGGTCAGTGATTCCCCTAGCCCTAGCCAGGGTGGGTGGATGGGTGAGACCAGTGACTCCCCTAGCCCTAGCCAGGGTGGGTGGGTGGGGCCAGTGACTCCCAACTGGTAGGACTTAGATGCTGCACTGCACTGGGCGAGTGGTTGTGAGTTGAGGTGGTCGGTCATTACATGAGGACATAACAAAATAGAATGATTACAACTTAAGTAAAACTTAACTTGTACAGGATGTATGATCACTATAGAGATGGCAGGCAATGTAATATACATCATTTTTGTCTGTCTGTCTTTCTTTCTATCTGTCTGTTTCTCTATCTGTCTATCTCTCTTCATGTCTGTCTGTCTGCATGTCTGTCTCTCTGCATGTCTTTCTCTCTGTCTGCATGTCTAGTGTTCCTTGCCGGCTGCTCTCAGCAGTGTGTGCTCTCAGTCTCCGCCCATGACAGCGCCTGTATCCCTGACCACGCCCTCATGTGCATCACCAGCAATCCTGATGTCTGCATGTCACTCACACACTCACCAACATCACCACCACCGCAGGGGGAGGGGCATAAGGGGGTGTGTCCACTGGAGCAACAGGTCAGACTGCCCAGCATTGCAGCAGGTGAGTCACATGACACTCATGTGACCCTCACTGTACTAGCTCGGAAGTGTGTGTATGAGGCAACTGGCAATGATGAGGAACAGAAACCTGGTCCATTGGAGGCGTGGAACCATGAGGTGAGTGGCAGGTTAATTTCTGGTAGAGGGGTAGGTTAATTAGTGGTAGGTTAATTAATGGTGGGTGGAGTGGGTGGTTAATTAGTGGTGGGTGGAGTGGGAGATTAATTAGTGGTGGGTGGAGTGGGTGGTTAATTAGTTGTGGGTGGAGTGGCAGGTTAGTTAGTGGTGGTGGAGTGGGTGGTTAATTAGTGGTTGGTGGAGTGGGTGGTTAATTAGTTGTGGGTGGAATGGGAGGTTAGTTAGTGATGGTGGAGTGGATGGTTAATTAGTGGTGGGTGGAGTGGGAGGTTAATTAGTGGTGGATGGTTAATTAGTGGTGGATGGAGTGGTAGGTTGATTTGAGGTGAAGTGGGAAGTTAATTAATATCCCTATAATTTTTATCCCATAATAAGTAATGAGTTGTTACAGGCATACCATGTGCAGCTGTATTGTTGTACTATCTTACACATGTGGATGCATGTGTTTACCCTGGCAACCACATGCATTATGTATGTCCAGCTCATTCTACATATACATGTGCACCTAATGATGTCCCCTCCTAACTCCTCCCCCATTTCCCTCTGGTGTGTGTGTATGTGTGTATTGTTCAGGTGGAGGTGTATTGTAAGTGGCTGACCCCCCACCAAATAGCTACCTTGCCTCTGGTGGTGTATGAGCCACTCAGTGTCACTTGTCTGGAGCACTCTGCAGGCAGCAGCTTCTTTCTACAGCTGCTCCTGACCAACACCTGCCCTCTGCCCATGCTGATCAGACATCCCTCACTCACTGCCCCTGCACTGGACCTCAACAGTCTCCATGGCAACCTGCCTGAGGTGAGCACGTTAGTTGGTCTCTGATTGCTAGATCTGTTCAAACAGCTGCAATATATATATATATATATATATATATTATATAACAATATACATGTACAGTGAGTGCTACTGCAAGATTTATTATTGTAGTGTCTGTGTATTTGTGTTCGTGTGTGCCTGTGTTTCTGTCTGTCTGTGTGTGTGTGTGTGTCTCTGTATTTGTGTGTGTCTGTGTATGTGTGTCTGTTTGTGTATTTGTGTGTGTCTGTTTGTGTATTTGTGTGTGTCTGTTTGTGTATTTGTGTGTCTGTTTGTGTATTTGTGTGTGTTTGTTTGTGTATTTGTGTGTGTCTGTTTGTGTATTTGTGTGTGTCTGTGTGTGTGCAGGTATTCTATCCACAAGAGAGCTTTTCTTTTCTTTGGCAGGTCAAGACCAACAGCCCAAGTGAGTCTCTCTCTCTTCCTCTTGTGTAGTCCCTTTACCAACTAACTGCCCACACCACTACATGTAAGCTAGTGGCACTATTGGTGCAGTATAGAGTGCAACTGGAATGAAATACTGGAATAGAACATGAACCACTCTGGTCTGCGTGGGTGAATACTAATGAATGTCCCAGTCTAAAACCATTTGAAATATACAATACCTGCCTTATATGCATACAATTGTTGTGGGTGTGGTTTTGATGGGTTTCCACTGAGTGTGAATGTTCCACTTGCCCTCCAACATGTTTGACAGCAACACTCTAGAACATGTGGCAATGATGACCCTTTCCCTAATCATGCACATATTCGCCCCCCCTCCTTTTCGATGTACACATACCAATAATTCCATTCCCTACACACGTCACATGCAGATTCTGACGAGATCAAGGAGAGAACTGCTGGTTCATTTGAGATAGAGTTCTGTCCTCTGCCCCTGGACTTTGACGATTATGAGCTGCCCAGTGACCCTGTGTACTCTAACCTCCACTACAGCCTCAGGCTTTCCAACATGCAGGTAGCTATGTCCACTACAGCCTCAGGCTTTCCAACATGCAGGTAGCTATGTCCACTACAGCCTCAGGCTTTCCAACATGCAGGTAGCTATGTCCACTACAGCCTCAGGCTTTCCAACATGCAGGTAGCTACGTCCACTACAGCCTCAGGCTGTCCAACATGCAGGTAGCTACGTCCATCCAACAAACAGAAGTGGAGGGCATCCCATCACTTGCTTCATCTGCCTGGTGTTTCCCTTGTTCCTGCTTTCTTTCCTGTGATGATCCTTTCCCCTTGATAGTAGTGACCCCCCCCCCCCCCACACACACACCTAACTGACTGAGTTACCTCCCCTCCCCTCCCCACATGTAGGCTGTGTTTGAGGTACAGGTGAGTGTGGCCCCCAACATGGACCACAGTGGCCTGGTCGTGTCTAGGCCAGCCAGCCTCATCTGCACCATTGTCAACATCACCCCTCAACCTCCTCACAAGACACAGTTTGGCTACATCCCTCCATCACCACAACACACCTTGTCCCGGTCACCCTCCCCCACTTTGTACAAGCTTGGCTACAAGGTGTGCTTCAATAAGAAGTCATGGAAAGTGCAGGACCGTGGCTATGGGACGTTAGAGTCATTCCCTCGACCGCAAAAGGCGACAAGGCTGCAGTTCCAGGTGGTGCCGTGTGTGAGTGGCATCATTGAGTTACCGTCCCTGCTCCTCTACAGAGTGGAGCTCGGGAGGAGGATGGAGGAGAAGAGGAAGGTGGCTCTCACAGGGGCACAGGTCTACAACCTCTCCCACAAACAGGTGGTCACTGTCAACAGCTCAGCGACCCCAAGATAAATGGAGGGGGCAGTGGACAGACAGGGGGGCATTTCACTTGCACAGGACTGTATGTACACACACACACTGGTCTGATGGACATGGCAGCCATGTATATACGTAGCCATTTATAGAGTTTTATGAATACTGAATATGCCCATTATGCAATTTACCTCGTAACTAAATTATTTCTCGTCTACTCTAGTCATCCTCTATTTTGAGTATTGCCCAGCTGCTGTTTTCTTTGAAAAATTTAGTTTGAGTCTGATTGTCTGACGTCATCAGGTCATATGTAATTCAATGTGCCCTCTCCCACATCCAGAGTGGTTGGTGATCCTGCAGTGATGCACGGCTCAAAGTTCAGGGCTGTGGGGTAGGACTTCCTTGCTGACCTCAAGCAGGAAGGTTTCCTTCCTTCCTGACCTCAAACAGAGGCAGGAATGGCAGCCATAGAGAGGTCTTTGTCCAGCTCCCCATACTCTGACCTTTACACATGCCACACAGTGGCTGCAAAGACAGGGAATGGTGGGTGTGCTGATAGGATTGCCTTGAAAATGGCTCCACCAAACTTTAGTTCCTCAACATTTCAATTTTCATAACATTAACCCAGCAAAAGTTAAAACTGCCTCTAGTTGGATAAAATAGTGAATATGTAAGTCTGCCCCAGATTTCTTTCAAAAGTTTATTTATAACCAACCCACCTTCTTCCTCTCACCTTCTTCCTCTTCAATTATCCACATTCTTTTTCCAGCCACTCTTACCACCACATGGTCTTGTGTGGAAGGTAGCCACCACATGGTCTTGTGTGGAAGGCGGCCACCACATGGTCTTGTGTGGAAGGCGGCCACCACATGGTCTTGTGTGGAAGGCAGCCACCACACGGTCTTGTGTGGAAGGTATTCTGTTGGAGCATCTGAACAGCAGCATTTTCTATTTTATCACACAAATATGTTTCATTCAATTTTGCCAATTCCACACACTCGGAAGCAACCTCCCACCCTCCCCTCTTCCATTTCCTCAGCCAACAATTGTTAATGCATCTGACACCAGTCATGGCACTTCAGTGGCATGGAATGTTCACATGCACATACCACTGTGACATAGGAATGCACCAATGTCCATTCCAGGGTCAGTGGTGTATCACTTGTTCAAAAAGGTGCATATTATTAGTGATCAGTCACACCCATAACCACACCCACACCTCCACAAGAGATTGTTCCACGCAGTAGCAACAACAAAATACAGTACCACAAGATTTGATGTGCAGCTGAAACACGCAAACAAGAAGTTCACAGATCGGACAAGCAAACAGAGTGTGTGTGCGCCTGTGTGTCTGTCCACATACAGTCAGTCTCCTCTCTGTTGCTGAGTAGTGCGTTGCCGCGTTGTTATGGAGGGGGGTGGGGGTCGTTAGGAGGGTAGCTGACAGAGACGCTCCCCCAGCACCATCTGTGCTTTAGTGAGATCAGCAAGAAACACCACCATCAGGAGATCCTGTGGAGAGACACAAGATGGCGGCACATGAGACTAGCCTACACTGACCACTTCAACACTGACCATAACACACACACAAGATGGCAGCACATGAGACTAGCCTACACTGACCACTTCAACACTGACCATAACACACACAAGATGGCGGCACATGAGACTAACCTACACTGACCATAACACACACACAAGATGGCGGCACATGAGACTAGCCTACACTGACCACTTCAACACTGACCATAACACACACACAAGATGGCAGCACATGAGACTAGCCTACACTGACCATAACACACACACAAGATGGCGGCACATGAGACTAGCCTACACTGACCACTTCAACACTGACCATAACACACACACAAGATGGCGGCACATGAGACTAGCCTACACTGACCACTTCAACACTGACCATAACACACACACAAGATGGCGGCACATGAGACTAGCCTACACTGACCACTTCAACACTGACCATAACACACACCACATGCATGCCCTCATGTGCACAAGCTGGTAGTCAATAGGACTACCCTTTACCTAACAGCAGAGGATGATTCTAACACACATCAGAGAACTCGCACTGGAACAACATCATAACAATAACTCTACAAGAAGACCCACTCTACTACGTCTTACAGGGGGCAGGGGAAGGGTCTACAGCAGGGTGTGTGTGTGTGTGTGCACGTGCATCATCCACTAACCTGCATGGTGGCGTTCAACATGACCTCGTACTTGGCCGCCTCCACTTGAGGAACTCTGGAAAGTGTCTTCATCAGCAGCCGCCCCACGACACCATTAGCTGGTATAGTACCATTCTGGGGGGGGGGAAGAGACAGACAATCCATATAACTCACACCACCTACTAGTTGTGTTACTCACTTGGACTTCCTCCACATACTTGAGAACCTTCGTTAGTAACTCTCCTATTGTATCTACAGCCCTGCATAGCAACAGCAACATGACACATAACCACAGCAACACTGGACCAACATCACATTGGGTTGAGGCAGGTTGAAGCAAATTGATAATAGCTCTATGGGGACACACACTGGACCAACATCACATTTGGTTGAGGCAGGTTGAAGCAGGTTGATAATAGCTCTATAGGGACACACACCGGACCAACACCACACTGGGTTGAGGCAGGTTGAAAATAGCTCTATGGGGACACACACTGGACCAACATAACACTGGGTTGAGGCAGAGTGAAGTAGGTGGACAGTAGCTCTATGGGGACACCCACTGGATTAACACCACTCTGGATTGAGGCAGGTTGAAAATAGCTCTATGGGAGACTTGTTTGGTTTATTGCATATATTGATGCAATTAGTGCTCAAATAAACTTCACTTTTATTGTTACATTGCGTTAATACTAATGGAGGTTTGGTAATGTTACATTGCAATAATATTAATGGAGGTAATGTTACATCGCATTGATATTAATGGAGTTGAGGTTACATTGCATTAATGTTGCTATCTTGTACATTATTTGCAAATACAATTACTAACAAAACACAGTCCACATAGAAGTACAGACATTCAACTATACCTAGTTGACCTTTGAACCTATTTAGTAAACAAGATTGCACCAGTAGGAAAGAGAGATAACTTTACTTATTCAAATAAGCTGCACAATTAAAATGTTTAACCGCATAGGATTGCTCAATGATAGGTGAATCTATCTCATCTGGTAAAGTGTTGCAACTTTGAATGTACATAAAAATAGTTTTGCTGGCATTTCCTTTCAAAGGTGAACCCAATATAGTCGTTCAGTCCCCCCTCCCCTAACAACCGATGGGAACAGTGTGTGCAATGGTCATGTAAGTACTACACACACTAATTGAACATTTCATTTCCTTTTTCTTGCTCGTCCATATTTTATATTTCCTGGCAACTTTACGGAGCATATCAGCTTATTGGCACTCCAATATGGCGGCATGGTGGGGACAAGAGGTAAGCGGGTTCAACTCACATGCAAGTCTTACCTCTCCACTTGGTTGAACTCAGAGATGACGCCCACAGGGGCAGAAGATGACAATGTGCCCTGCAGCATTTTCACACCGACACGCTCGGGTTCAAAGTACACCACTTCACAAGGTAAGGGTGTGAATATGATCCCCTCCGTCATCCCAGGAACCCCGACCTTTGACCTAAGAGATGATTAAACATCAATAGCCACTCTTTTTTAGAAATACCATAAAATATCCGACTATCACAAGATGTCCACCCACTACAACATATCTGCTCATCACAAAATATCGAACCACCAGTAGCTGTCCACCCACCACAAGATGTCAAGAAATCACCTTTCTTCGTGGTCACTTAGCTCCCCCCGCCCCCGGGCAGACTGACCTGATGTAAGCCTTGATCTGCAGACGGCAGTTGCTGAGGCTGGTGTCCACAGTGAGGAAGATAGCGTGAGGGTTGTAGCGGCTGAAGTAGTCCTGGATGAGCACCGTGTGCATCAACACCTCCGGGGAAGGAAACTTGGCCTCATCAGACATCTGGAAGGTGGAGTACCTGTGTGCATGTGGTGGTGTGCATGTGGTAAGGTGTGCATGCATGTGTGAGCTGCATACACTACATGTGTGCACATACACAAACAGCACACACACTCACTCACTGACTCACCATCCTACCATAGTCTCATTCCGGACTTTCTGATGTAATCTGATCATCTCTCTGTCAAAGTCCATGTCCACAGCGACCTACGCACATGATCAGATCACATCAGTGCACCCACCACACAACCCCCCCCCCCCCCCCCCAAAAACAGGCGAGGGGTAGTGGTCATAAAATATTGACTAGATACGTCCACACTGACTCTACAGATGCATGTCAACAGCACTAGGCACACCAGCTGCCATCACAGTAGCAACCTCCACATGCTGTGTGCACCTCATCACACAGAAGCACTCACACTATAGTCAATGAAGTCTGGAGAAAAGGAATGCTTGGGCTTGCCTAGGAGCTAATGGGGTTGCCCCTGACAAGTGGTAGTACACACACACCAAGCCCCCCTATCAGTAGCAATACACATGCACTCCAGGCCCACCTCATCCGGACTTTCGCTGTGGGGGACGGCATAGCTGTTGAGTATCTCCACCAGACCAGCCTGCACTTTGACCCCAAGCAGGGAGCCTATGACCCTCTTCTCCGGTTCAAGGCGACGCTCATAACTGTCCACAATAGAGAACAGTGCCACAGGGTGCACGTGCACACGCAAACCTAGGATATTGTCCATTTCTAGCTCACTTTCCCGTCAGCACGCTTAGCATCTCCTTCAGAAAAACTACTAAACAGGTAAAGGATATCAGAGCATGTGGCTGACCCGTGATTTTGACGATCTTTTGTTTACCAACTGCCTTAATGATGGCTGTTCGACAGGGCTACCAGTTCGGGAAACACCTGATTCCTCGTTGCCATGTGTTCCTAGCTACCAGTCTAACCTACGCCTTCACCAACAGGAAGCCTGTTGTCCCTGGTCGTATCCTTAATGTAAATTAGAAGAGCGGAACTGTAGCTGTGTCTCCCCCTTCAGAATTGGTTCTGCTAATCAGCATCATCTTGTGCTTAGGACCAGCATTCCTTTCTTTTGGTCCCCACGCCCCATAACTTGCATCCCAAATCCTACCACTAACCTGTGCAGTTTATTCATTAGTTGATCCTTTACCCACAGAAAGCCAATGTAGCCAACTAGTACAAAACTCCCTTTCATGCAAGCATTCACTTCTGCCAGGTCACCTGGTCACCTTATTAGCACATTATAGTTGAGGGCACACATGCTCCCTGTGTTGTGGGCAATGGGGAAACAAAAGGTGTTTGTGTTTATGGTTGTATTGCTGTGCCAGCTAAAAAGTGAGGCTGCTAGCAATACATTCTAATTGGGACCAGTCAGGGAGTGTTCCTTGTAAGGACCATGGGTGGGCGGTCAGGGACATGCAGATATGTTGTTGACCACTTTCATTATGCTGTGGGGATGTAAGTGGATACCCTTCACTCTGGGGGATCAGATCACACTTGACCTTGACAAGTGATTATGTTCCTCCCATGACATCATGGCCAGCTGATGCCTCCTCTGGGAACTAGGATGTCTCCGGTGTCCGTGGCTGCTGCTTCCTCTGGGAACTAGGATGTCTCCGGTGTCCGTGGCTGCTGCCAACTTCACTGCTTCTCACCATCTTCTTCCATATGTCCACTTCCTAATAAGCTCCAGTTTTTGTGCTGACTACCTGCTTTGTACTTGATCTCTCTGTGCTCAAGGCAGCTGTGTTTATCACCATGGCACCAGGGGGCTTAGGTTGGGGGGTAAGGGAGGCCATGTCTAGTTGGACGTTGGACCAGTCAATCTGCTCTGCATTACATCCTGAACTCAATGTGCACCTATTAGTCAGCTGTCCTAGTGGGTTGTCTGTCCTGAACTCAATGTGCACCTATTAGTCAGCTGTCCTAGTGGGTTGTCTCTGTCCTGAACTCAATGTGTACCTATTAGTCAGCTGTCCTAGTGGGTTGCCTCTGTCCTGAACTCAATGTGCACCTATTTGTCAGACGTGCTGGTGAGTAGTATTCGTCCTGTGGGGAGGTTTGCTGACCTGACGTCGGAGGAGGTGACTGACCTATTCCTGTGTGTGCAGCGGGTCAGTGTTGACTTACAGCAGGCCTACAGTGGGACGGCCCTCACCATTGCCATGCAGGACGGCAGGGATGCAGGACAGTCAGTGGAACACGTCCACGTGCACATATTGCCAAGAAAACCTGGCGACATTGTGCCCAATGATGACATCTATAAAAAGGTGTGTGTATGGGAGGTGGGGGGGGGGGGGGGGGGGGGGTTGTTCAGACCTTTCTTGAATACACTGTTGTAAATTTTACACGTTTTATTTGTAATGTAATTACATAATTTTTATATACCAAAACAATTGAAGGAATGGGATCTTGTATACACAGTACATATGATTAAGTCATTGGTTGCATGTAGTGGAAGGGGTGTGTGTGTGTGAGGGTGTATCCTTGTGTCCCGGCAGCTGGCCACACACGATGGAGAGGAGGGTGCAGAGGAACAGGAGAAGTGGAGGAGTTTTGAGGAGATGAAGGAAGAGGCAACCCGACTGGAGCAGCTGTTCTCTGCACCAGTGTGAGTGACAAGTGTTGTTGGAGGCTGTTTGGAACAACGGAGACTTCACAGCGGGACAATCAGACAGCTACAGTAATTCACACCCACACCCACACCACAGGCATCAACATCTCAATACATGAACTTCAGCATAATTGACAGAGTAGAGGCTGGACCTAGTTCACTCAGCACATCTGTTTTATGTTTGCTAATCCAATTATTCTGTTGTATATGGATGATTAGAATTGTACGTGCCTGGTTGGCAGATGAGCAGGAAACGCTGCAGGAATGCCTACCCAAAGTAAACATTGGCAGGCAGTGCACGGGCTTCTGTGGCTTTCAGGCACCACATTCCATTATTTCCCAAATGGCTTGGGGGAAACCCTGTTTGGGGTTGGGGTGAACTGTATACTAATCAAGTTTGCCTCTGGCACCAATCCTCAGCTGTTCTAAAGTCCTCAGGCACAGCTGTGACATCCTGATCTCTACCACAGTTAACAATATACACTAACACATACCCTAGAAGACCACGCCCACTCCATGGCTGAGGAGTAAGGTTGAGAACAGCTGGACGACCTCCTCTCAGCACTTTGACCCGCACAGCTTGCTAATGAACATGTATGTATGTATGTATGTATGTATGTATGTATGTATGTATGTATGTATGTATGTATGTATGGTGGACGTACAACTGACAGTGAGCTTGTAAAGATATAGAGTCACAAGAACCACCCCTTTGCTTCACGTGGTCACTATGGCAACACTCACCCCTTGGCTGTGCTGGACCACCATGGCTATATCCTGCACATTGTTGTAAGTAGAGATCTTCACGGAGCCAAACTCTGTGATTATGTCATCTTTTTCCAGCCCCTACAGGTTGAGGGGGGAGGGAATGGTAGGGGGATACAGTGATGACAACAATATCATACATGTACCAAATAAAGTGTCCACATTTGCTAGTGTGTGTGTGTGTGTGTGTGTGTGTGTGTGTGTGTGTGTGTGTGTGTGTGTGTGTGTGTGTGTGTGTGTGTGTGTGTGTGTTAATTGCCTAATGCTTGAGACAGTTCATTGAGTGCACACCTGATTACATCGGTGGCCAGGTTACCATGGTTACAAGCAGACCATGTTAGAAGGCCAGGGGAAGCACCTCCTGTAAGTATTGACTAGGTGCACACACGCACAAGATAAAGTTGGATGCCACTTGGCTTGCCAGCCAACCTGATTAGCATCCTCTATGGAAGAGTCTGATGGCATGTGCTTCCAAGCACTCCTCAGCAAGCCCTGCCCTCCTATAGCCGTCTCTGAGTTACCATGCAACCTTGGAAGGAAGAATCCACTACACTTTGCTGACAGTTGCAGTTTTACACACCCAAATAGAAAGACCCTGGGTCCAAACAACACCTAACGTCTCCATAGCAACCAACAAGGGGAAAGAGAAGTGCCCAGATGGACATACTTGGGTTAACTGGATTCCTCTGGGCACAGCCAAAGCTCCTGCCTCCACCGCTCTCCATCTCTCTCTCTCTCTGCAGCAGATGGCAAAGTAGTGTGGATGATGTCATTCTCCCTCTCTCCATGTCTGGCATTCATGCATGCATACCTCACCCACTCCACATGGGGCAGATCTCAGCTGTGCCCGCCCATGGGGCAGGTCACATTCTAATTGATAAAGTATGTTAAGTGTTAGTTTCAGTTATTATTTTCTCTTGTCCCACCCACAAATAAGCCACAAGATGAGCTGGGTTTCCAGGAAGCAGAGACAGATACCTCGTCACAGACAGACAGCCAGCCATGGCTGCACTCCTTGATTAACACACTGCCTTAACAGACCACATTATAATCTCATATAGAAGGCTATGGCGACTGTGACACACACCACGGTGTTTGCAAACAAACAAACATACACACCACAGAGAGAGAGAGAGAGAGAGACGAAGGAATGTGTGACACTGCATGTTCACATGTTTCCGGGCCAGCAAATATCAACACAAGGAGTGAGTGAGTTGATGAGGTGAAGTATGAAACAGCAGTTGCTGTCCCACTAGGCAAGCCCTGCAGCTATCACAGAACCAATCAGTTCCAGCACATACAAGTGATCCCATACCTACACACCTGATGGAGGCAACATGGCCAAAGTAAGGAGGGACCTAGACCATCGGAGATCAATAGGTTGTGTTCCTTTCACCCCCAAACATGTACATTGTCACAATCCCCTGGGTGGATGACACCCAGTGGGGGGGAGGGAACTGGCTGCATAGTCAGTGGAGGATGAACAACAAAAACCAATTGTTTCTCTATTGATATCCATCTGTTCCTATTGGGACAACAGTAGTTTAAAAATATAGTCAGTGGAGGAGAGAACTGGCTGCATAGTCAGTAGAGGAGAGAGAACTGGCTGCATAGTCTGTGGAAGAGAGAGAACTGGCTGCATAGTCAGTGGAGGAGAGAGAACTGGCTGCACAGTCAGTAGAGGAGAGAGAACTGGCACAGTCAGTGGAGGAAGAGAACTGGCTGCATAGTCAATGGAGGAGAGAACTGGCTGCATAGTCAGTGGAGGAGAGAGAACTGGCTGCATAGTCAGTGGAGGAGAGAGAACTGGCTGCATAGTCAGTGGAGGAAAGAGAACTGGCTATAGTCAGTGGAGGAGAGAGAGCTGGCTGTATAGTCAGTGGAGGAGAGAAAAATGGCTGCATAGTCAGTGGAGGAGTGAGAACTGGCTGCATAGTCAGTGGAGGAGAGAGAACTGGCTGCATAGTCAGTGAGATGTGGTTTGTAATAACTTCTATTAGAAAGAAGCCATATTGATTATGTAATATTGGATGTACCCATTGTCATGACGACTGCTAGCCATCTCGCCCACCAGGTTTGGCTGATGGTTCATGTCGGCACACAAAGTCACACACCACCGATACATGCTGGTCTACTAGTTATGGGGTCGGGGTGTACTCACGGCCACGGCAGCTGGAGAGCCAGGTGTCACCATGTCAACCCTTGCAAATCCTTGATTATCTTCCATTGCTGGAAGGGGAGGAGTGACCACACCCACTCCAGAGGGATTGGTGCTCTGTTTCTCCTGTCTGGCAGCCTCATGGAGCTGGTGTAGCCGCACCTCTATCTCAGACATCACAGCCTTGTGGTCATTCTGAAGGCCTACAGTGGGAGAGAGCCTGCATGCTAATAGAGTTAGATGAAGAGGTGGGCTTTTAGCAGTCCGGCAAAGCCACACCCCCACATGGACATAGAGAAGGTCCGATTGAACTATAATGTAACTCCTACAAATTTAGTCCAATCAGATTGCTCAGAGCCCTTTTTTTTATTGTTCCCACCCATGCCACAGAATAGCCTCAAGCATGCAATAACTATTTCCATTCCCTTCAAGTTGAATGTTCTCACTTGAGAGTCAGAATGTTTATGGACTTGGAATGTTTGCATTGAAATTCCATTTCCTTGAGCTGCTGGCAGGCCAGCAGACAGAAAGGCAGAAAGAAGAAGTGTTGTAGCGTGCAAGGTCCTATCCAGTAGTGTGGGGGTGTGGCTACAGCAGACTAGGTCCAACCCAACTTATGGTTACTATGCTAATCTGCATAACAACATGTGTTTGTCTGGTTGGTTACATGGTAGGACTCACAGATGATCCTGTTCCTAGCTAGCCTCACAGAGTATAAGTCAATGTCACTCCTGGGGAAGCCCTCACTGTCCACCAGGGCTCCCTGCATACCAACTCCCTGTTGCTACAGACAACCGTTTAAAAACACCACTGGGTAATGGACTATAAGATGCAGACGCATTATAGGCTTACGCTTTCAAGAATGTCACTAAACTCCTTAATTTCCAGCTCAATGGAGTCTCTCTTGGCCATGAGCTCCAAGGCTGTTAGCCCCTTTAAGGAGGACAAAAAATCGTCAGACATTTTCACAGACCAGTGTGACGACCTTCGACCTCTCTGGAAGTGTTTGGGGAAGGATGGTGTGTCGGTATGGGGAGGGCGAGCTGCTGTGGGGATGAGCGTCCATGCACCAGCTGGCGCTGTGGTGCGCTGGAGACACCTGTACGCGGTGTGTGCTCTGCTAGTGGTGTTTGCTCTTGCCACTGGAGGACTGTACTTGATGGCTCTGTCTCTGCCCCACAGCATCAGTGGAGAAAGGTGGTGGTGGGGGGGGGGGGGGGGGGGGGGGAGGTGGGTGTGTGTGTGGAGGCAGTGAGCATAGGCAATGGATTGTTGTGGTCTGTCAGTGCCAGATAAGGTGTGTGTGTGGGGGGGGGGGAGGAATAGGTGTGGCCTAGTGTGACTCATCCCTTGCCCATTTCCCTACAAAGTCAAATCATATCAGCCATAAGTACCATAAATAGATCACATCATTTTTCACCACCACCTAACACGGCTGGACAGGAAGAAAATGAATTTGATGATTAAAAAACCATCCTTGGTGTATGCTTCTACTTAAGAGCAGGTTTCGTTTGGCCTGATGGTGTGGCCAAGTGTGACCCAGCCCATGGCCAAAGGGTTTGCTGAGTGCCATATTTGGTATAGCCTGACACACCCAGAGGAAGACATGTGGCCAGGTGGGACTCAACTCTAGGTTCAAGGGTTTGCCCTAAGTACCATTTTTGGCATTTGTACCTCACCTCTCCCTATAAGGGGTGTGGCCAGGTGTCCCAAACTTTTGGGTTGAAATGTATCGTTGGTGTAGGATGTATCCACACAGAAGGACGGGTTTTATTTGGTATACTGATTTGGGAGGAAGTGGATAAATATGAACATCCACACATACACACAGACTATTTTTTAACTTGACGCACCGAAAAGAGGAGGTGTGACCAAGTGGAGCCCAGCCCATGTTGTTCCCTGTATCATGCTGTGTATGTGTGTATGACAAGGTTAGGCCCTTATGTCCAAGTGTTTTTCTGAAGTAACATTTTTGGCATTTTTAGCATGGCATACCAAGGGGAAGAGGTGTGGCCAGGTGGGACCTATCCTATGTTACTCTCGGAATAAAGTTGTGTATACATACCACATTTTATATCTGCAGCTTCAAAAGTTTCTCTGGTCTAAATATCATTTTTTGGTTATTTTTGTTTAGCCCGACACAAACATAGAAAGGGGTGGGGCCATATAGCTGTACTTAAAGGTTCACCTGGTGACACTGATTCCAAATATATATACACGTGGGTTCGTGGGTCCTACTCAGCTTGTTCAAGCATGAATCACAGATACACTAGCAGACAGACAGACAGACAGACAGACAGACAGACAGACAGACAGACAGACAGACAGACAGACAGACAGACAGACAGACAGACAATTTAATCTTTATAGTTTAATACTGGCATATTCTTTGATTGTTAAATACTGTCTTTCTGTCTTTGGAGGAGTTGATCACTCTGCCATAAAAGGTGCTGTTGTTCATTGTCTGATGTATCTCCTCTCTCCACTCCCTCACCCCCTTCCCCCCCCCCCCCCCTAACCCGGGATACTGCAGGGCTGAGGAGGAAAGGATATTCTTCCCCACGTCACTGGAGGATCTCAAGTCACTTGCAGTAAAGCTTCAGCGGTTCAAGGAAGAATACTTCTTCACTGTTCTGATGTTCTTCTCAGCAGCCTACCTCTACAAGCAGACATTTGCTATCCCTGGCTCCTTCTTCTTGGTAAGGAGGAGGGAAAGTGGTGTTGGTGATGGGATGGGGGGAGGGGGGCGGGGTCACTGGGCTGCTGAACCTATGCAGTGTAAACCTCACACTCTATCTCTGCCCCAACTTCAAACCAAACCCTCTTGTTGGAGCGTCCACATCCTCTGTGGCAGTGTGTGTGACCGGAGGTGTGTGTGTGTGCCGTGTGTGGACAGAGTGGCTGAGTAGTTATGCCCTTGGACTCACAACCCCAGGGTTGCGAGTTCAAACCCAGCACTGACAGGAAAATTTCCCTGTCCTTCAACATCTTCCCACACCAGTCTACCCAGTTGTGATGGGGACCTGGAATTTTCTGGGGTGCAAATTCACCAGCCATGACTTGTCAATCAGCTAAGGGTCCAGGTGGGACTACGGGTGCCCACACCCATAAGCTGAGAGTCTTGGTCAGTCCTCCTGCGAGTTCCTAGCCCGGCTCCTGGAGTTTGCTTGCACTGGCTCGTAGTGCCTACTTAGTGCACAGGCACCCTGAGTATGTCAGGTGTGCGTGACCGTGTTGATGGTAGCTAGACAATTTGCATTTTGCATTTTGTGTGTGTGCCATCAGTTCCTGGTTAATAGTTGACCTTAGCAAGAAACCTGCAGAAATCACATGCTCTAGTGAAATCTGAAACTGCTTGATTGCAAGTTTCAGGATGTGTGTGTGTGTGTGTGTGTGTGTGTGTGTGTGTGTGTGTGTGTGTGTGTGTGTGTGTGTGTGTGTGTGTGTGTGTGTGTGTGTGTGTGTGTGTGTGTGTGTGTGTGTGTGTGTGTGTGTGTGTGTGTGTGTGTGTGTGTGTGTAAGCGTGTGGGTATAGTCCTCATCTGGTGATTGTGCTCACATTTTACATGTTTGTTTGTGTTGCATGTTCATGTTTGTTGACATCTACTCTGTCTCATGTTTGGCATCCCCTGTCAGCGCTGTGTGTATTTTTGGGTGGGTATGAGTGAGGGTGTGCGTGCGCTATGTCAGACCGTTTGTAATGATTGGTGTGAGCCATCCAGCCTAACAGAGGCAGTGGCTTCACCAAGATTCCCGGCATCCCTCCCCTCCCTCCCCCACCCCCCCCCTCAGCTCTATGCTGCTGCCCACTGCATCTGCATTGTGATTCCACTGGCTCCTCAAGTCATTCAGCCATTGTCAATCTGCGACTGATCTGATCTTGGTAGCTTGATTGCTGTTTGGGGGTGTGTCATAATGTGCCCACCCCCACCTGTGACCACCAGTGATGCTCACTTGACCTCGAGATAGCTGCAGGTGTGATCATGCACATTCAGATAGACAGGCGGACAGATGGACAGACAGACAGGCGGATGGATGGACAAAATTTTAAAAATAACATTTCCATTCATTTATCTCCATATACATGTCTCCATGGTGTGCATGTGTGTGATGGGTCCCCCGCTAGTCATGTGTGCTAGGTTAGAAGCTAACTGAGTGTTGTTTACTAGTGGTCCCAAATTGAGTGGGTGTGGTTCTCTTGGCCATAATTGGGCCTATTTGTGCCAAACAACTTCACTCTTGTGATCTGATATGCTTGACCTCTGCAGCCCTGGGGCTATTATGCTTCAAAAGGGGGAACTTCATGCTTCAGCTGTTTCTCTTATCTTCTTGCTGTGTCAGTTGTGGTGGCTTGTGGTGAGTGACCTTTAATGGCCCTAGGGTTTAATCATTTGCCAGGTTTCTTTGTTGAATTATAACAGTAATCTTAATTATGACACTATTAATTAGCACCATCTGTGGAAAATAAGAGTTCGTTTTATAAATTTTGAATGTACACTTTCTGTTGGTGTTGTCTGTCAATACTTCTGGTTGTTAAGTGATCAGTGCAGGACCAACCAACAGCTGTGTATTCAGAATAGTTGTTGCTATGGGAACCTATGAAAATTCAATTATTATATGAGAACATAAAAAGGAATTCTTGAAGGACTTTATTTTCTTATTTTAGTGTTGTAATTGGTTGCAGGACCAGCAGAGATGTTTGCTTTAATTAGCTTAGTTGAGGTAACTGTGCAGTTTAGGAAGAGAATCAGAGCTATCAACTCGTCAATTCCAAGAAGCTTAGCTCCTCTTGCTAGTGGCTAACTCAGTTAGGAGGATTCAATGGCTGTACTTCCGTACATTCTCACTTAAAATAACCTGTAACTAGTCATGACCTCACTAACTAGGAATTATTGTGAGATACACATAAACAAAGTTACACATTTGTGTATCTTCTCAACAAGACCTGGGTTCTTCCCAGGGGCCTATGGAGCATTCCACAAAGAAGGGGATAGTTGAAGATATGCAACATTTTCAAGAGTTTGTGTACTTGATGAGTAGGACACACACACACACACACACACACACACACACACACACACACACACACACACACACACACACACACACACACACACACACACACACACACACACACACCTCATGTACACCCGTACATTTGAGTATGAACTAATGACTTAGCTAACTAAATACATTCCCAACTCTTCCTTCTTCATTATTGTCTTAATATTCCCAACTCTTCCTTCTTCATTATTGTCTTAATATTCCCAACTCTTCCTTCTTCATTATTGTCTTAATATTCCCAACTCTTCCTCCTTCATTATTGTCTTAATATTTAATATTTTTAGTAAGAGTGTTTACTGGGGTTGTAATCAAGCCTCTCTCTGCCTCCCTCCCTCTACTTCCTTCCCTCCCCACTCTCTCTCTCTCTCTCCTACTCCCTCCCTCTCTCTCCCTTTCCCCCCTCTATATCTCTTCTTCTCCCTCCTTCCCTTCCTCTCCTTCCCTCCCTCTCTCCCTCCCTCTCTCCCTCCCTCTCTCCCTCCCTCTCTCCCTCCCTCTCTCCCTCCCTCTCTCCCTCCCTCTCTCCCTCCCTCTCTCCCTCCCTCTCTCCCTCCCTCTCTCCCTCCCTCTCTCCCTCCCTCTCTCCCTCCCTCTCTCCCTCCCTCTCTCCCTCCCTCTCTCCCTCCCTCTCTCCCTCCCTCTCTCCCTCCCTCTCTCCCTCCCTCTCTCCCTCCCTCTCTCCCTCCCTCTTTCCCCCTCTATATCTCTTCTTCTCCCTCCCTCCCCTCTCTCCTCCCTCCCTCTCTCTGTCTGTCTTTCTCCCTCCCTCCCTCTTCCCCCATTCTCTCCCTCCCTCCCTCTCTTCCTCCCTCTCTCCATCCCTCCCTCCCTCTTTCTCTCTCCCTCCCTCTCTCCATCCCTCTTTCTCTCCCTTCCTCTTCCTTTCTCTTCCTCTCTCTTCCCCCCTCTCCCTCCCTCTCTCTCCATCCCTCTCTCCAGAATGTCCTGGCGGGTGCTCTCTTTGGCCTCTGGCTTGGTCTGGCTGTGGTGTGTGTGCTGAGTGCAGCGGGTGCCTCTTGCTGCTATGGCCTCTCTCTCATGTTTGGCAAGGACCTAGCCTCTGCACTCCTCAGTCAGCACATACGCCCCCTACAAGCCAAGGCAGGGACCTGTGTCACCCTCATAGCTGTGTGTGTGTATGCATGTGTGTGGGGAATCTTGTTGTGAACATCCCTGTGGTATTCCCTGGTTACTGGACTATGGCCTTGCTAATTGCACGATGTGGGACAGATGGACTGGCATCCCGTACTGTTCTATGTATATCTATAAAAGATTCGCAAGAAAATGAAATCTTTCAAAGCCAAGAAGTTGAATTTTTTACATGCTAAGTCAATGACCAAAATTGCATGCTGGAATGTCC
Source organism: Lycopodina hypogea (assembly GCA_963969325.1). Taxonomy (NCBI): domain Eukaryota; kingdom Metazoa; phylum Porifera; class Demospongiae; order Poecilosclerida; family Cladorhizidae; genus Lycopodina; species Lycopodina hypogea. Next base: position 745,515 of record OZ017793.1, on the reverse strand, counting down.
ATACTCTCGGAACCCTCGGTGACCAGAGGGCACAACTACTTGCAGCCATTAAGACCATGAAGGAGAAAAAAATCGAGCTCCTGGCCCTTTCTGAGTCCCATTGGACAGGGTGTGGCATTACCAGGATCCGATCTACCACCATCCTTCATTCTGGATCACCCTCCAACCATGTTCGCGGTGTTGCCGTAGCAATGAGTCCATGTGCTTGCTCATCTTGAGAGGCTGCTGGTAGTGTCATCCATCCCAGCTCTGAGCGCATCATCCGTACTCGTGTCAAGACTCGTCTATCATATGCCTCAGTCATCGCCATCTATGCCCCCACCAACCCTGTCTCTACCAATGCAGAAGCTAGTGTGCAATCTGATAACTTCTATGACCTGCTCTAAGATACCCTGTCCTCTGTTCCACCTAGAGATATGGTCATCATCTTGGGTGACTTTAATGCTCATGTTGGTTCCGACTCTATGTCGCATAGTTCAGTGATTGGTCCTCATGGCCTTGGTGAGTGCAATGAGAAAGGGACGAGGCTCTTGGACTTATGTGTGAGAAACCAGATCTTCATTACCAACACGTGGTTCCAGCACAAGCCACTCCATCAGGCGACTTGGTACCGCAATGGTGGCCTCTCTAAACCTGGTCACATGATGGACTTCGTCCTTGTAAACAGTTGGTTTCACTCCTCTGTGCTTGATACCTGAAAGTTTCTCTCCACCTACCATGTGTCTGACCATGAAATGGTTGTTGTTATTGTTGTTGTAGCCAGAGTCACTCGTCGTCGTCCAAGTCCAGCCGGAGAAATCGGGCCACGCTGGTTCGCCAAGTTGGTCTGGAATTTGTCACGGAGCATTGGCCTGATGGTTTTAGCATCGCCATCAGGGGGTTGAGTTGTCAGATGGTCTGGTCTCTCATGATGGTGATGTCATCTGCATAGCTGATAAGAGTGACATTGTCCTGCGGGGCTGGCAGTGAGCTCATGTAGGAGTTGAAGAGGGCCGGAGACAGCACACCCCCCTGGGGTACTCCCTGCCGCACCTTTCTTTTCTTGGATGTCTTCCCCCTGAACTCGACGTAGGTAGATCTTCCATTGATGTAGGCGGCGAGCCATTTCTTGATGTAGTTGGGGGCGTTGGTGTTGTAGATGTCGCCCAGCAAGACCTCATAACTCACAGTGTCAAAGGCCGACGTGAGGTCGAGGGCAATGAGCACGGTTATCTTGCAGGGCTGGGGCAGTTGAGTCCGGTACTGATCTTGTGTGTGACGCAGTTGAGGGCTGTGGTGGTGTTGCGGCCACTACGGAAGCCATGCTGGTGGTTGGCTAGCGGGGGGTGTTCTTGTAGGCGCGGCAGCAGAAGTTTCTCTACCAGCTTGGCGACAGGGGACAGCAGTGCGATCGGGCGGTAGCTTTTGCCTTGATCTGCAGGCTTGCCTGGCTTGAGAAGCGGGATTATGCATCCCTCTTTCCACTGCGTGGGTATCTTGGTTGAGTTGATGGAGAGATTGATGACTCTCATGAGGTAGCGGAGGCCTGAGGCACCCAGATGCTGGAGGTGGATCAGAGCCAGGTCGTCTGGTCCTAGGGCTTTTGATGCCTTGGTTCTCTTGAGTGCCAGTTGCACCTCGTCTGGAGTGACTTCCACTTCTTCTGGATTCAGATGGTGGAATTTGCGGAAGATTTGCCGCTTGGTCCTGGAGGTGGTGGCGGGGCGGGGTGTATACTGAGCATTGAAGAGCTTGGTGCACCGCTGGTTGTCCCAGACGAGCTTGTCATTGGGCGCGTTTTCATCGCGGAGCTATATCCAAGAACAGAACCATGTTTTGTTCAAGGATGCAAGACCCAACACTTCCAAGTCACTCGTTCAACACCTTTTCTGCTTTGGAGTGGGCCATGCCAGCCAGCCTGCTCCGGATTCTCCTCCTTCGAGCTGGCATTGAATCAAACCCTGGCCCAGGTCAGGCTCAGCAACAACCTGCAACAACTCATCATTCAGTCTGGTCCAGATCAACATCTGTGGTCTACGAGGGAAGATGGATACACTGATTGACTACATGACCAGAAACAATATCTTCATAGCCGCAGTCCAAGAAACCCTGCTAAGACCAAACACCACTCTGCGGCTTCCATCCGGGTTCTCCATTGTTCGTGTGGACAGGCCAGCAGACAGAGGCAAGGGAGGAGGTCTGGCCTTCATCATCCATCAGTCAGTAAATTTCAAAACACACCAACTACCACTTACAACAGACCCACACCTCGAGCAGCAGGCCATAGTCGTCAACACAGAGTCTATGAGCATCACCATCATCAACCTGTACTGCCCACCAGCCTCATCCTGCTCACCTGGCTATCAGCTGAGTCTTGACCTCCTGCTGCAGCTTGAGGACACAATCATCTTGGGGGACATTAATGCCCATCATGAACTCTGGTTTTCAGAGCTCTCCAAGGACACCCATAGGGGCCTGATTGCAAGAGAGATAGAGGGCTCCACCTTCGCTGTGCTCAATGAAGACTCCACCACCAGTCACAGCATCAACATCAAGCTCTCCAGATATTTCACTGGCCAGTCTCGCACTCTTCCCAGGGACAACTTGGGAAACTGCTGCTGCCCTTGGCTCAGATCACATGGCCATCCTGGTCTCCCTACAGCGCGAGTCAGTCAAGGTGACCAACAACCGCACCTTCATCAACTTCAGCAAGGCCGACTGGCCGGCCTTCATTGGCCTGAGCGAGGAAGCCTTTGGCAGAGAACCCACACCAACCGATGTCTATGTTGGTGAGCTCCGATTCCAACAAATATTGAAGAAGGCTGCTGCCAGAACCATTCCAGCCGGCTGCATCCGCGAGGTCCAGCCGTTCTTCCCAACTGAAGTGGCAGTTCTTGCTCAGGAGCGGGACGACCTCCAGGCCAACCTCCCCGGAGACCCGCACATCCCACAGCTGACCAAGGAGATCGACAAGGAAGTCACCTCATACCGGCAGAGCAAGTGGGAGGAGTATCTGAGCGGAGTGGACCTCAAGAGCGGCGCAAAATATCTGTGGTCCACAGTGAAGAACCTCTGCGGTCAACAACGAGCTCCAGACAACCAACCCGTGACCATGAAATGGTTGTTTCCACCATTGGATTCAAGATTAAGGCCAAACGCCATCAGAGTAGAGTTCCTCTCCGTCAGACTACTGACTTGCCTCCACTCACAGATTCAGTTTAGGTCCACTCTGGCTGAGGGTTTTCATTGTGTTGGCCAGTCAGAGTCCCCTGAGTTGTCATGGAATGATTTCAAGGCTGCCATGAGTGACGCTTACAAGACCTTGCCAGAGCTCTCAAAGAAAAAGAAGGAAGATTGGGTGACAGATGAGCTGCTGAATTTGTCCAAGAAGAAGAAAGATGCTTGGCTTCTCCTCTGTGGGGTTGGGAAGAGTGACGACTCCCTAAAGTTGAATTATCACCATCTGTGTAGTTGACCAAGACTGCTGCTGAGAAAGCTTGAAATGCTTGGTGGAGTGCACGTGCAGTTGGAGCAGAGAAGTGTGCCTGGGCTGCAGAGCAGTGTGGCCATGGTGGATCACTTATTAGGGAGCTCTGGTTACTGAGGAAGAGTGCATCTAAGCCATCCACGTTCACCTTATTAGCCAGAGATGGGAACAAACTGACCGGAGATGATGACAAGCTACAACATTGGGAGGAACACTTCTCTGATGTCGTCAACTGTAAGTCAGAGGTCAGCGTGGCAATTTTGAAGGCTTTGCCTGTGCTCGAGCCTCTTTCTGCATTGAATGATGATGTGTGTGTGAATGAGTTGAGTGACAACCTGACAGAGGAGGAGATTGCTGAAGCAATCTCTCAGATGCGGAAGGGAAGGGCTCCAGGCTTGGATGGAATATCGACTGAGATGTTGAAGTTGGGTGGTGCAGAGTCTGTCAGCTGGCTGAAGACTCTTGCAGATGGAATATGGAGAACAGAGATGGTGCCAAGTGACTGGACGAAGCAGCTGCTCATACCCATCCACAAGAAAGGAAGTCGTACTATCTGTGACAACTATCGTGGTATTGCCCTCTTGGGCATCCCAAGTGAGATCTTCTCTAGGGCTATCTTAAATCATCTCAAGCCTTATGCAGAACTCTTCCTCTGTGAAAACCAGTGTGGCTTCCGTCAAAGTAGAGGTTGTGCGGATCAGTTGTTCTTTCTGCGGGTTCTGTTCCACAAGTCAATTTACATCTGCTTCATTGACCTCAGAAAGGCTTAGGACTCTGTGAACTGCAATTCTCTCTGGACTGTGTTACAGCATTCCTACGGCATCCCCCACCAAACCTATTTCCATCATTCGTGCTTTACGTGAACATTCAGTGGCAGCTATCAGGTGCTATGGGAAGACTTCAGATGAGTTTGCCATCACAAGTGGTGTCTGTCAGGGCTGTGTACTGGCCCCCACACTCTTTAATCTCTACTTTGATGTGGCAATATGTGTGGCACTGGAAAATGGCCAGCCGAAGGGCAGTGTGAGAGTGGCTTACCTTCATGGTGCTAAGTTGGTGGGCAACCACAGGAAGCTACAGCATGAGGCCCTAATCTCTGATTTGGAGTACGCTGATGATATGGCCTTGGTGGCTAAGTCATGGGATGATATCAAGTCCATGCTGGATGACGTGTCAATACGGTGTAGAGATTTAGGACTCACCATCAGCTGTAGCAAGACTAAGCCTCTGGCAGTGCTGCCATCAGACCTCTATCCAAAGCCTGTGCCGATCAATCTATTTCCTGATGATGACTCTGTAGAGGTGGTGTCCAATTTTCAGTACCTTGGCAGCATTGTGCAAGACAACTGTGGCACAGCGATTGAGGTGGACTCTAGAATCTGCAAGGCTTCTAAGGCCTTTCGTTCCCTGTGCTGTATTCTCTGGTACCAGCGCAAGATAAAGACTCTCACCAAGCTCCACATTTTCAATGCTGCTGTCCTCCATGAACCCCTATTACATCGATTGCAGGGTTTTGTGATGCGTTGCCTCAGGATCATCCTTAGTAGGGCTAGGGCTAGGGTGTCCATAAGGGAGAAGAAATGACACACCACCATCAGGAGAATGGCTAAGCAACAGAAACTCTCCTCATGCTCTCCCAGTGCAGACTCCGCTTCCTTGGCCACATCTTTCAGATGAAGGATAGTCACCTACCAAAACAGCTGTTGGTGTGTGCCCCTGTGGATGGTAAACATGCAGCAGGTGGGCAGAAGTAGCGCTGGAATGATCTAGTATCAAGGGACTTGAAAAGTTATAAGCTTTCAGAGAACTGGCGTGAGTGTGCACACAGCCGTAGTTTATGGTAAAAAGTCGTCCATAACTGTGCAGAGTCCCTCAATATGCTTGCTGAGAAGGAAGAGAAGAGATGGAAAGATGAGAGGAAGAAACTGAGAGAGAGGAGACAAGTTGATGCTGAGGTGGCACCTTGCTGTACCCATCCTTCATGTGTTTTTGTCGCTGTGAACAAGACTGATCTAACTAACCGCACACGTCAGAAACACATGCTGCCGTTAATGTCCATGTGTCAGTTCTGCAAGCAATTATTTCATCATCAGGGTCTTCATAACCACCAAAGACATTGCAACAACAGACCATGTGCAACATAACTTCTTGGCCTATACCACTCCTACCATGTGTGGCAAGTGGAGTGCATACAGCATATGGATGGGTGGGTGGGTGTGTGTGTGTGTGTGTGTGTTCTGTCATATTCATTTGGTTTTGTAATGACACTCCAGCCCCCTCACTCTCCTCCACTTCCTTTAGGATAATAATATCTACCCTCTGATGAACCATGTACCCTCTTATAATGTTTAGTGCCCACTTCCACAGTGAGGCCCACACTTACTTCCTGCAGTGGACAGTGTGGCTTCCTGTGGAGGAGGAAGCCTGTGAGCATGTTTGTTTGTGTGAAGTCATTAGTGCCTGTGTTGAGTGGACTATACTGCATCCACTGGAAACTCCCTCCAATTAGCTGTCAGCATGTTTTCATCCAATCTACATCTTCTTTTTCCTTTTTTTTTTTGTTTTGCTGTTTGTGCAAAAGCTGTGATATTAGGTGGATTCTGGCCCACCTTTGATCTGAACAATGAAAAGAGTTCTGCATAACTGGTTAATTGGTGTCATGCTATCCCAAACTTGATTGAAGACCCAGGGGGCATCTGGCTTGTACTCTAGTCAACATCCCAAAGTATTACAGTTTCAATTCAGACCCTAGAGAGGACACAAAGGAATTTAATAGTATTGCCTTCCCTTCCCTTCTCTGTGACGTGGTGAAATGGAGCTATTGGGAAAATTACTGGCATAATTACCCTCATAGAGTGCACAGTGTGGTGCCAAGATTCTTCTTCTTGCATATGAGAATTTCTTCTCTATTTGTTGACTTTAGCCTGATGTGTCAGTTGTCCACGAGGAGGTAGTCAACATGAGCTGGGTGGACTGGTGTGGGAAGATGTTGATGGACAGGAAAATTTTCATGTCAGTGCTGGGTTTGAATTCACAACCCATGGGTTGTTAGTCCAAGAGCATAACCACTCAGCCACCACACACACCACGGCGCCAAGACCAAGGTGTGAACGGAGGTAACCCACCAATGTGTGACTGCAATGAGAACGTCCTTGTAGAATTCCATGGTGGACCTCCTCAGCCCATAAAGATGCTTCTGTTAGGAACACACACCTGAGAGTCCCAGAATAGTCTTAGCTAACTCCTCCTCCTCATACCATATTGCCTTGTATTGATATTTCCAACAGAATATTACCTGTTTGAAGAATGCCCACCTGCTGGATATTTGCCGGGTACCACTGCTGGTGTTTACTAACTCTCAGCAGATATTTATCTTTTGTGTTGCTATTGAATGCTAAGTCTCTGTAGCTGCACAGCTGCTTGAAAGGCCGTGCAGTATTCCCCCTGGTCTTTAGACATTACACACATGCACGCACACACCTTGAACCTTGAAGCTGCCCATGGTACGAAGTACCATGATGGCAGTGTCCTGGATGAATCCAGGACCAATGGCAATAAACTTTGCTTATGACTGCATCACACAGGGGAAAAAAAGGATGGCAAAAGGCAAAGAAATCTTCTCTTTTCTTTTGGCAGAATGAGGAACAGTAACCTTTAGCTTAGCTCTTACAAGCTTATGGTCAGTCCAGCAGTTTGCTCCCCTCATCACCTGCACATCTCTGCAAACAACTCTCTGTTCAGCCCTCATCACGACAAAGTCTATCATGTGACATTTCTTTGTTGCTGGGTGGTTCCTTGATAGATTTTCTTCTTTTGGAACCAGGTATTCATGATTGAGAACTGATTTAATGCACAGAATTCCAAAAATTACGCTCAAGCCATGCTTCCCTATAACACCTTGCCATAGATTATTCCCTGTGTCCAACACACCCACCCTAGCATTGAAATCACCCAGCATAACAAGGATATCATTGTGTGGAATCCTATTGATTGTATCCTGCAAATCATAAAACTTGAGCTTAATGCTTGGAGGTGCCTTAGCTGTGGATGAGTAAGCACACACTACTGATACATAAGTGCCTGATGCCATTCCAGACCAACCTCCCTTTTTCTTTCATGTGTGTACCCACTTCAATCTAGCTGATATTATTCTTGAGCTAACTGCTTCCCACACCTCCCCTGCATTTTTCCATGCCACTGTAGCCTTTTCGTCCAATGCTATTCCAACACCCTCATTCCTATTAGCTCTTTCCTGATCCCCTTGCAGAAGACAACCAGAGTGCAGAAAGGTATATCTACCCACTGGCCACACATCCTTTCCAAACCACTTTGTCTCTTGGATCCCTGCAACAGACACACCATATTTCCTCAATTCTCCCATTAACAAATCTATCTTCCTATCAATCTTCCCAGGCTTGTCACTATGGTTACCATGCTTAGTTACATCCATTAGTTGCTTCCTACAGATCCACTCATCACCTGAACACTCTACTAAAAGTATGGACATTCCAGGTAGCTACTACTAAACTATTTCTATTTCTCTTTGATTTCTGCTTCATGTTCTGATCTTTGTCCCAAAGCAGTTCTTTATTACCAGTCTCTTGTGCTGAACTTTCTTAACTTTACTCCACACAGATTATAGACAGCTGCTTGTCAAGACTTAGCCACAAATGTTTATAACAAATGAGGTACTTGACTAGTTGGTAGGGCTTGTAGATAGTACAGGTAAATAAATGCAGTGGTAAATGAAATTAATTTATATGCAAACCTAGTGTTAAATGAAATTATATTTATAGAATAAAATGACAAGGTTAAAGTTCTAAATTGAACTTTACTTATAATAACTAGTACAATTTGGAGGAAGATAATATAGCAATCATTCAAAAATTCAAATTTTGTGCTGAACTTTCTTATCTTTGGTTTGAAACACATCAACAAAGTGAACTATTATCAAAATCTGGACAACTCCACAGATTATAGACAGCAGCTTGTCAAGACTTAGCAACAAATGTTTACAACATGTGTTACCACGGTTACCACAATAGGTTACTTGACAAGTTAGTGAGGTACCAAGTTGGTGGGTTTATAGATAATATAAGTAAACAAATGTAGTGATAAATGAAATTAACTTATATACAAGTGGTAGTGTTGAATGAAATTAACTTATATAATACTCACTAATAATAATACCTGTGCAAGTTTAAAATGATTTCTGTTGTTATGGAAGTAGCCACTTGAAAGAGAATTTTAAGACTGGAATTATTCAAATTTCAGACTACCAACAGGTTCCAATTAATTAAGTACAAGTGAAAATATCTGTAGAATAAAATGAAAAGGTTAAACCAGTGCCAAATTAACTTAACTTATTATAACTAGTAGAACTTGGAGAGAGACAAATATAGCAGCCATTCAAAAGTTCAAATTTTTTTTTTTTTTTTTTTTTTTTTTTTTTTTTTTTACGAACACATGCACACACACACGAATGCATGCACATATCTGCACACACATGCACATTTACACGAATGCACACACACATGCTCACAAGTAGGAGTGTGGATTAGTGATCATGATGGTTCATGCTGTAGTTTGTTATTTATAAGTGTGTATGTGTGTGTGTGTGCAGCTCAACGAGAACCGTGGGAGTCTCCTTTTTCTCCTTGTGTCCCTTCGTCTGCTCCCCATGACCCCCAACTGGCTGCTCAACATCGGCTCTCCCATCGTGGGGGTTCCCCTGCACCTCTTCTTCCTCTCCGTGCTCATAGGTGAAGCAATAGATAGAGGGAGGAGGGGAGGAGAAGGGGGGGGGGGGGGGTTAGGAGGGGGGTGGGAATGAGGAGGGAAGATAAGAGGATTGGGAAGAAGTGCTTGTGTTGATTAGCTGGACCACCAACACCACCAGGCTGTGATGAGGCCTTGCCCTGGCTGTGTAGATGCAATGGTGGCTGCCTATGTGTGAGCACACTTGCCTTGATAGTGAGGGGGCTTCTCAGGCATGCATGTTTGTCTAGTGCAGGCACAGCTAATCTAATATACAGCTGTTTACCTCCATAAATGGCTCATGTCTCGGCTAACGACACCAGACAAGTCGTTATAGCATTCCACTGACCAACGCTAGAATATGTGATCAGTGGTGTACATGGCAACTCTGTCAACCCAATCAACCATCTTGATCTGATCAGTTGGCATGACCCATCTTGTTCAATTAGAGAAGATGTTTTATTCTATTTAGGCAGTTGCTGACCCTGCAAGGTGCTGCTGCAGTGGGTAAACACAGGATAGCCTCCATGGAAGCCCGGACAGGATACCAGGAAGGATGTCATAATGAAAGTCCAGATGGACGTTCTGCTAGAGTTAGAGAAAGTGCACTGAAATGAAATAAACACAGTAAAGGAACTTAGGAAGCTTTGGTTCAGTGAACTGCAAGTGATTAATCTGTTTCTGTGCCTTCCTTGATACTATTGTTGCTGTGTTGGGCAGACTCGTGCACCCTCAGTGTGCCCTGCATGCACTAGCTGTCTGTCTCTCTTATTCAATTATTGAACGACTGCAGTGATCGGTGCTGGATTAGTTAGGGTTGAGTTGACTCAGCTAGGCCTGGCCTGGCCTGGCTGGCTTCATGGAGTCTTTGGGTGGGATTTTGTCATTCCACAGCTCCTTTAGGAAGTAACCACAAACCCACTCCACTTTGAAGTCTGGACCGGCTCCCCTCCTTTGTATCCGCCCAAGACCCCTTACCAGTTGAGAAGTCCCATTGCTTGGTGTGAAGTACCTACCTGATCTGACCTGGACACACACAGCAGTGTGCTCAGTGAAGTACCTACCTGATCTGACATGGACACACACAGCGGTGTGCTCAGTGAAGTACCTACTTGATCTGGCCTGGACACACAGCGGTGTGCTCAGTTGAGACAGTTCTCAGCCAGAGGTCACAGAGGGGGAGCATAATCAGTAGATTGATCACTGACATAGTTTGTTTTTGTTTTTATTTTTTTAATTAGGTGTAGTGTTTGATAGTGTCCACAGGAATCAGTCTTTCAGAGGTCACTGACATACAGGAGATGCTCAACACCTATTTGTGGCCTCTGGCAGGGAAGCCAGGGTAACTAGCGGGAAGTAGGGCACAAATACCCAACATTTATGCACCCCCACCATCCTGACACACCCACACATATTTCAAAGCTCTATATCAGTGGCACTTTTGTGCAGTAGTTTCTGTGAATACAACAGGACGGGACAGGATAATCTCCGCTAGAAACAGAGGTCATGTGCACAGCGTGTACATATACAGGTCCATGCCCGTGGGAAGTCGGGGAATATTGAAGGAAATATGTATATCCAATGGCTTTGTGTACACAAATACACAAGCAAACACACATACATATTGAGGTGGTGTTGTTTGCAATTTAATAACTGACGGTCTAAATAATTGTTTAATAAGGTTAGGATTCCACCTCTGCTATGGGCATAGGAATTATCCCAACATCTTTATAGGGCATGGGATCTTATTGCACTTCTAATTGGGTTAGAGTGTGTGTGGTGTGTGTGTGTGGTGTGTGCAGTGTGTGTGGTGTGTGCAGTGTGTGTGTGGTGTGTGCAGTGTGTGTGGTGTGTGCAGTGTGTGTGTACGGAGGAGTGTGTGTGATGTGTGTGTGTGTGCACGGAGGAGTGTGTGTGTGTGTGTGGTGTGTGCAGTGTGTGTGTGTGGTGTGTGCAGTGTGTGTGTGGTGTGTGCAGTGTGGTGTGTGCAGTGTGTGTGTACGGAGGAGTGTGTGTGATGTGTGTGTGTGCATGGAGGAGTGTGTGTGTGTGTGTGTGTGTGTGTGTGTGTGTGTGTGTGTGTGTGTGTGTGTGTGTGTGTGTGTGTGTGTGTGTGTGTGTGTAGGTCTTCAACTAACTGTCTCCAACAAGATGCAGCAGAAATAATTTTGTCTTTGCATGTTTTCCTATTTTATTGTAGACATCACTGTTGTGCTCGCTCACTCACTCACTCACTCACTCACTCACTCACTCACTCACTCACTCACTCACTCACTCACTCACTCACTCACTCACTCACTCACTCACTCACTCACTCACTCACTCACTCACTCACTCACTCACTCACTCACTCACTCACTGCACTACTTGAGACTGCCATTTTGTTTCAAGATAATGAAGTAAACGTGCAGCTTTGTTTGATTACTAGCAAGTTTGTTTGAGGTGAGAAAAGCTGCATGCCCCAAGGAATGAAGTAAATTTTAATTAAAGTTGAAGTCACTCACTCTACAATTCTAAAAGATTACGTTTTTCTTCTCCTGGTCTCTCCCTCAAGCTGGAATATCTCATTGCCTCTACTGGAAGTGGGTGTGGCTATGAAGCATAGCCAGCATTATGGCTTAGCTAGGTGCTATATAGCATAGCTAGCTAAGCTATATAGTGTGACTAGCTTGCTGGCTAGCCTAGAACATGAAAGTAGTTGTGCATCATAATCATGTGAATTTATTCTGAAAGGCATCAATTTGGTGTATGATATTTCAAAAACATGAATTTTGTTATTTACACCATTATATGCGATGGTGCACACACACACACACACACGCACACACACACGCGCACACACACACACACACACACACACACACACACACACACACACACACACACACACACTGGGTGCTTTATGCCTGTGACCATTCATTGTCTGTGGAAATTTGCTGGTGGATTAGACAGGCTCCTCTACAAACAGTGTGTCTTACTCTCCAGTGCAGCTGTGAAGCAGAGACTGTTAGGTTTTAAAGAATAATGGCACTGAAAGTTTAGCCAGCCGAATTTCCATTTTATCTATTCTTGCTTTAATCCAGCTCCCAGCTCACAGAGTCTGGGGCAGTAGAGCCAACCAATGGAAACCAATACTGTCTAATTGTGGCAGCTATAAATCAATTGCTAATCCGCCTCTCTTTTTTTTACCTTGCCGGACTTGTGTCTTGGGCCATGAATTTTGTGAGTTGTTTTTTGTTGGTATGGATAATTTGTTTATTCCCCCACCAGGGGTGCCACTTTCAGAGGGAAAATTTTTTCATTAGTGTTCACAGGAATACTTGTTCTTGTAGGTTTAGGAATCAGGATTGACTTCCCTAACAGAGCTGGCCATAATTGGGGGGGGCAGGGGAGGGCAGGGGAGGAAGGAATGAAAACACTGCACCATCACCACTCAACACAGCAGTAAGAGTGAGAGTGTACAGGCAACTGAATCACTTGCCTCATGATCTGGGTTGTTGGGAGGGAGTCTGTAATAGGCGAGTGAGTGAGTGGGCACATACGCACCCTCATCATCTGCAGCTGGTTTGGAGTCCCCTACCCTCCAAAGTCCACTGTACCTTTAAATATTATAGTGGTGAGTGGCACCAAACAATGATGCTTCTGTGTTGTGTGGAGTAATGAAATATTGTGTTACACATGCTATCATGTTGCACTTTACTTGCTTTGATAGGACCTCAGTGTTATTTGCTAACCACCACCCTCCCCCCAAGTATACTCTATTTTGGGCATGAACTTGCCTTTGTTTTGGTTTCCTCCAAGTGTTGTTGCCTTTGTAGCTGTTGTTATTGTTGTTGTGTTAGTCTGCGTTCTAATATAGGTCTACTCCCCTACAACCTGCTGTGTGTGCAGACAGGCTTGGTGCTCTACCAGCTGCAGACTCTGTCTATACTGGACACCAGTTCTCTTCTCTCTCTGCTCCTAGCAACTGTTGCCATGCTAATGACTGCTGTATTCCTCCATATTTCCCGTGGATGCACAGCACAGCACAGCAACATGAGTAACAACACAGCAACATAAGCAGTGCCCAGTGTGGGAGTGCAGAGGGGGAGAGAGCAGGCTCTCGTCTGTGCCTGGCTCTAAGTGGTTGATTGCTCCATATTGGGACTGCAGCATTCACATCCAATTACACTGTGTCCTGCTAATCTAATCATTGACTAGTCTTGTTTGCAAATTCAACATTTTGAATTATATATATATGCAGTGTTCTTCACCATTGCAGTATTTTGTTGTGGCAATTTTCTTGCTCAAGTTCAGAGTTCAGTTGTATTTTGTGTTTGCAGTAATATTATCAAAGGTGAAGAGTTCATAATTATTATTATTATTTTTTTTTTTTTAAGTTTTTGTTGATGATGGAGAAGAAAGCAGATCTAATCCTTCAGGATTCACCCCCCCCCCCCCTACTATAGTATGTATAACAGAACAATTGTTTGCACTGCCCACTGGCCACATCTCTAGAGAACAAGGAAGTGTGTTAGATGAGGAGGAGCCAATCAACAGAGAGGTAATGCTGGAGTTGACCTCTGCACCATTTATGCTCATCCCGCCCCCAACCTATTATAAGTTGTTGACTTGTATCAAAATAGAATAGATGTTCCTGAAAAATAAATAGTTGTGAGGATTCCTATGTACAAATATGATGGAGTGATTCATGAAGTTCACACATAGTCTCTCTGTCTTGAGTCTGGAGTTCTGCAATGGCTGGGGCCATGGTAGGATGACCTCCTGATGAAGAGTCTATCAGGCCTCCCAGAGACATTGGATAACGTGTGTCCCACTCTTCTGGCCATAGGCACGGGTGACTGCAGGATGAAGAGCTGCTGAGAGGATAAGAAAGATTCTGTGAGTTGAGTGACGTCTATGGAGGTAGTAGCTACTGGAGGTTGAGTCACAGGAAGAAACACGTCTGCTCTTGTGTAGTCGACAATCCCTCCATCCTTAGTATGCTGCTCCATGTGGACTGGCGGGTCCTCCACATTGACAGCTGCCACACTTTGCTTGCTGCTGCACACACAAAGGAGGGAAGCAACACAATAAAGGCAATAAACTATGAGCTGCTGTACTTGTTTTAATAACACAGTTGTAGTTTAAATTTAATGATAAGATGGGACTGCTAAAGGTCCCAGAATTGTTGGTTCAGGAATCCTTATTAATCTTGTGGCATGTGTCGATGTCTGGGTTGCATGCAAACATGATGAATAAATAATTTGGTCATCTGTACTGGGCCAATATTGACAACAGTTTGTCTGCTCTTATTAAGGCAATCAATTCAAGAGGAAAGGTCAGCCAGAGGTCAGTCAATATTACTCCACAACAAAACAAACAGCAAATGTCTACTAATCAAAAGTGTACTTGTAAGTCGGACTTGCTGCAGGGCATGTGTGTGCATGTAGAGGTCTGTAGTAATAACTTACCAGTGCCTTCTCCAGCACCGACAGATGAAGAAGGTGAGGAGGAAGACTACCACTCCCACAGTTAGTAGCACGGGCAGCATCACACAGATAATGGTGATGGTTTCTGAGAGAGCACTTGTAGGACGTTCGAGTTTGACTGTAACAGGTCCACAGTCATTGCACACCTGGCCTGAGAATGGAGGGGTTCCTGACAAGTTGAAGTGTACCAGTGGCACGGATACAGTTGCATAGGCCTTGGGGATGGAGAGAGACACTAGAGTAGGACTTCCCGGTGAGCAGTCCACTGCTGCTGGCTGCACATCACAGAAGGTGTTGCAGATGGAGTATGCCTTCACAATGCCTTGAGCCAGCTCATCTCTGTGGTTCTGTGGTCACAGGAGTGGAAACAAATGGTGAATACCTAAAAATGTGAATATTAATATTATTCATTCATCTTACCTTGAGCAGCTCACAGTCCTGGTCAGACACTTGCACCTGGATTAGTAGCATTTCTGTTTCTATGACCTCCAGTTGAGTGCTGAGCACAGTGAAACCAAAATCATTGGAAATATTCATAAAATACTCTCCGGTATCCTCTAGTTGTGCGTCCCTGATGATCCACTGCACATTCTTTTGTGACCATGTGACCTTGAGACGTGATCCAAAGTCCATCACAGAGTTTGAATCTTTCTTCTTCCACTCTATGTTGATGTTGTTTCTGCCAACTAAAGGAGCCATGGTTGTGGTGGCTTCATTTCTCTCCAGTCTGTAGCCTTGAAATGACCTGACAACAGGTGAGGCACTGATTCTCTGCATGGTAAACTTTGGCTTGGCGTTCACAGTGACAAACACCGAGTGGTGTCTCTCATTCTCTGCATTATGAGCGAAGCAGCGGTATAACCCTGCCATCACTTGTCCTGGCCGAAACACCAATGTGCTGTTGTGGATGATGGTGGTACCAGGGAGGATCCAAGATATGTTCACCAAGTCAGGATTAATGTTGACTCTGCATGTTAAGTTCAGGCCATCTTCATGTCTGATCTGAATGTTGCGTAATGTTGGTTCCACTATGAGGAAGCCCTTTGTACCGGTATTAGTGACACGCACATTGATCTCTCCGTATATGAACCCCATATTGGTGATGAACCCACATGTGAAGGTTCCTTCATCACTTGCCTGAATACTTTCAATGATAAGTGACTGGTCATTCTGCAGCATATAGCGCCCATTGTAGGAGCTAGTGATCGTCATATCACCACGCCTCCAAATGACATCAGAAGGCGGGTCTCCGGAAAAGGCATTGCAACGAACGATGGCTGTATCTCCTTTCTCGAAACTCTGATTCCTATCCAAGTCTGTAAAATCTGGAAGCCCTGCAGAACAATAAGTGGCACATGAACAGATTGCAAGCAATATTTGTGATAATTTTGGCTGGAGATGTTATGCTATGTAATGTGTATTATAAAGAACCATATCATTAATGTGCAGACTTACTGAGCACTTCTAGGGTCATTGGTTGACTTGTAGCCTCACCACATCTGCAGAAATAGCTTCCTTGATCTCCAACTGTCAGTTCTCTGATAGTTAGTGACAAACCAAGGTTACGGGACTGCTCAACACGGCTGTCTGGGCCAGAAGTTATGGCAGGTCCAATCCATTCAACTTTGTCACAATCAGGCAAACCTTCTACAATGCATGTCAGAGATGCAGTGCCTGAAGCAAATCTTCTTTGCATAAGTGGCTCCACACGCAGTGCTAAGCAACATCCTGAAAGAAATAATACACCAAAATGTCAACAAAATAGATAAAGATTTTATGAAAATGTAGCTAGTTGCAGAACCAATTAATTATTGTGCTGAGTGAAGCCAAGAGCATGACGCTGGTTGTGTACTAGTCAATGTCAGACCTCGTCTGCAGTTAGTTAGCGTAAACAGCTGGCTAAGATGGATATTTATAGCTAAATATTTATTTATTTAATTTATAGCTAGCATTGTGGTTGTAGCTTGCTTGTAAAATCATATTTACCAAGCTGGAAGCAACATAGTAGAAAACACGATAAAGCTAACGTTTTCATTTCGATTTCACTATAGGCAAAATTCATTTCTTGCTAGGTCCTGACTGGCGTTATGATTCTGGCATCTCTATATTTATATCGCATTTTAAGGCAGAGGTAAGTCCCACTGCTATGGTATGATGTATGGGAAATACAAAATATCCAGGGGACCAAGTGATGTCACATAAAATGACAATACCACCTGCGCATGTGCGAAAATATTGGGGGAAAAAAAAAATGAAGTGACTCTCCCTGCAAGTCAGTAGCCACGAATTAGCAATAGATAATATTGTGTGTTTGTCTCTAGGGGGAGGTTAACACGCCCCTAGATATAACCTCTGTTGCTACAGCAGGCTAGCTGCAGTATGACTAGGTTGGATAAGAGTCTTGTCAAGAAATTGAGTGCATTTTGTTAACATATGCCTGCCATGGCATAGAGAATAGGTCTGCAATAATTATCAAAAAGTATTCTGTTCAATAGCTAAAGGCAGGTTTCAGCTTCATATTTCTCCTCCAAACCTTTATCCATAAAATTATTATGTATCTGCCTGATAATCCTCTACTAATAGCAAGAATTTAAAGTTGAAGTTTACTATTCATCAACTTGTAACTGAGTAAGGCATTAATGTGCCAACATTATTAAGTTTACAACTTATATGAATGTAGTAGTGACTTGCTACATGTATTGATAGCACAAAATTGTTTATCATAATATAATTTAATTGTGCAATCATTCAATTCACAGGTACATTTGTGCTCTTTTGTTTATCCCTACAATAATGTTAATACTTTCAAATATCACACAGGATGATTAATTATTCACTCTCTATGTAAGCACATTAAAGGAACAAACTGTACATACCATTAGGTGGAGTTGTTATAGAGTAAAAAGTACAGCTGGTGTGGCTTTAACTTAATTGGAATCCAACTGTATATCCGAACCATTATTCATTGCTAATCACCCAAAATTATTCTAGCTTCTGGTGGTGTACTCATTATAAATATCCATTTGGTGGAACCTTTCTGATTTGTTCACAATGGACATATAATGCTAGCAGGGTATCTCTGCTTGACAAGAGTTTCTGCTTGACAAGGTATCTCTTGACGAGGTCCTCTACTTGATGAGGTATCTCTGCTTGATGAGGTATCTCTGCTTGACGAGGTATCTCTTCATGATGAGGTATCTCCACTTGACAAGGTGTCTCTGCTTGATGAGGTATATCTGCTCGATGAAGTATCTGGATTTTGAAGTAGAAGTGCATTCTTCTATTTTTGCATGCTGTCAGACTTCAAGGTCATTTGAGGCTAGCCAGGACCTCATGCCATCATCATCATGATGAAAGAGGTCTCTCATTGCTGTTGGAGGTCAATATTGTAGGCAGCTATCCACACTGGTGCACTGTTTGTTCAGTGGTGCCATATTCAAGTCCCCTGATCTACTGTTATCTCATGTTTTTGTAACCGGCTTGTTTTGTTGGAAACTGTGGATCAATGACAGGGTGCAGGTGGGTATGCAGTAGGCACTCATGAGTTTGTATGGTACCAAAGAAGAATAATGATGTTTTACCCCTTAGAATTGTCCACTGGCTAGTTTGGCTTCAGGAGAGTGATGACTTGTGTAAGTTGCCATATTTTGGGCAATTTCAAGTAGTGGAGACACAACCAGAAGTAGAGATAAAGCCATTCTGTTGCTTTGACACCTTAAAGCTAGATGAAGTTTGCATGGATGTTATTAATTCCAGGATACTTTCCAAATTTTAGGTGTTAAATTGCTAATTTCATTTCTCAGCCCTTGGGGATTTACACGGGCTATGCACAGCATGCTCTTCTTCCTTTGCATGCCATACAAACTCAAGAGTGCCTACTGCATGCCCACCTGGACCCTGTCATTGATCCATAGTTTCCAACAAAATAAGCAGGTTACAAACACATGAGATAACAATAGATTAGGTGACTTTCATCATCCAGGATATAGAAACACACCTTTCACAAAGGTGAGAATGCTGGTATTTTCTTCCTCAACCTTTTGGTTGCTCATGATATGATTTGGCTCTGCAGTCTTAACCTGAAGCTCCTATAGATGATTCCCGACCACCACATGGTCAGATTTATCATATGGTGGTTTGCCATGCTCTTCTGCTGGAGTGACTGAAATGCAGGGCAGTCACTACTGTGTCTCGCTCATCATTGGTATGCACATTTCTGTGAGCATGCAGCATGTCCTCCCACAAGTCTGCCACTATGCAGGATATGCTTCTTGGTGACAGTCAGCAGCATTTTGCAGTAGGCATCATAGGTTTCATTGAGGTTGATGGTGGTTGGTAGTGGCAAGGCCTTAGTTGCTTGGTTTATTTCTTTCTCAAAGTGTACCCACTTGGCTTTGCTGAAGTTCAATCTACTGACTGGTCTTCCTCCAATGGGATGGACCAAAGCTGAAGTTGTGATCAATGATAGTGATAGTGGAGCAGGGAATAGGTCCAGGGTGGTCTTGTAGGCAATGCAATGGCCACATCTGTATTAATGTAACTAGAAAGTGTGCAGCTCTTTTAGGTCAAACAGCAGAGGTAAGATGGCAGAGGAGCACTGAACCAATTTATTGGACACTGTATTTTGAATTGCTACAGCCCAAGTGTGTTGGTGCACAGAGCTGGAGCAGAAGCACTTAGTAGCCCATCTGCACAAGTCTGCCTCATGCTGGGTTGTAGACATTGTACTGTCTTGAATTTTGATGTTGATCCACTACATCTCTGCTTCATCTGTGTTCTGAGCAAGAAAGGACCAAGTTATGTCTGTGCTCATGAATGATGACAGGGTCATGGTAGTTGCTCTAGGTTAATCCTGCTAGTATGACACCAGGGAGCTTCAAGATGGCATTATTCTCTTTGTTAGTTTATTTGAAGCACTGGTTGTAAACACAAGATGGAAGACATAAAAATGTTCAAAGAAACCCTTAAACTTTCACAATTGCTATAGCTATCACACTGTGCATGACTTTACATCAAAATTGGAAAGAAAAAAAAGGAATCCTGACCTATCTATACTATAAATGCTTGAATCCATATATCTTTAAAATCAGTGTCACCAGGGGAACAGTTGTTGGTGTGTATGGCCACACCGCTTTTTCTATTAAAAAAAATAATAATAATAAATTAAAAAAATAAAAAATAAAAAATGGCAAAAAAACAAAAAAGGTACTTTAGCCAGAAAAAATAAAAGGAGCAACATGCCTAAAACTTGGCATGCACACACAATTTGACTCTGCGAATAACATGGGGTGGGTCCCACCTGGCCACACTTCGTCCTCTTTGTGTGCACAGGCTAAAAATGAGGAAAATGATACTTTTAAAAACACTTGGACCTAGGTAGTTATACTTACAAACCCATATGTATTTGGAATCAGTGTCATCATATAAGGCCACACCCTTTCCTGTTTTCGGGTCAGGCCAAAAAAAAGAGAGTTTAAATCGTACTTTGGCGAAACAAACCCTTGGAGTTACAGCTCTTAAACTTGGTATGCATACACAACTTGATTCTGGGATTAACATGGGCTGAGCCTCACCTGTCCACACCCTTTCCATAGGGTGTATCAGGCTAAAAACAGTCTGTACGTATGTATGCATGTTTGTGTGCATCCACTTTATCAGTAAAGCACCATACTAAATATTACTCACTCTTCAGGATAGGTACATCCTACAGCAAGGATGATTTTTTAAAAGTACAAACAGATTTTCAAAATTTGGATATCAAAAACCGTAACCTGACAAAGTGAGATTCCATATGTATTACTGGTACTTAATGCAATATAACATCGGCAAATCACAGTCCACCAAATTTGATACTTATCGACCTAATCACATGTTCACTATTGTTTTCAAAGTCTGCAGCATAATCTTGGATGTAGACACCTTTGTGACTATACCCCACCTCACCCCCACCCCCAAATAGGGCGAATTTTTTTTTGTTTTTTTTGTGGCTAGTATATAAGTTTAAACTATAACTGACTAACTTTGCTATCAGGAAGGTTTAAGCCTGTGTAACATGCTATAACAAATGCTGACAACGGCTTATTATTGACTACATGATAAAGTTTCATAAATTATTTCTGATGAAACATTATTTTTGGAAATTTAACTCAATTAACTATCTTGCTATAATTCATAATGTGACTATCTGTGTATCTGTCGATGCACCTCCTCCCAGATGCCTGGACCAATCATCCTGAAATTTTCAGGGGTTGCTCATGGTCCATCAGCTGGTTTGGGGAGAATTTGGCTATGGCAAGGTCCATTAGATGAACTTCCTTATACATGAGTAGCCTCAAAGTTGTAATTTGAAGTTGTAATCTGATTCCAGTCTAAATTTCATTACTAAATGAAGTTGTGTTTATACACCACACTGTAATCTGAGCACACACAATAAGTTTAAAAGGACACAAATAACTAAAGATGTATTCTATTAAGAGAAATCAAAAGGACACTTATTACTGGGGATACATTATTAATATTTACCTTAGAAGTGCCC
>OZ017793.1:674127-724086 GCA_963969325.1 Lycopodina hypogea | reverse complement strand
TGAGACAACTGTAGATATAGCCAAAAATGGGAGTGTTTATTACACTTTGACCTTAATGCAAGTTCTGTACATGATGATAAACCCCACAACTAATTTTTTTCTCCTTCACCCCTGCATATATGAATACATGGATCTGTGCTTATTTAACCATGCACCTACTCTATACCAGGTTCCATTGGTGCTGTGTCTATGTGTGTCACAGCACACAGTTAGTAACCATTATAGAGGCCAGATGTGTGTGCTTGTGTGTGATTTATACCAAAAAACAACAACAAACAACTCAAATTATTTTCTTATTTATTAATTTTTCTCCACCTTAAATTCCTCTCAAATAATTTCGTGGTTGCAAATTTCTTAAGTGATTGCCCTGAATCAAACCTCCACCTTTTTTCTAAGCATAAAATTCGTGCCTTGTGTGTGTGTGTATATATATATATTGCTTTATACAGTTGTATATTGGTGTAGGTTTGATATTTTATGGCCTCCTTTTATCTTTCTATGCATGCACTCTCCTTTTCTCTGCATTCCCACAGCTTCTGTTGTAGACTAAATGGCAGAGTTTATGCCCAGAAATGGATAATTAACAGCAATCCCATTGCCATTCCCTGCATGGTAGTGCATCATATCACATACTAAGAAATCATTCAATTGACTATAGGAATGATGTGTCTGTTCTGTGGCCAGGACTGTGGCTTGGCATTTCAGATGAATTTCTGGTGGCAAATGATGCAATCTTTTTAGTCTAAATATAGTTCCATGTTGCAATCTTCATATGGTGTCCAATTTCCCAGTTTACATATAATTCTAAGTTTGATTTTCTTGTCTACAAATATCTCCATGTTGTCTAGTGTCTCCATTTGCATATATAGCTTCATGTTTACTGGTTCTGCCTACATATAGCCCCATGTTGTCTAGGCTTCCTGTCTACATATAGACCTGCTGTTGTTTTTCTTCCTGTCTACATGGAGCACCAGACTGGTGTGTTTCCTCTTGACATTTATATTGTCAATATTGTTGACATGCAGGTCAATGTTGTCAGCACCTTCCTGGTCTGTATTACATTACATGCTGTTCTTATATACTCCACTTCAAATATAGTTCACCTCTGACACAAGAAGTCTGGGAATAAAAGGTGAAAACTTTTGAAGATAATCTCTCCTGGTCAACTTGTAGTCAAAATTCAAAATGAAAACTTCTGAAGGGTTGGAGTATTAAAGCACACACATTATTGCATGATATCTGCATATAGCTACATATGTATACAAATACATACATATATACATGTGTGTATATATATGTACTAGCAGCATATACCTGGCGTTGCCCGGCCAATATAGGCTAAAATCCTACCATTTTTGGCTTTTTCTCATTACCATGGTAACCATTTTGTGAAATTTTTAGTCCATGTTTTAAGTTGGGTCAAAACCTATCATCATGTCGAGTTTCAGAGAAATCTACCTACTGGTTTGGCCGGAATGATGATACAGACAGACAGACAGACAGACAGACAGACAGACAGACAGACAGACAGACAGACAGACAGACAGACAGACAGACAGACAGACAGACAGACAGACAGACAGACAGACAGACAGACAGATTCTGTTTTTTCCCAAACATGCCACCTGGCATAAAACCATCTCAGGGTGGGTCTCCTCCATCCCTAAAAGTTTGGTCAAAATCTAACAGAGGGATTTTGAGAAATGGAAGAACATAGTTACATAATTACATAGGTCTTCTAATATATAGAGGATGAAATGTATGTATATATTGTCTAGTTATATACTACATGCAGAAAGAAATGTAATATAAATCTAATAACAATAAGCAGACAATGAATTATATAAAAATAATTGTTATAAAAACATGCCCTATTGGGGTGGGTTTTTGGTTGGCCTCCTGCAGTTAAAAACTTGTTCAGTTAGTTTAATGTTTTATGAAGGAAGGTGAGGGAGGGGGGGGGGGGGGGGGGGGGGGCAATTAAGAACCTTAAGAACACCCCCTTGGCTTATAATTGAACTGCACAGGATAATTGCATGGGAATATTTCAGGGCATAGTTGAACTGCACAGGATAATTGCATGGGAATATTTCAGGGCATAGTTGATATAGTCTCGCATAGCCAGCCGGATTAAAAAGGGAATAATCCGTCTGGTCACTGTAGCCAGGTTTTCATGATCCCACCGGAAGTGTGTCACAGGCCAAAAATTTAATTATGGTTACAGATATTAAAGGCCGAGTTTGTGAAATACGGTATAAACTCATTTCTCTTTCTTGAAGTTTATTTATCGCTAACTATATGATATGCACAAGGTGACGTTATACAATTCTGACCAATCAGATTTGGTTACAGAATCCTGTAACTTGCTCACGAAAACCTGGCTACAGTGACCAGACTGTTTATCAGCAAAGCGGTAGGTAAAGGGTCTGGCTACGTGAGACTAGGCTGCATAGTGAACGCAAACACCGCTGTAGGGGGCGTTAATTGGAGTATGAGCCAGCAATGAATCTGGACGAACTGCTGTCATACAATCCTCACAAAAAGACTGGAACCAAGAGGGAAAGAGGAGAGAAAGAAGGAACGCAAATTCCTACTGCTAAATCTAAGAAAATTAGGCTAAAAGATGGCGCTGTTAGAATAGCTGGGGAAGAGCAACAGCAAGTTGCCCCAGAAATGCAGCTCCTACCAGAGCAGCCAGGAGCAGGAGTTGCAGGGGTGGTGGGGCAGAATGGGGTCTCAGACGCGGAGAAGCTGAGGCTACTGCAGAGCCTTGAAGATGAGGAAGACAGTGCAGGTGCATACCTTATTGGGATATATACAATTAATTGTGACTTATGCTTTTGGAATGCATTAATTAAGCTAATTAACTACTCCTATGTTTGAGTTATTTGCCATGCATTGTGATGGAGGTGATGTCAATGTTTGTGGATGCCTTATAACAGAAAACAATGATTCACATTAGGCACTGCTTTAGTGGCACTCTCTGTGTGACCTCTGGACAAATATCAATGTAGATCATCCAGGTCAGAGTGTGTGAAGGAATGTTTTCAAGGCTGAGCTGGTGGCAAGCCATGTGTGGGGGTAGAGGGAAGTAGACTGGTCCATACAGAGAGGCTGTAGAGATCAACCGTGTTACAACCTGCACTAATAGGACACAGAACAGGTCTATTAGGATTTTTTTAATGGTCTTGTCACTGATGGGAGCATGTGGTCAGGCATGGAGCATGTCAACCTTTACAGGTGCTGGAGGAGACACTTGCAGGTTAACATCAGCCTCTCTCTCGCTCTCTGTGCTGGTGTGTCCACTTCACAGTTTTCTGCCCTTAAATGGGGGTGTGATCCATCTCTTGTCTCCTCTCTCTCTTCCCCTCTTCCCCAAGAATAATTTAGAGAACTTTGGAACATTAGTCCTAGCCCACTCCTACCTTCCTGTCACATGCAGCTGCAACTTAGTGCTGAGGTGGTCATCTTCTCCTGTGCAGGTATATTTGAACTCCCTCCATTTCTCCACTCCACAAGTAATTAATCACATTTCACTTGATAATAAGTAATATATTCATTAATGTGTGGGAAAATAATGCAAATAAGGTTTAGCTATAAGTTAAATGACCCTTTACCAGTTAAAATTATATATGTACATACATATATACATATACATACATATATATATATAATTGATAAAGGGTCATCTTTCAACCCTCCCCCTTCTCTTTCTATTTTCTTTTGTTCTTCAGAGGTCAATTCTATTGTGTGTAAAAAGAAATTCTCCTTTAAAAATCTTATTTTATTTCAACTATATTTGTTTTAAAAAAGTTTTAAATGTTTTTGAGGTTAGTCCGTGACAAAAATGTTCATGCTGTGTGCTATTTAGAGAGAGGAGATATAAGGGGAGGGGTGAGGGGGGCAGGTGAGGGGGTGCAGGTGAGGGCGGCAGGTGAGGGGGGGGGGCAGGTGGTGGAAGAGGTTTGTTGGATTAGTGTTTTACGATTTTTATTGTTTGTTTTCTTGTTAAATGGTGACTGGACTTTGTACTGATAGACTGGTGACTGAACATGAGGACATATTTGTATGATATCTTCCAGTGAGTCCATGTCTCAGTTGTCCCCCACGTCATGTGGTCTCACCACTGACAGTCTGTGTGTGTGGAGCATGTCACCACTGACAGTGTGTGTGTGTGTGGAGCATGTCACCACTGACAGTCTGTGTGTGTGTGTGGAGCATGTCACCACTGACAGTGTGTGTGTGTGTGTGGAGCATATCACCACTGACAGTGTGTATGTGTGGAGCATGCTCTACAGAGTGTACAGAAGGAGAGACATAAATGTGCACACACACACACAAGGACCAATTTATCATATTTTTACCACCGGCCCCTCCCCTCCATATCGTATTTTTAGAGTGACCATCAGCTGTGGTCTGCTCATGTGCAGCTAAAACACTGAGTGTCAGTTTGAGCTAAGGGAGGTAGTATGCCCCTAAGGTGTAGGTTTCTCTCGCTCACATTCTAATACTGGCCCGAGTCATTTCAACACGGAGAGTGCCACCAGACCCTCTGATCACCGAGTGCATGGTCACTGCAACCAGTAGGTGTGACTCTGCCACGCCTTACCCACCCACCTTGCTTAGTCTCGTTAAGATTACTTTACACTTGTAATCAAGTAATGCCGTTGTTGTTGTTGTTATCTGTTTGTTATTTATTGCTTGCTTTGTCAGCAATTGTAAGTGAACAACAAGGTCCTCATCACCTTTGATCTCATGTGGATGATAAGTGGGGGTTGACTCTGTGATATCCTCACTCAGTCTTAACTAGGCTAGGCCACCAGATACACCACCACAAGTCCACATTCCGGGCTATGCTAAGTAAGCAATGTTGATAGCTTTGTGTAACACTATCTCTAAGGATCAGTAATTCCTGCCAATTCCACTGCTTTGTTGTAGGCACAAACACAGCTGTACTGTGGACCAGGTCATGTAAGGCTGTGCGGGTGATGTAGAATTAGGACATGTTAGGATCCTTGTCCCTTTGACATGCACACCCCACACACTCCTGACATCTCTGTAGTCAGGCACTTGCCTGGGGGGGTTCAACCTTGCCATATGTGGTCTCCTCCCAGCCTGTGTGTGTGCATCCCTCTGGTCCTGCTCATGGCAACCAATGTTAGCATTGAACATGAAATATATATTTTAAACATCTCATGATCCAATTGAGAGATTTTCATAATGTTGGATGAGTGTGTGTGTGTGTGTGAGCCAATCAATGCATTGTGTGATGTGTGTTCCCTGAAGGTGCAACTGTGAGGTTACCAGGGCAATGGCATCAACGTAACATTCTGGGTCCAGCTAAGCTACTGGGTATATTATTGGATGTAGATAGCCATAGGAATAGCCTCAGAGTGTGAATGTGTGTGGAGACACTGTGAAGGGGAGGGGGAGGTGATGGTGGCAGTCATTGTTGTGGAGGACCCCACCAAGCACAGCAGCTGCTCTGCTCTCACAACCACACTCTTGTCCTGTATGTAGTGTGTAGCCTCTAACCTCTGTGAGTGCAAAGGAGGGGGGGGGGGGGGGGAGCTGCAGTGATGGCTGCCTGTGTGCCTGTTGAACATGCTCTGTAAGGAACAGCTGTGGGTGGGTGGATGTCTGTCTGAAGCCATCCTGTGGGAGTCCTCCATTGAAAGAAGGCTTGCACTGTGTGTGTGTATCCACAGGGGAGGAGTTTGATGCAGGAGCCGTCAGGAGGATGCTGCTGAGCTTTGAGAAGAAGGTACTCAAGAACCAGGAGATGAGAGTGAAGTTCCCAGAGCTGCCAGAGAAGTTCATGGAGTCGGAGATAGAGTTGAACCAGGAGATTCAGAAGCTGCATGAGGTGGCCACAGTGCCCCATCTCTACCCCGTTGTCATAGAGACCAATGCCCTGCAGACCATCCTGGGTCTGATCAGCCATGACAACTCTGACATCTCTATCAGCGTCATCGACCTCCTGCAGGAGTTGACCGACGAGGGGGAGGAATGTGAGGAGGAGCTGGAGCAGCTGGTGGAGACGCTCCTCAGAGAAGGGGTGGGTGTCCGGTCACACACACACACGCACACACACACACACACACACACACACACACACACACATACACACACACTCTCTCTCACACACACACTCTCACACACACACATACATGCACACCTGCTTCTAGACCCTAGGTTACTCAATGTAAGTACAGTGTGTGTGTGTGTGTGTGTGTGTGTGTGTGTGTGTGTGTGTGTGCGTGCGTGCGCGCGCGCGCGCGCGCGCGCATTATTATCTACTTTGGTGCTATGGTGGCTGATTGGCGCATAGGAGTAGTAGTGATGCAGGAGTGAGTGTATTATACAAGCATGGTAGGAAGTTGGTTGGGGACCGCACAGCTAAGTCTAGATTGAGTGAGATGAGAGTAACTGAGTCCGAGTTTGCTGATGATGTGGCATTGTATGCAACCTCTCGGGATAGTTTTGAGTCAGTAGCAGCAGAGTTTGTGAAAGTGGCAAGTGAATGGGGGCTGACTGTGAGTACTGAGAAGACAAAAGGGATGGTTATTGGTGAGGGATTGAATGAGAGTGATGTCAGACAGTGCAGGTGGAGGGTGGCTCTGTGGATGTAGCCCAGGACTTCACATACTTGGGTGCTAACATCTCAAGAGATGGGAAGATCACTAGTGAGGTGACTAGAAGAATTGCTAGGGCAGCTAGAGCATTTGGATGTTTGAGGGTGCCAGTATTTAAGAACAAAGACCTCTCATTGGCCACAAAGAGAGCAGTGTATAGGGCAGTTGTTCTAACTGTATTACTGTATGGAGCTGAAACTTGGATGATGAAGGCTGTGCATACAAGACATTTGAATTCAATTCATAACCATTGTATTCGGACAATCCTGGGTGTGACGAGGTACCAACAATGGAATGAAAGAGTAACATCTCAAAGCCTATCACATAGGTTTGGCTTGCAGCACTCCATCTCTGATATCATTCTGGAGCAGTGTTTAAGATGGCTGGGTCATGTGGGTCGCATGGATGAAGAAAGGCTTCCAAATAGATTGTTGTTTGGGGAGCTTAACATGAAGAGACCATACCATGGGGCAAAGAAGAGGTGGAGGGATGTTCTGAAAGTGGATTTGCAAGCAATTGGTGTGTACGATAGATGGACAGGAAGGGGTTGTTTCATTTGTGTTTAGATGGGGTAGAGAAGATCTCAACATCCAGGCGATGGAACACCTGCTCAGCTAACAAGCAATCTGAATTAAGAACACTAAGTTTTGCCTGTGGAAGGAAATTTCGAAGACAAGGAGATCTGACCAGACACCAACATTTCTGTGTGATGCCATCATAAGCTAAGTTTATTGCCATTGGTCCTGGATTCATCCAGGACACTGCCATCATGGTATTTCGTACCATGATGGCAGTTCTAAGTAAGTGTGCATTGTGCAATCGATGCAAAAGCATTTACCAGTTACACAAGGTAAAGGGTCATGTAAAGAGGATGGAGGCTACATATCTAGTTGCATAAGGTGAATAATTATGTGAGGTAAAGGGTCACACAAATTGTAAGGGTACCTGTTTAGCCACACAAAGTGAAGGGTCATTCTAAGTGTAATGTCACACAAGGTAAAGGTTCACACAAGATGGAGATTATGTATCTACTCATATAAGGTAAAGGGTCACACAAGATGGAGATTACATATCTTAATCACACAAGGTAAAGGGTCACACAAGATGGAAATTACATATCTAGTTACACAAGGTAAAGGGTCACACAAGATGGAAATTAAATAACTACTCACACAAGGTAAAGGGTCACAGTGATGTCCTCCCCTGTATGTGCGGTTATACATACAGACATATATGAGCTGGTGGCCTAGTCTTGCCTCCATTCCATGCATGATGTTTGATTGTTGTCTCCATTCCATGCATGGTGTTTGATTGTTGCCTCCATTCCATGCTTGATGTTTGATTGTTGCCCCCCTTGTGAACTCTGGTGAACTCATTTGTCCCTGCGCGACCTTGATCCTAAGTGCCTCAGGGGCTGACTGCATGTTGGCATGTGTTTGTTGACATGTGTTTATTGACATGTATTTGTTGACATGTGTTTGTGGTGTTGACAGGTGATTGCTCTGCTGGTGCAGAATCTGGAGCGCCTGGATGAGAAGGTGAAGGAGGACTCTGATGGTGTACACAACACTCTGGCCATTGTGGAGAACATGTGTGAGATAAAGAACATAGAGGTGTGCGGTGTTGGGGGAGAGCAGGGCTTGCTGGCCTGGCTCCTTAAGAGGGTCCGTGTGCGTCAGTATGACAACAACAAGCTGTACGCCTCCGAGGTGCTGGCCATCCTCCTGCAGGGAGGGAACGAGGCCAGCCAGGTCAACCAGCAACTGCTGGGGGAGAGGGACGGCATAGATATCCTCCTGCAGTCCCTGGCCTACTACAAGAAGAGAGACCCAGCCAGTCCCAATGAGGTGGAGATGATGGAGAATCTGTTTGACTCGCTTTGCTCTGCGCTAATGTTCACGCCCAATCGTGAGCGCTTCCTGAAGGGGGAGGGGCTGCAGCTCATGATCCTCATGCTCAAGGGCAAGAAGAGCAGCTGGCCGAGTGCCCTGAAGGTGCTGGACCACGCCATGTGCAACTATGAGGGCAGAGACAACTGTGTCAAGTTTGTGGAGGTGTATGGCCTCCGTAGTTTGTTCCCGGCCTTCATGAAGCCGCCCAAGAAGTCGACCAAGGTTGGAGGAGGTGAAAAAGAGCACGAAGAACATGTTTGCTCTGTGGTAGTGTCGCTCTTCAAGCATGTCCAGGGGGCGCAATATGATCGCTTGGTCAATAAGTTTGTGGAGAATGACTTTGAGAAAGTCGACCGACTTATAGAGTTACATTTCAAGTATCAGCGGAGGGTGAGGGAGTCCAACAGACAGAGCAGACACTCCGTTGTTGCTGATGATGAAGATGAGATTGATGCCTACCTGCGGAGGTTGGATGCTGGACTGTTAGCTTTCCAGATGGTGGACTTCATCATTGCCAAACTCTGCACTTGCTCTGTCCCTGCCATTGGTGCTCGTATCCAAGTTCTGCTGAATCAGCATGGAGACTCCTTGGCCTCGGTGAAAGCAGTCCTCAGGGAGCAAGCTAGTAACATTATTAATGCTGACAGTGCAGTTGAAAGGAGGCGTAGAGGTATGGATGACTCCACTGTGGATGAGAAGACATCTCTGCTGGCCCTTGCAGACAGACTACAGGCAGACTCTTGATACTCTGATTTAGTAATGCGTGGTCCTTATGGCCTCCGTGACTTCTAGTCCAAGGGCTACCTCAACCACACCCACCCCCTCCCTCATCAATGTGATTTTATGTTGGTTTAAACACACACATCTGTACAGAACTGTTTGGTATCCCTGCAACGTCTGGTGGCATGTGTCAGCTCTGCAGTCAGAGATGACTGCTGTGCATCAGTGGGACAACACTTACCTTGGTCCAAGTCAGAGAGGTCGGACTGCAGCACCTGCTGCTGGTGGATACCACCAAATAATTTTAGACTATAAATGTAATTCAAGATCATTTGGTAACCCAAAAAGGTCAAAATTCAAGGTCATCTGTATATTGGCATGTGTAAGTATAGTTCTATTCACAAAGGTATTGAGGGGAGACAGTTGGAGTACTATGTTCAGGTGTGAACACTCCTCTCAGACGTGGGTATGAAGGTCACAGAGTTGTGTAGGTACAATTTTGAAGTCGAGCAAACTAAAGTATGTGTTTACTATCAAATAGAACGATTTGACAATGCATCACAGGCAAGTAGCTGTAGTGGGTGGAGCTAGGATTTCTATTAGAATAGGTACACAGTAGCATGTCCAAGCAATCTATTTTGAACTTGTTTCCCAACAAATATTTTTTGGATTCTTAATTTTAAAAATTTCAGTAGTTCAGCATTTGAACAAATAATACATTTTAGGTGTGCCATATGTATGAAGGCATGTTGATTTAGACAGAGGTAGTGTTCGATCAGATTACGGCAGTCCACGGAATAGTGCACACACAGGCCGATGTACATGTCTGAGGCAGAACAATGGTACAGGAGGCCTGGTCCATGGAGGTTTCAGACAGTTACCATCCTGGGGCCAATGTCATGGCTCTAGTTTCCATCTCTGCTTGAAGCCAAACCATTAGGCTGGTAATTGGAGCATTGGAGGACATGAAACTCCAAAGCATCGCATGTTGGAGGAAGCAGTTCTTAGCCTTGCAGAAAGGAACAGAGTCTCTTGTGCACTGTCAACTCCTGGCAGGCCTACAGACAATCCCACCACCAACCTGGGTGTTACCTGGGTGTTGCAAAAGAAGAAGAAAAAGCCAAGCAGGTCCATTTTCCCACACCCACTGAATGACTAGGTACTGATCAACATGAGAGTCTGGGCTAGCCATTCTGTATTGCTGAGTGCCATTCCTGCCACCAAACATTGTACACCACACACACCACCTCAGTCTGGCCTCCAGTCTGTTTGACTTGTACTGTTCTGTGACTTGTACTGTTCTGTGTTCCAAGGCTATTATTTGATGTCCTACAATAAAATAAAGCCATTGAAGTTGACACGACACGACTGACTAATACTTCAGTTTTAATCATTATTGGTTTTCTAAGTGACAAATTTTATATAAGAGCATCCAAAAGTAAGAAAAGTGCTTTCCACAGACTCTGAAGGCAGCCATTGTACACCCCTTTATTCTGCCCTTCCACTGACCACACCCCTTCCCTGTTTCCATTGTTGTGTGTAAAGTGACAGTTTTAAGCGTTCACAAGAAATAAACATCAACACAGACACGAGCACATTGCCCCACCCACTGCTCACACTAGTGTGGGTGGATACATATGAGACATGATCAAGTGAAAGATTCTAGTGTCAGCTGTCCTGCTCATTCTGTCTGTGTTCTGACTGTCTGTCCCTCACACTGCCTTGAGTATTGGGGCCAGGGCTGTGTACATGGGCAACACTATTGTTCCTATGACAACGACAAACCCAAACTTGACCAATAACATGGTCCAGAGGTCAAGTTCAACATTGTGCTGGATGGAGTGGAACAGCATTGGCCTGAAGCAGAGGAGAGCCAGGAGGGTTGCCAGGAAAGGGAAGAGAGACTGGTTCAGGTCCTTTCTGTTCCATAGCCACAACAGCATGGACATCACCATCAGAAACAGCTGCAGGTGGACACGCATGCATGCACGCACCATTGCGTAGTCTCATATACCATGTAATAGTTCACACAATTCATGTAATAATCCACACAATTCTTCAAATAAAACAGTTAACTACACCACACAAGCCACACCCCTTGCTAAGACAACACACACACATCCCTCACACGTCGAACAGACAAGTATCACTGGCTAGTCTGACCAGAGAGGTCATGCAGACATCACATGACTATGACAGTCCACATGGTAAAGATCACAAGGCACACAACAGATCATGTGACAGATCACACTTACTAGGTTGATGTTGGACTCTAATGCACTCTGAAGGTTCCACCACTGAAACTCCACCCCCATAGCACCCACCCACAGAGGGATGACCTTTGTCCCCACCATCTCAGCAGTTCCCCATCCTGTGTGTGGTGAGAACAGCTGTCAACAACACAAAGCACATGTATGCAATGTCAGCAAACACCAAATTACAATAGCAAGACTTGACCCGAAATTGACTATGATCCCCTGAAAGATCCAAGCCCATAAAACCAGAGCTCAAGGAGTTAGCACTTTGAATATAAGCTATCAACAAGAAGAAAACCTTTTTAAACTGCATAAGGTAGTGAAATTTTGCCTTCACTCTGAAATGAGTCTTGGCAGTCCATCACCAAACAGCTGAAAAAATGTTGATGAACCCTGGCAGACATGAACCCTGGGTGTGGAGGGTGGATGGGGGCTGGGTCACAGCTGCAACAATTAGTTCTGATTTTTGTTGATCCCAATTTTGTTGGTTTTCCGTGAAAACAGAAATCACTGGCTCTAATGAAGCAGCACTAATTGTGTTTCCTTGGGACTTATTGTCCGGTCAAACTCAGTGGGGGGTGGGGGAATAATTCATGTTCCTCCAATTAGAGGGAACATGGTATGTGCTGCATTGAGAGTGTTACCTACTGCAGTGATCATTACTTTCATCTCAGACCTCCCTAGCAACCGGGTGAGCACCACGTAGAGTCCCAGTACGTCTAGAAGGTTAACAGAACACTTGAGGGTTTCCTGCACAGGATTGGTCACAGGACAATGGAAAGGTGCAGCACATGAGGCCATCCCTCACCCCTCCATCCCCACTCACCATGTACAAGAAGTTCCTGCTTTCTTCCATTGCACCAACAGGAAAGACAGTTGCCAAAACCAGCATCTGCATGACCATGTCCCATTAACAGATTTTTTTTTTTTTTTTTTTTTTTAAATAACACACACACAGTTTAAGCTAATTCTGACCACACCTTGACTATCTGGGTGACTACATACGCTGCTCCAGCCCTAATACACTTCCAGAGAGCACTGTACTCAGATCTGAAAGTGAAGCTGAATATTTTTCACTCCATAAAATGCACACCTAACTCACAGCCCAGAAAAGCGGTAGGCAATGAAGTAAGGTGCGAAGGCTACCACCAGGCAATTCACGAAGTGTAGTAGAGTCATCCCTCCCTAACGGCACTTACAACCTGAGGTGGGTAACTACCCTCTGAGAGCACTCACAATTGCAGTCTTGTAAAGTGGGACCCTTTACCCAATTAATTGTGTAAGTTATTGGGGTGGTCTCTCAGGACACTAGACCCTTTGACTACACCTGGTTCTTTACCAACCACTGGTTATTGGTAGACCTGCCAACCTCAGACTTCCACATATGAAGAAGTGGGAGGAAAAAAAGAGAGACTCTAGGTGCTCCAGAACTACACCTTGTGCCAGTTGCTGCCCCTCCTGGGTTTGGACATTGGAATAGAATATATTGTCCCAATTTCTCCTCCTCACATAAAATATGTTCTGACTATCACTGTCAGTAACTATTTCACAAATTTGTGCATGCCATACCAATGCACAATAAGCTAGCACCTGGTCTAGATAAGCAACTACTGGAGGTAACATCATAGTCATTGCTTTATTTAAATTTCATATTATCTATATCTATATCTATATTAGAAAACCTAACTATGTAACTATGTTCATCCGGTTCTCAAAATTCCTCTGTTAGATTTTGACCAAACTTTAGGGATGGAGGAGACCCACCCTGAGATGGTTTTATACCAGGTGGCATGTCTGGGAAAAAACAGAATTTGTCTGTCTTTCTGTCTATCGGTCTGTCTGTATGTTTGTACCATCGTTCTGGTCAAACCGGTAGGTGGATTTCTCTGAAACTTGGCATGATGATAGGTTTTGACCCAACTTAAAACATGGGCTAAAAATTTTGCAAAATGGTTACCATGGTAATGAAAAAAAGCCAGAAATGGTATTTTGGCCAGAAAAACTCTAGGACTAACAGACCACCACCACTGAGAAACAGGAGCCACCAATATTGGCCGGGCAACGCCGGGTATATGACCAGGCGTGACAATTCAATGTAGCCCAACCTCATAAAAACCAAAATACAAGCATAATAATAATTACTAGCAGCATATACCTGGCATTGGGTATATGCTGCTAGTTATTATTATTATTATGCTTGTGTTTAGGTTTTATGAGGTTGGACTATATTGAATTGTCACATCTGATCGGGTAACAGAATTTAACAATAAAGTTAATGCAGAGTTAATGGAGTTGCTAGACATTGACCACTGTCTAACTACCCCTTACCATCCACAGGTCAGTAGAGTGATCTACTAATATTGGTCTATGTGTTGAAATTTTAGTGCTATGTCCCTTTCTTCAGACTAATGGTTTAGTTGGGAGATTTAACCAGACACTTCAAAGCATGCTGGTGACATTTTGCAGTGCCAAAAGAGAGCTGGGAAGATGGATTGGACCAGTGCATGTATGCTTACAACACTACCAGGCATGAATCTACCAAGTATACTCTGAGCTAATGGTTGCTAGAAAAGCAGTTCTACTAATTGAGTTCGTAAAAGAAGGAGAGGAAAAAAGAAGCAGACACCATGTTAAACAGTCTTCCACACCCACAAACATGTGGTCCTTAGTAAAAGTATATGTTACAACCATTTGTGACAAGATCAAATGATCATGTATAGAAGCCGATTTTTTGAATTTCCATCACAATTGCCTTGCATCAAGCCACAACTTGCCTTCAGGATTTCTTACTTTTTGTTTGAATAGAAATAAAATCTCAACCAACTTCCAATATGTTTGTTATTTGGTGTTCTTTAATTTGATGTGATATCAGAACTTTTCCTGTATTGATGACCCCTTTCCTCATCCATCACATTCTTCCTACTATATTAACTAGCATTTCATCCTCTTACATCAGGTGATGCTTTTGTTGAGGTCAATGCCAAGATGAAGGTACTGCAGCAGCCAGAAGTCAATACAGTGAAAGAAAAACACAAGCAAAAAATGAGACTACATATGAAAAAAAAAAAGAGAAGGCATTCATGTCTGGATTTTTTTCAAGTGGGAACTACTTTTTTGAGAATGGACTGCACTGGCTTCAAGACTCACCCTACCCACTGGCTTATGAGCTGCAGCAGCAGCAGTTCAGAGGTCATGTGCAGTAGAGGCCAGCGGGCAATCTTAAAATGAACCTTAGAATTGTTTCATACTAAAAGAGAAAACCCACTCTACTACTATGCACAAACTATCTATTGCTGCCTCATTCATTGCTGCTGGTCTAATTCATTCTCTCATGGCTCCACTAAGGCTGGTATGCTTCAAAAGGAAGTGCTACAGTTTAACGAAGTATCACATGATCTATAGTCAGTGGTGCTATTTCTAAATCTTGTATTGGCAATATTGCATGAAGATATCAAGCAACCATAACAATATTTACTTCAATATTTTGTCTTTAAATAGTACTCAATGCATTCATTTTTTTGATTAACTCCTCCCTTTTGATTCGGCCTAAATGGCTCAATTTTTCACTATATAATTATTGAGACCAAGCAATAACCACAAGATTAATTTATTGCTCAATAAAGAATGCATCCATAAGTGGAGGAAATAAAGAGTGAGTTATTCCAACCAAGCACTTAATGCAGCTGCTCTCAGGCAGAGGAATGCCCTCAAGAAGGACAAGTGATCACTTGCACCAGTGCTTGCTGGGAGTAGCAGAAACTTACACCACATTTTCCCTTGTAAGGAGAAGACATGGCACAAAAGTTAAATTTACTAAAAGAATTCCTCTCTACTGTACCTGCTTCATGCCTGCCACTTCAACAATGATTATGTGCTCAAGATGTGCTGGGACCAGGGTGAATATTTTAAAATAATTTCATTAATATAAACTAGCTGATTTTGTTGGCTATTGGAAGTTTTATATCATGTTAAGACTTGGTAACCGACAGGTCTAAAGCAGACCACCCCCCCCCCCCCTCCCCCCAAGCATACCCTACCAAAACTTGACATAATTATTTGGGATAGTTTCATTAGAAAATAGCAGCATGGGTATATATATATATATATACAACTTTAATGCAAGAATATATAATATATGCAATAACAGTAGCCAATGTTGCTCGTGGTTGTACATGCCATACACAGTGAGTGATAGTGACAGAGACAAGAAGTATCTTGCTCAAGGTGTTGTTCGGAATACCTAATGGTCTAATTACAGGTAAATGCAACTCAATATTGCTTTGGAGTTCAGGTGGGTGGGAAGATGTGGTGAAAAAGAAGGAATCCCCTAGACCGCCAGGACCGAATCAGAAGTGGGTGGAGGAGAAGGAGAGAGAAGTGAGAGATCCTTCACCACTCCATCCACTTGTGGGTCATCACTGATGTCATCACTGACACCATCATCACCGCCATGACCTGCAGTGAGGTAAGGTATCATCACTTAGAGCTGTTCAATTCCGACCATATCACCAATCTATTGAAGGTGTCCATAGGTAAAGTGTGGTCATTAAAGGAAACACATCAAGACTTAATCTACACTGCTTTCCACAACAATAAGGGAACAGCAATAAATGTGCCTTTGTGGCAGACCCACAACACCCAAACCACAAAGTTGGTTACCCTTGACAACAGACACATTCCACACATATACACGACACAATATGTTACACTTACGCCCCATGTTGAAGATAGCGTTCATCAACTTGACACGTGGCCCCTGCACACAAACACAACACCATAACACACACGCCAATAGAGAGAGAGAGAGTCACCACTATGAACAGCTGCATTGTACTCTCTGCACCACACAGACACAGATCCATGCCAGGTGA
Source organism: Lycopodina hypogea (assembly GCA_963969325.1). NCBI lineage: Eukaryota > Metazoa > Porifera > Demospongiae > Poecilosclerida > Cladorhizidae > Lycopodina > Lycopodina hypogea. The sequence goes on along the minus strand of OZ017793.1, from coordinate 707,713 downwards.
AGTACAGAGGTCAAGGACATACAATAACTACAGGCCAAAGATCACATGCCATAGCAGCAATGAAGTAATACTCTAGCAGAAGACAGACTGACAGCTCACCACAGGTAGCCTGAGGCTCTTCCACTCTTCTTCAGACAGCGAGTGTAACTGCTGCAGACTCAATTTACGAGCCTAATAGGAGCATTAGAGAATTGTGTATACATGTGACCACAGGGTGTGACCATGTGACATGCACACATACCTTGAGAGACTGTATGTGTTCAGAGTTGATGTTGAGGCGCGTCATCAATTCAAACAACTCTGTCACACTGTCAGCCTTGGGAGCAGCTGCCTCCTCCTCCAGCTCGTCCTCACATGCACCAGAAGCCACAGATGTTGTCCAGGAGGAATCAGAGACATACAAGTTTCCTTTGTCTCCATCTCCCTTTCCTCCTCCTTGTCGATGTTCTTGACTTCCACTGAAATCAGCTGAACCATTTCTCTGACTGAGAGGAGAGGGTTTAGAGAATTGATGGGCCCTTGAAGGAGCTGTCCAGTGGAGGGCCCATGGATCATTGAAGGTAAGAAGGCCACCTCCACTCTGTGTACGCATTGTGTTGGGCAGGGTAGGGTCGAATCTGGAACCCTGAACACTTGCATTGGAACCCCCTCCTCCGAAAGAATGCATCTCCATGGCTTGATGAGAGGAGGTGGTGGACTTGGACCACACACCACCCCCACCAGGAGGAGGAGGAGCATAGGGCAGATCTCCTGGACTTCTCGGCATCTGATGTGGCAAGAGCTGTGTGGAGCCAGTTTGTTGGGATAGGATCGGGTAGGTGGGCACAGACCAGCGCTTGTGGTGCACAGGCAGATCCCCATTCCCAATTCTGTAGTCATCACCACTGGCTCTCTGTCTGATTCCCATATTAGGAACAAAAATGCCCCCTACAGCATCGGAGTGGTGCTGGTTGTCCCCCAGGAGGTCTGCAGGCTGAAGGACATGGGAGAATGGGACAGATGGTTGGAGAGGATGTTGATGGTGATAAAGATGAAGGTGGTTGCGTTGTGGTGGTTGAGGAGGGCAGACTTGAGAGGAGAAGGAGGGAGGGGGGAAGGCTGAAGGAGGGAGACCAAAGGAAGGTCCAGGAGGAGGAGGATGCACTCGAGAGATGTGATGGTGAGTAGACATCCGGGGGGCACCTAACTGGGGGACCCAGAGGTCCGTAGAGGGGTGGCCCTGAATGCAGGTGGGCGGAGCTGTTTGTGGGTGTGGTGGATGAGAAGGGGAGTGAGGAGGATTACTATAGGACAGCCCTCCCCCCATGGACGAGTGGGAGAGAAGAGAGTTAGACTGTCCAGCCATGCCATGCACGTTACTCCCAATAGCTCCATAGACACCACCAGGAGGAGGGAAGTCATTCATGGGGTGGCTCTCCCCATGCAGGGCATCTGGAGTGCTGGGGGACAGAGCTGAGTCCTCAGACTGGCTGCCTTGCTGCTGCACTGATGGGGACATGTCGGGTGCTTCAAAAGGCATAACTTGTGGTAGCAACCGCTCATTCTGTCAAATGCAATGTGTTTGGTAGAGCGAAAATACACGAAACATTTCGTCCACAGCAACAAAACAAGCAAAATGGGTACTATCAGCTCTAACAGGAATTTAGTGAAACAATAATGCCAAAAATCATTATAACTTGTAGCTCTTGGTTTATGAACACACACACATGATGCACACAGACATACAGCACACACACAGGCACTCATACACACCAACACCCTCACTGAGTGTGAATTACTCCCCACTCTAGAATAAACATGTTTTCACGTCACAGCCTCACATGTTGCACAGACAGACTCCGTCCTCGTCTGTCATGGGGCCAGGGAGACGCAGGGAAAGTGGCGCTCAGTGAGGTGTGGACAAGGCCCCCGGGGACAGAGGTGAAAGGTGTGTCCTCACAAACATTCTCCAGATTACTCAGATAAGAACTTCGACTGCCAGCTGCAGAGAAAGGCAGGCAGCATTGGAGCAACAGCAGAGAATGAGGGCCTGTGTGATCCTACCTCAACTAGGTGTGAATGACTCTGAATCAATTGTGTGCTCTACACTGAAATTAACATTCTGACCAATGAGAGCTCACCATAAGACAGCTTCCGTTGGGGCACTCCTGTGGCTGGAGAAGGGACACTGCTTCTCCTGTTGGGAGGTCCAATGGCACCGTAGCTTCCTCCCTTGGACAGAGTTGTGTGAGTGAAAGTGAGATCTGGGTTGGCCACTGCTGGGCAGGCCAGAGGGAGAGCGTTAGTGGGAGGCAGCGAGCTCTGCTGCAGGGAATAGCATAGGAACAGTGATCATATATGTGTTGCTAGGAGACATAATTCACATGTTGAACAGGACAACACACCACACGCTCCATATGAGCATGTCTGCACATACCAGCTGGTTGTTTGGAGTGGCGGTGGCAGCTGTTTCAGGTGGAACCACATTCTTCACCTCAGAAGACGACACATCTTCGTCTTCCTCAAACACTGAGGCAGACTTTGACCCCCTCACATCTTCACCATCTGCCTCGTCCTCTTCCATAGAGCTGGACGTGGACACAAGCAGATGTTTCTCTGGACCAGATTGAGTTGAGCCTCTCTCAGGTGGACCTGAGACACCCGGTGAGGTGGTTGTGGACGCTGCAGATGCAGAACTGCTTGGTTCCACCTCCTGCATGAGCTGAGGTTGGATTAGCATGCCTCTGACCAGCACGCTGTCATTATCCACTTGATAAGTCTGTTCCACATGCGCAGAGGTGGTGGGGAGGTGTGGCCGGCTGTGCTGCTGCTGACTGGACAAGACACAAGTGGATAGTGGAGGGAAATCTTTGTTCATGTCCATAACGGCCATGGACTCTGACCTCTGAGCAGCTGCCTCAGTGGGAATAGCAGCAGATGATGTTGTCAGTGAACTGAATGTGCTCAATTCCTCGTCTCTCTCACTCTTGCCTGATGAAGAAGTGGAAAAGGGGGAGGCCATCTCCGTGGTGATTTTTCTCAAGGGCATGTGCAGAGACACTTCCTGTGAGGCACTTGTGAGGGAAGTGAGGGTGGAGAGTGGAGGGGTGGAGGTGGTGACAGACGTGAAGGACGAAGTGGAGGAGGAGGTGGAGGCTGCCACAGATGCAAAGGTGCTGGAAGTGGTGGTCCAGGGATGGGGGCGTGGCCCAGCAGAGTTAGTGGTTACCTCTGAGGTTGTGTTGGGGGTCAGATTGGTGGCACTTGTAATATGCTTGGCTACCTCTTTAGCTGAAGGCATTGGACGCTTAGGAATCAACCGGCTTCCCTCAGATGAAATGGAGGGATCAGCTGTGGTGTGGGTGCTCTTTGTGGGCGGGGGAGCAGTGGGATATCTCTTGGGGGGTCGTGAGTGTACCGGGGCTCTGGAAGAGGATGAGGAGAGAGGGAGGGGGTCGGGTGGGTTGCTAAGGAGACCTGGAGATGCTGAGACAGAAAGGGTGAGCTTAGTCATTCCGTCGAGAGTGGAGTCGGCCACTTCTAGTGTGTTGTCTGGTGTACTCAGAGCTTCGTCAATGAGCTCTTGTGCCCGTGCAATGGAGCGCTGTGTTCCCTGCTCAGAGAGGGAGGGAGAGAGAGAGGGAGGGAGAGAGAGAGGGAGGGAGAGAGAGAGGGAGGGAGAGAGAGAGGGAGGGAGAGAGAGAGGGAGGGAGAGAGAGAGGGAGAGAGAGAGGGAGAGAGAGAGGGAGGGAGAGAGAGAGAGAGGGAGGGAGCATGAACTAAGCCTGCACTTTAGCAAGCCACACCCCGACATCATGTCATGGTAGATACACACACACACAGTAAGTTGTGCAACACAAGACAGCCAGTGAGGGAGAGAGAGAGAGAGCCATGCCTACCTTGATGGTGATGAGCCTTTGTGTAGACTTGGGGACATTTCTAGATACGTTGATGTGAGCTCCAGATGCTACCTGCATAGGTAAAGTGTCACTACAGTCACAAACGCACAACAGAGCTACAAAACATACCACTATCACCTACAATTATAGCATACCAGTAAATATACCCAGCATTACCTGGGATATAACGACATGTCCACAGGAATAAGTATGGATGAGTGTGACCCAGGCCATAACTCAGCAGATGTCCACTCCCAGAGATCGTGTGTGCGTGCGTGTGCATACCAAAATTTAGGTTTGGATGTCCAAGGTTTTGCCTAAGCCCCATCTTTTGGCTATTTTAGCCTCAATCTCACAGAAAGTGGTGTGGCCAGGAGGACCAAGTTTTTTTTGGGGGGGCTAAAAACATTCTTGGTATAGGATGTGTCCACCCTGAAGCTCTGACAACTAAAATACACAAGTGTGACAAGGATCAACCGAAACCAGCTACCCCAAATATCGTGGCTGGAAGATGGGAGAAATACAGGCGAGATCAAGATGAAATATCAGGGTCAGCATGTTGTGCAGGAGGTCACAGGTCAGTGGGTGGGGCCATACAATCCCTTTCTGCTGAGCCATTTTGATGACCATACCAATGTAGAGTTATGCTCAACAATCAAGAATGAATCAGACCAGCTGTGTTGGGCTTCTATACACAGAGCAGGAGGGAGCCCAGCAGCAAGCAGACCAGGTATTGGAGCTGCCACACACAGAGCAAGAGGGAGCCCAGCAGCAAGCAGACCATCCTGAATTGTGGATGAGATCACCCAACTCCAAAATGCCCACAATGTTGGCAGTAATGAGGCAAAATGGAAGATCCTGGAACATCCAATATCTGAGCACTGGCCTAGCTGTCCACCAGGAAAAGGACCAGCGTGTCTACGTTAGCACCTCCAATGCCATAGCAAGGGCGCAGGGACCATCACCGGTAACTATGCCTACAGCTTTATTGAAGCTCTGCAAGGAGGACGACTATGCAAAGATGCTGAAGTATGCTGATGTACAAGATTACTACACCTGGGGCACCAAAAGAAGTGAACTGGCCCCAAGTGAGGGAAGCTGGTAAGATGGGAGCAAGAGGCTATCAGGAAGGTGCCTGTGATAGGCTGCATCCACACTAGCAACCCACGGCAGAGGAAGTGCTACTTCCTGTGCCTCCTCCTCAATGAAGAGCCAGGTCCCACATCCTGTGATGCAATGAAGACTGTCAATGACCAGGTCTGGTGTGCAAGACCTACAGAGAAACATATCTTGCTAGAGTCCTACTGGAGAATGATCACAACGTCTTGCTATGGAAGAGGCCAGTGCCACCAGGTCTCCTACCAACCTCAGGTGTCTCCTGGTGGTGGTCCTAACTATATGCATTCCCAGCAATCCCGGAGAACTGTGGCAGCTGTTCAGAAATGTTGCCCCATAGACCTTCCTCCACCAACCAGATGCAATATCAGCAACCAAGAAGCCATTTATAATGACAAAGTGTACAACCAGGTCCCCCTCTCCTTGGAGGACAAGGTGGCCATTATGGGTGGAAAGCCACTTGCAAGTTCATGGCCCACCCACACCAGAGCAAGGCAGAGAGGAGAGGCTGGCCAGGGAGGACCACAGGGAGATGGACTATGACCTGATCGAGAGCAGACAGCTGTACAGACTGAAGAGCTCCAACAAACGCTCACTGTTCACCAGCACCAGATCTACATACAGTGCCATCCTCAAATTGGTGCAACAATGCAGAAGCCCATGCAATCAGACCAGCAACGTCATATTCTGTCAGGCCCCAGGGGTAACTGGGAAGAGCCACATTATCAAGGACTGTTCTGACCAAAAGTCGCTCTGAAGGCAAGACAGCACTGGCCTCTCAGCTCCAGTGGCACTGCAGCCTCACCTCTCCCTGGAGGACGGACTCTACAAAGCACCTTCAAGATTTCTCCTGACACCCACTCACAGTGTGGACCAGCCAACCTGCACTATCAAGCGAGGAACAGGGATGGCCATGGTTGTCAAGAACACAGCTGCCGTCATTGTGGATGAGGCTACAGCGACACATGTCAGCTTACAAAGCAGTTGACCGTACTCTACAGGCCATCGCAGACATAAAGAAGCCCATGGGTGGCATCCTCACTCCTCTGTGGTGATTTCAGGCAGATCCTTCCTGTGGTCAACAATGGTACCAGGTCAAACATCGTAATGCCAGCCTCAAGATATCCCACCTGTGGCAGCCTGTGGTTGTGAAGCACCTGACCACGAATATCTAAGTACATCTGTCTGGAGATGGTGCGGCTGAAGACTTTACTAAACTGCTCCTGGAGGTTGGTGATGGCAAGATTATCTAGAGATCTGCACCAGAGACAATCAGCATCCCTGCTGGGCTGGGCAAGGTTATCACCAATCTGGAGGGACTCAAGGGGGATGTCTTCTCAAACCTGGTGACTAATGGAAGTAGTCCAGAGTGGGTTCCAGAGAAGGCCATTGTTTCTCCCCTGAGGAACAGGGAGCTACCCAAGACCACCGATGGAATACTCCCAATTTTCACTTGCCTTCATGAAACATCACTGAGGCCAAAAATGTGGCACCTACAAGGGCAAAGTTGTTCTCCTGCCAAAGAGCTCACTAATCCCATCAAACTCAGGCAACTGCTATCTGGTTAATAGAACACTCATAAGTAAAACAAATATTCAATGAATTTTTTATTTTATATTTTCAGAGCTACCCTTCAAGTTTAGGCGTCTTCAGTTCCTGTGAAGCCCTGCCCCACCCCACCATGACCATGAACTAGCTGCATGGACAGACTATCAAGGCTATAGGAGTGGACCTAGCTGGTCCCTGCTCTGCGCTGCCTCCAGGACAGACAGTATTGCACATCTAAGCATACTGGCACCAAACAATGACACAAGGAACGCAGTTTATCAAGAAGCTCTACAATAATCAAAAGCCAACATTTCTAAAAAAAAAAGAAGAAAAAGAAATTTGATCATAATGTTTATAAATACATCACTCCTTTTATGTTAATCTGAATCCCAGGTTCACTTAGCTCTGTTCTTCCACATGCCATGGGGTGTTGAATGTGGCTCTGTTCTCCCACATGTTATGGGTGTTGAATGTGATTCTGTTCTCCCACATACCATGGGGGTGATGAATGTGGAAACCTCCTATACTGGCAGTGCAGGACAACTCCAGGAATGTCACCTATCCTGAGGCTGTAAGAGTAAGAGTCAAACAGAATTTTTTTTTTGTTGTGAATAACCTATTCAGGCACCCAAGGATCATACTTACAAAATTAATTAAAATCCATCCAGCAATTTTGTTGTTTTAAGAATTCGAGAAGGAAATAATACAGGAAAAAGTGTGTGTGTGTGTGTGTGTGTGTGTGTGTGTGTGTGTGTGTGTGTGTGTGTGTGTGCGTGCGCGCGCGATGTTCGGTAGTCAATCTTGAATTGTAAAAAAAACAAGTATTGACTGTCAGAATGAGCAGCAGTAGTGCTAACTATCTGATTAATTGGTGTACAGAGTTTAGTGTTATAGAGCAGCAGTTGGAATTAGTAATGAGTAACTATAAGTCATTGTCTACGGCCACCCAATACACAGTCATTAGTTGCTGCAGTCTAAGAATGAGAATGGTATCAGGTCAGTGGTCATCACATACACACACACACACACACTAGGACGACCAATGCCCACTCCTGCTTGACATGCAGAGACAGAGTTCTAGGGCACACAACACATGCACTGTAATGGTACCTGGATGCTGTTGATCTTTGAACCCCCACGACCTATGACCCTGCCAACAAGCGAGTTCAAGACGGTCAGTTGCACAGTCCTAGATATACACAAACAAGGAAATGGAGGGACATGTGAAGGAAGGTTGGGCCGGAAAGATGACGTACTCTGGGGACACACACTGGACCAACACCTCACTGGGTTGAGGCAGGTTGAAGTAGGTTAACAATAGCTCTATGGGGACACACACTGGACCAACAACACACTGGACCAACAACACACTGGACCAACAACACACTGGACCAACAACACACTGGACCAACAACACACTGGACCAACAACACACTGGACCAACAACACACTGGACCAACAACACACTGGACCAACAACACACTGGACAACAACACACTGGACCAACAACACACTGGACCAACAACACACTGGACCAACAACACACTGGACCAACAACACACTGGACCAACAACACACTGGGTTGAGGCAGGCTGAAGTAAGTTGACAATAGCTCTATGGGGACACACATTGGACCAACATCACACTGGGTTGAGGCAGGTTGAAGTAGGTTGACAATAGCTCTATGGGGACACACACTGGACCGACACCATGCTGGGTTGAGGCAGGTTGAAGTAGGTTAACAATAGCTCTATGGGGACACACACTGGACCGACACCATACTGGGTTGAGGCAGGTTGAAACCACTAAAATAAATTCTAGATTAGTGATTGAGACACAAGAAGCTGTTGTCATGTGTTCTCCCACAATTATCATGAGATCATTACCAGTTGTTTACATGTTGTACCTTGTTGTCCTGGTAACCTCCTGCCAGTTCTGTGTGGAAGGAGTGATGGGGGTGAAGGTTGCGGAGGTGCTGCTGGTGAAGGAAGTGGTGGATGGAGGATGCTCCATGGACTCCTGTGGCTCCTTCTGCTGGCAACCTGCACAGGATTACATGAGAGAGAGAGAGATAGAGATAGATGGAGAGAGAGACACTGACTGGCTGCACACAGTGAAGCAGGTACAGCACACACACACACACACACACACACACACACACACACACACACACACACACACACACACACACACACACACACACACACACACACACACACACTCACTCACACACACAGTTCTACAGAGTTGAGGAGCTACATAAAGGGCACATATTGTATCACTGAATGCTACACTAAGTGAGTGTGTATTTGCTGTGTCCTGGAGCACAGAGCCTCACCTATCTTATCGTCGTCAGTGATGTGTGCCCCTAGTTGCAAGCTCTCTGGTTCTGTGTCGTCCTCCCAGTCACTGGACAGCGACTCCTGTGAGGACGACCACACATATTCCAGGGAAGGGCTGTGACAATCGTCACCATGGCGATCTGTCAGAGGAGGGTCTAGCTTCAGTGCTCTGGCGGATGTGGAAAGGGTAGCCATTCGGGTTGAAGGGTGGTCAAGTGCTGCGTATGGAGCCAGTGGTAAGGGGGTGTGGTCCTGAGAGGGCAGGTGGTCAGGGATGAGCTTAGACACAGCCTCAGAGGAATAATTTGACCTGTGACCTCTGCTGACAGTGGAGAAGAGTTGCTTACTGCTGAGTGAATGCTTGCTGCTTGATCGGGATGTGGGGAGTTCCCCTCCATTGCTGGAGACGGATTGGCTAGTGATAGTTGCTGAGCTACTGGTAGTCGTGCAGGCTCCTGAAGAAACCACACCCCTTGTGGCTACTGGACCTGTCCCTTGGATGCATGGTGCCTTGGCCCAACCTGGCACCTCCTGCAAGTGAGTGGTCTCTCTGCCGCTGACCAAAGTTAGAACATTTCCATCTTTATCCACAACCTTATGATTAGACGTCTTTGAGCCTTGCGACTCGCCACGTCGTCTGTTCACTCCACCTCCTCCTCCAGGTCCAGAGTGCAGCTTGGCTCCTAGGTTACCCTGTGCCTGGTAATTCCGACTCTGTTCCACAAGTACGTTTGGACCTGTTCTATGTGTGTTCTCTGCCAACGCTGCTTGTCGAGTGGTGCCCTGGGGCACGTGCAGGGAGGAAGAAGGTGAGACCTCTGCCTTGGGCTGGGGTCGTCTCTTGTTGGTCTGTCCTCTGTGCTGTGTGGCACTCATGTCCGTGCCAGAGGAGAGGAGGGGGTGTGGCATCTTCCTGTCTTCCTGCAGAGAGGAGGAGCAGGAGGAGGAGGAGGAAGTGCTGGTGGGAGAGTAGCGGAGAGGAGAAGGGGGCGGGGATATTGAGCGAGGAGTCTTGTTCTTGTGGAGGAGCATGGGGAGGCCAGCCTGGGAGAAGTCTGTGTGAGTGGGGAGGTGGCAGACAATGAAATATAATAAATGGCATTGCCACGCAGACCAGATGTCTGGCAGCATATAGTTGATTATGCCTGTGGTGGGCAGAGAGGCTCAGAAACACGGAGTCTCATCACCAACAAGGTCAGGAGAACGAAAGTATTCACATCACAGCCTCAACACTCAACCCACCACAGCAGCTTCACATCCAACACACCACCACATTCACACCCCAGATATTCTCCCCATAATCATTCTCCCTGACCACACCCCTTCCTCCTCCCACTCCTCACCAGGCAGAGCATCGTGATAGTCATCGTCCCCTGAATCACTTCCTTCTTGAACAGAGAAAGGGACCATAGCTCCACGGGAACCTTGCTTCCCAAGGTTCTTCCCACGAACTACTCGCTTCTTCTGCAGCTCATCAACTGGAGTGGCACCCACTGACACTGCAGCACACACACCCCACATTATGACTGTACTCCTACGTCAGGACACTGCACTCCCACATCATGTGATTGCACTCTCCTATCATGTGACTATAAACCATATCATGTGACTACCCATGACAACACACCTGCATCACTGGTTGTAGTGGTAACTTCAACGGTGACCTCATTATCAGAGGATGGCAATGGCTGCACGCTGAATTCCTCTTCACCTCCTCCATCCACCACAGGAAGAACCACACTTTCCTTATCCCCAGTCTCCTTCAGGACACATTACAGCAACCATTGACAACCTCGTAGTCACACTCTCCCTCACCATGCAACTTCCACAGTTCACAGTCCACACACGCACGTAATCTCCAATCTTCACATCCACTCTTCCCTCTACTCCCTGACAAGACCATAACTCACTCGTGCATCCATCTTCTCTGCCTGTTTCTTCTTCCTTCTCTTGTCCCTCTTCTTGGCTGCAGCCTTCCTCCTGCTCTCCTTCTTCTCCCTCTCAGCATCCAGCTCGTTGCAAAGAGTCTCAGCATTGGCCAGGGCCTGCTCCTCACGAGCGTTCTTGGCCTGCATCAACAGAGATATGACTAGATCTTACTAGTGGTTCAGAGGAGGAGGAAGGCAGGCTCAGTGTTGAGGCATCCTATCATGTAATGCCAGCAGGACACACACACACACACCTGACCACCTCATCCCTACAGCCCTACATCTGCACAGCCACATCACACTAATCAACTCCCACTCCTTCAAGTACTCATATAAAAACCACACACTAACTGTCCATATGGCTCACCGTCCCCTAACCACACCCTTCCAGTTTCCCCCTTTAATTAACGCTCCTCTCTCACCCCGTTCCCCCACCTTGCACAGCCTCTCCCTCCCCTGCCCCCTCAAACAAACCTTCATGATGAGCTCAATGCATTTAGTCCTCTGAGTGGTGATGTCTGTGTCAGCAGGCATGGGGGCAAGGAAGGCCTTGTTGCACTCGGGTTCAGAGGGCAGGTGGGCCACATGGGCCAGCAGCCATTCCACCACCTCAAAGTGGCCATTCTTGTAGGCCGCCAGGAGGGGAGTGGACCCACGCTGGTCCACTGCCTGCACAACAGGTGGGAATGATCTAGTCACATGATATGACATGACAAGTGCCTGAGAAGGTCGATAGCCAAGTAACTTCCACTAGTATCTATATCATCAAAATCTCTCTCCCCCCCCTCCCTCTCTCCCTCCCTCCTCTGTTGTGAGGCTATAATGGCAGTGGTATGGATGGGAGGGAGTCACCACAGGCTAACAAGGTACCACTCCATCTTCCAGTTCAGTTCATACCCTATGGTCACATTTGACCTCCACACCACACCCACTGTGACTCCACCCACTGTGACTCCACTCACACAGAATCACCACAACCACACCTACCTCTGTACTGGCTCTTTTATCGGCCAGCAAGATGGCGATCTCCAAGTGGCCTTCACGGCAGGCGAGGTAGAGAGGAGAGCAGCCTTTCTTTGTCCGTGTGTCCACATTGGCCGAGCGAGAGAGAAGAAGTTCGGTGAGCTCCAAGTAGCCTTTCTCTGCCGCCAAAGTAAGAGGACACTCCCGGGAGTTGGGGAAGGCAGAGCTTGGGTTGCAGCCATAGTCCAGTAGCAGCCTGACCACATCCACATGGTTCTCTCTGCACGCCTGCAAGGACAGAGGTGAAGGACTTCAAACAGTGCAGGAAGACATGACACAGGATGGAGGGAGGGAGAGAACAGAAAGGAAAGAGGGAGAGAACAGAGCGGGGAGAGGGAAAGGAAAGAGAGGTAAAAAACGAAGGAGAGCAGATAAATGTTAGAAAGTTTTGATAATCCCTTCAGAGAATTGTAAATGCTCCCACTGTCTGTCTTGCTCAGTTGTAAAGTGAATATCATAACCTCTCTCACTATTTCTGAAATAGCGAAATAGATTGCAAAATTCCTTCTCCTCTACTTTCATTTCCCCTCTCCTTTCCTATTCATTTCCTCACTCTTTCCTCCATCCTATGCCACGTCTTCCTACTTGGATGATCACATGATCACCAGTTGGACATCAGCCATGTCAGGATGACCAGCAGATTGTGAGAGCATTCCCCTGCACTGATAAGTCTTCAGGGCTTGTTTGCACGTACTACAATTGAAGTGGTCTCACAAATGGAGGAATGTCGGCTGCTCTCAGACATATTGTCATAGTAAAGCTCAACACAAAGCAAACAGTCCATCAGCCAGCTCACCCAACCACACCACACCACAGAGAGGGAGGCTGCCGCAGTACAGTTGTTGTTTCAAGCAACCACACCCATTTGCAGCAACACAATACTCTTCAGTATCCAAATTCAGTCACTGACACCAACTACCACCATTTCTATGGCATCTCTCCTCTAATCCATGCCCAAACCACACCCACTCTGCCATACCCCTAACCACACTCCTCACCTGGAAGAGAGGGGTGATCCCTGTCTTGGTCCTGCAGTCCTTGTTGGCATCGTACTTGAGCAACAAGGTGGCCACGTCTGCATGACCTTTCCAGCAGGCCATGAAGAATGGACTCTGTCCGTAGTTGTCAGGAGTCTCGACATCAGCCCCAGCCACCAACAAGAGTCTGGCCACACCCACATGCCCCTCCCTATGACATAACAGAAAATATTAACTGATGGGTCACTATTCTACATAGATAAGACTAATGTCACGTGATATCTTCCAACTAATGTCATGCCATGTGACATCTTCCACCCATATCATGTGCTATCCTCCATCTCTCTTCCCTCCACCTCTCTTCTCATTATCTCTCTTCCCTCCACCACTCTTCCCTCCACCTCTCTTCCCTCCATTTCTCTTCCCTCCATTTCTCTTCCTTCCACCTCTCTTCTCTCCATCTCTCTTCCTTCCATATCTCAAGTGCTATTGAAGTAGAGACCTAGTGGTCTATTCCTGTATTCACATATCAGAGTGTACTGCCATGAATCAGATGGACAAGTACAGCAGCTCATGAGTAACCACGGACACATAGCAGCCACACTCTGTCCGAGACAAACACACCCACATTGCTGCAGCATCCACATGCTGCATGGCCCCTCCCCCTCCCCTCTCTCCCTGCGTACCTGGTGGCCTCCATCAGAGGAGTGCAGCCTGTCTTGGTCTGGTGGTTCACGTTGGAGTTCATGGCTATGAGCTGGGTCACCAGGCCCTCGTGACCCTTCCAGCAGGCCAAGGTGAGGGGTGTGTCATCATTGCTTCCCGAGGGCACGTTGATCTGGGCCCCGGACTCCAGCAGCAGTTTGGTTGCATCTAGATGTCCCTCTCTGAAAGGAACAACAACAACAACAACAACAACAACAAACAACATCAGGTGAAGAGAGACAGGTGTGAAGCACTCCTATTTCAGAACTATTCTTCAAAGCCTATACTAAATACCACACACGGAATTGTATATGCTGGAGTAGGCATATAGTGTACTGCAGGGGTGGGTGCAAACCAATATATCAGGCTGTCAGGTGAACCTAATGATATGTTGGGATTTGGTGTGGCACCATTTTTTTTAGCCCTCAATTTTCAACCCTCAATTTTCTTTGGATGCATTGGGGGGGGGGGGGGGGGGGGGGGGGAATTCCTATTCATCCAGGCCACCCTCAGGTGTAGGTCATTAACAATGAATATTTGGTCAAGATCCACTCAATAAGCCCTTATCCAATCATTAAGAGATGTCTGAGTGAGTGAGTGAGTGAGTGAGTGAGTGAGTGAGTGAGTGAGTGAGTGAGTGAGTGAGTGAGTGAGTGAGTGAGTGAGTGAGTGAGTGAGTGAGTGAGTGAGTGAGTGAGTGAGTGAGTGAGTGAGTGAGTGTCTATATGTTGTACCATCAGCCTGGCCAAACCTGTGGATGGATTTCTCAGACTTTGGCATGGCATAGGTTTTGATCCAACTGAAAACATGGGCTAAAAATGGCGACCCAGGTGGAGAAAGAGGAATTCAAAATTTCCATACCAAAAAGGGAGACTAAATAAACCATGCCCCGTGATGGCTATGTCTCCTTTCTCCCTCAAAAAGGTTTTTAAAAAACCCGAAGTAATTGCCAGAGGACTCATTCTTTGGTAAAAATGCCACAATTGCAGTAATTCCTGTCACCACTAACAACCACAGTGGCAGCTGCATTGCTGTGGATGGGCCACTGCTCCTTCCCCCTCTCTCTCATCTCACTTCCTTTCTTTCAAATACTTTAAAAAAAAAAGAAAAGGCTTTTTGGGTAGATCATGGCCACACCTCTTCCTAGTTCGTACATAAGTGGGTACGTATGTAAGTAAGCACCAAACCAAATTGGACCTGCTCCTCAGGGTAGAAACATTGGGTTACCTGGCAACACCTCTTTCTGTGGGCATGTGAGGCTAAAATTCCAAAAACGGAATGTAGGATAAACAATTGGTGTCAAGAGACCTAAAACTTGATCTTCACACACATCATGACTCTGGAAACACCATAGGTTGGGGCCCACCTGACTACACACACCTCTTTCAATGGGTGCATAAGGCTAAAAATAGTATATACGTATGCATGTTTGTGAGTATCCATTTTACAACCAAAACACCCTACTAAGTGAAACCTGCTCTTCAGGGGAGGCACACCCTTCACCACAGATGGTATTAAAGGAAAAAAATAAAGTGGGACATCCTGAGTGTGTGAGGTTAAAAATGCAACAAAAAAAGGTACTCAGGACAAACTCTTGACCCTACCATAAAAAACTTTGCCTGTGCACACACCATGACTCTGGGAGCACCATGGGCTGGGTCCCACCTGGCCACACTGTGACTCTGGGAGCACCATGGGCTGGTCCCACCTGGCCATACTTCTTTCTCTGGAGGTATCAGGCCAAAAAAATGCCAAAAGGTACTTGGACATGGGCTGGGTCACATTTGGCCACACCTCTTCCTGTGAACATGTCATTATATATCTGGCAACTAGTATAGGATATTTAAAAAGGAAAAGCAAGAAGAGAATCAAAGGGGGAAAGATGTCAGTTGGTGGGTGGGGGAAGAAAAATGCCTGGTCTGAAATCAAAGTAACACCAATACAAAAAGAGATATTTGGAAAGAAGAAAAGAAGGAAGGAAAGTGCTGGATGAAGTCACAGGATAAAGGGTAAGAGTAGGATGTTGGCATCACTTACAATAGGTCTATACTGGTGTGTGTGTGTGTGTGTGTGTGTGTGTGTGTGTGTGTGTGTGTGTGTGTGTGTGTGTGTGTGTGTGTGTGTGTGTGTCGTGCTGGCACACAAAGATAATGCCTGCAGTTTCATCAAGATCCATTCCACCCTAGCAGAGCCAAAGTCTAATAAAAACAAAAACAGATCTACCACTTCTAAGTACTGCAAAAATACCCACTGCAAGTTTAGTGGGCAAGTATATAATACTTTCCTCTCCCTCTTCAGGAATCCCCCCCCCCCCCCCCCCTTCACTCCACTCACAATTGCAACTGCTGGCAGTGTTCTCTACACCACTACTCCTCTCAAGGGAGTACAACAATCCCTTACAGGGTGGGAGAGAACAGCTGCAGCATATACTATTGTGAGCACTCACAAAAGTAAATTGGCATGACTTAAAATTTCCCAATTTCAGAATTTATTCTTTATTTATTTTGATGTTTATTTATTGGGGGGGGGGGGGGGGGGGGATTGAACATAGTTCATAAAAACAATGCACTTATACCAGAATCTCATCCTAAAGGCTAGAAATGCAGCCTAATGCCTGTGGAGCCCAATAGAAGGCACTCCAAACAGAAATATTTATAAGGGATTTTGGGTCCATACAGAAAATTCATACAAAGTTTCATCAAACTCAGTCCTGGTGTCAGGGAGTTCACCCAGTACACAGACAGGCAGCATTGGTGATTGGCACTGTAGAGCCTCACAAACCTTGAGACTGAAATAGGTGAACAATGTGATCCTTCATTAAGGTGATAAGGATGAAAACCAGGCTTTGGAATCTCTCTACATGATGACCTTTGGTGGTTAATGTGGAGTTCAGGATTATCACCCCTCTACTGAATGAAGGGTGGTTGGGGGAGAGAGGGGGGGGGGGGGAAGCAAAACCAACAAACCCCCCCCCCCCCCCCTCCTCCTCAACAACACTGCACCTTATGAAGTGTCAGTAAACATGTCACCTGATGTCATAGCACAGTCCCTGCCCAGCAGACACAGAGGGGTAGGTTGACTCTCTTCCCTCAGAATTAGTCCTGCTTCCACCACAAGCTTTATATTAATACTCCAGCATTCTTTCAAGGAAAAGGGTGACTCTTCAATAAGCAGCTCATAGATGTTATCTGCCTTGTTTTAGCTATCTACAGCTTGCAGCTGCTACTTCCCTTCTCCGATTTCACTCTGCCAGGATACAGGCCTCACTACAGGTATTAATGTTTTATCTTCTTTGTTTTTAGCTGGGCTAGTGACAACTGGGGTAGTCATGGAAACCAACTTATTCCCAGGAAGTAACCCATGGTAGTTATAATTATATATTTCTTTGAAGTGTCAGTGCAATCCGTAGCATCCCCCCTTGCACTCTGACCTATCCTTCCTCTGCTGTGCCTCCTGTGTTGTTGTTGCTGTTGATATCCATGGCACTGACATGTATATCCACGGCACTCACATGTATTGAGACCAGACAGTATTACATCTTCATGATTAAGGAGTTTCGTTGGACAGGAACTTCTGAAACAACTAACTGAAGGCACTGTAGCATGGTATGACATCTAAAAATAGAACTTATCTATGCTTTTTCCTAGTTGACTTGGTCATTTCCCTTGTAGTAGGCACTGTCGTCCTACTCCACCAATAGCCATCACAACCCAACATTCCCAGGTGTATGCACCAACATCCCCAGGTATTGGCACCCAACATCCCCAGGTATTGGCACCCAACATCCCCAGGTGTTGGCACCCAACATCATTGCGCACAGGTGTAGGTGAAATAGCAAGAAATGGTCCACTGAGCTGACATTCTAAAACCTACCAGAATTCATTTCAGAGCAACGCTTTTCAAAGGTTTCCTGAGTGAGCATGGGCCGCCCAAGGAAAGGATGCATAACATCCCAAGTCATAATACCCCAAGTCTTCCCCCCCCCAGTATAAAATCCCAGTCTTAAATACTCTCTGTTTCAGAGTTTTCCCTGGCTAGAAGCATGCATGTGTTCAATATCCTAACCGATTTCAGCTTAGCTTGGAACTCATCTCACTGAACAATAGATAGAGCCTGATGGTTGGAAGTCATCCCCAGAGTTCATAAGTGTGGTGGGTTTAACCCATGGGTGTGGCCTGCAGAGGCTTGTGACCATATATAGACAGGGGCAATCAACTCAATCACACCACTAATATAATAGTAAACAAATAATCCTTTAAAAATAAGTTGGAAAAACAAACAAACCACAACTCCAGTTCTATGCCAGCAGCCCCTCCAGAGAAAAAGACAGAGTGAAAGAAAGAAGGATGGTGGAGAAGGAGGAGCAAAATATCAAGAGAGAGACTTTGCAGCTTACCTGGCGGCCAACATGAGAGGCGTGCACCCCGCCTTGTTCTGGTGCTCAATGTTGGATACATTCCTCAGGAGAAGGTAGACAACATCGCGATGGCCCTTCCAGCAGGCCAGAGTCAGAGGAATATTGTTCTCGCTGCCTGAAGGCATGTTCACCTTAGCCCCGTGGTCGAGCAGCAGCTGTGCCACAGAGAGGTGTCCTTCTCTGGAGGAGGAGGGGTTGAGATTGGATGAAATAGGGAAGAAAGAGAAGTGAGACCAAGATGGGAGAAGAGGAAGAGAAGAGGGATGGGAAAATGATGAAAGGGAGAGAGGAATAAGGAGGGGAAAGCAGGAGGGATAGAGAAAGGAGAAGAGGTGGAGAAGCAGAAAAGATAAAGAGGGAGTAAAGAAGGAGGGAGGGAAGAGGGAGAGTAGAGGGAGATGAGGAGAAAGATAGGGAAAGAAAGGGGAGAGGGAGAGTAGAAGGAGATAAGACGGAGGGGAAAAAGAAGGGACGAGGGAAACAAAGTGAAGAGGGAGAGTAAGGAGAGAGAGAGAGAATGAAGAAAGAAGGAAGGAGAAAAAGAAGTGAATGAAAGAAGTTGATAAAAATGTAAGGAAAGGTAAATATATAATTACACCGTGGATCATACATGTTGCTGCTCACACAGTAAAGGAGCATCCCACTAATATTTCAGAAACAAGCAGAAATTAAGACCTTTGAGAGGTAACACTTCTAACCACATGCACCAATAATAAATAATGCCTCTTTAGTTTATGCACTACTTGCCAACCAACAAACCAGGACAAGTCATAAACCCAGCCCACATAAGTTCCACCAATAGTGCGGCACTGGATTACGGGACCATCATAAATGGAGTCCATTACAATCAGTCCATAATATGGTGCTGGATAGGATTCCTTGAGTAATCACACCTTACCTAGCGGCCAGCATGAGGGGTGTGCAGCCATCTTTGGTGCGGTGTTCTATGTCTGAGTCGTGCTGCAACAGGAGAGACACCACCTGGTGGTGGCCCTTCCAGCAAGCACTGGTGAGAGGGATGTCATTGTTGGAGCCACTTGGGTTGTTCACCTCTGCATGATGCTTTAGCAAGAGTTCGGCCACTTCTGTGTGTCCACCCAGAGCAGCAAACATGAGAGGACTGAATCCTTCCTTTGTGCGGTGCTCAATGTCTGCGTTCCTGTCCAGAAACAGTTCCACTACCTTCTGGTGCCCCTTCCAGCAAGCAAATGTCAGAGGACTGTCTTTGTTGCTGTCCGATTCAACATTGATCTCAGCACGGTGGTCTAAGAGCAGCTTGGCAACCTTCTCATGTCCTGCCAGCGCAGCAAACATCAAGGCTGTACAGCCATCCTTAGTGCGGTGCTCCACTTGAGCATTCCGGTCCAACAGCAAACGAACTATTTCCACATTTCCGAGAGTGCAGGCCCAAGTCAATGCACTATCACATGTTGTTTCTGTAGGAGCATCAATATCCCCATTCCTGTCAAGGAGAAGCTTGGCTATGATGACATGGCCTTGACTACAAGCTTCCAGCAATGGAGTGTTGCCAGCTTTGTTCCTATGGTTCACGTAAGCCCCACTCTCCAGAAGAAGTTCTACTATATCTTGTTTTCCTTGCCTACAGGCCAGACTCAACATCTCGTCCAGACTGACTTCCGCCTCTGTCATAGTGCGAATCACACTTTCATGAGAGTCTGTGCTCAGGGGAAACACGCCCTCGTCAGACATGGCGTTAAACGCCGTCCTTACCTGGTCCAGCTCAGCTACAGTAATGAAATAGCACGTTTAAACCACCGCTATGTTAACCATACCATTTATCAGTAAAGAACCGCTCCATTCCTACCTTACCTGAGCACAACCAGTTTGAAATTGACCAGCGTTCCTAGCCACACTCCGAGTGAGGCCATTTAGACCTTCTTATTTTTGTTTCCAAATAACCGACATTGACGACCACGTGGTAACACGCTCACGTGCGGTACTGGCACAGGTGTTATTGTGCAGGTGTCGGCATGGCGAGCTGTGTTCTGCATACTAGGAAGCTGGGTAGAGTGCTGGTAACTTCTTCCAGATGGCTGCAAGCAAGGTTTCAATCCCAGGAACTTGTATCTGCCTATGTTTTCCACCCCAATGTTTTGACGACTGAAGCAGACAAGCAGATGTTTTTATGGACCAAGACAGTGCAGATGAACCGACCACCCGCTGATTTCATCACTTTCATGGAGGAGGTGGACATGGAACCCATGAAGAACATTATGCAGACCACCATCTTGGTGAGCAGAGTCTATGAGAAGCGAGAAGTCAAGCGCAAGTCCAAGAGGCAACCCAAGGACCTAACCCATGGGACACATGAGAACTTCCCCATCAGTCTTCTACAAAATCAGTTTAAGAATGTGATGGGATTTGCAAGGACCTACCCTCAGCTGAGGGACCTCAACCCTTCCCCAGAGACAGCTGTTTCTGCCACATGGGATGTACAGGGAGAAGTGCTGAGTGTGCATGGCAGACCTGGTACTTTCATCAACTCCAAGAAGCCAATGGCTGCCTTCTATTCTCCTGAAGCAGTGCAGAAAAGTGCCACTACTTCAATGGTCTCCCTGGGTCCTATACCTGTCTTCATAGACCTTGCCAAGCACTTGGTCAAAGGGAAAGCCTGCACTGGGCTTTTCCCAGAGAAATCCCTTTTCCCACATTTTCACACACTCCTCATATCTGATAATGGCAATTATATACCACCACCCAGTCAGCCCTGGCCAGAGATACAACTGCTCCAAAAGGGTCTTCTCTTCACCTTCAGCCGCCTACTTGCCCAGGCCGTCAGCAAGCACGGGGAGGGAATCAAGGGCAATGTACTGCCAGAACCGGAATGTGCTCAATGCATAGTAACTGATGGAAACCGGTTCTCATTTATTTGGTACCAACTTAACACTTTGGACATGAGAGAGTCTGAGAGTGGCGTGAAGAACATGGTGTGCATAGAGAGACCTGGGGAGACATTTGCCAAGGTGGTGGAGGTGGCCCAACACAGACACAGCCTTGTAGATTACAATCAGGATATCTTGAAGATGTATTTGAGCATGCTCTTGATGTCATAGCAACTGTTTGCTGTGTTCAAATGTTTGTAGGGTGTTATTTACCCACCCACTCATTACATTTATGTATGCACCGGATAGAACATGTGAATAACAGTAGGAGGGGAAGCGTGGTAATTAAAATCTGACGTGTGTGGCCATGACAACAATGAGGTCGAGTTGTTTGTCTCTACTGCTGGTCATTGCTGGCATCAGTGTCCATGTTGACCTCTCTCTTCCCTCCATGAGAACGTCTGGTGGAGTCACTTCAACAACTGCTCCAACTAATGCACACCACATACAAGAACAGTTTATCCCATGTAATGCTTACTAATTCTCACTGATATAGACAGCGTAGCCCCTACCACCATTTTTTTTTTGTTTTTTTTTTTTTTTTTTTGTTTGGATGGTTTTAATTAATGTTGAGGGTAGTTGTAGTAGTGTTGCCAATACCCAGGCATAACCTGACCACACCCACAAACATTAGCCACACCTACTCAAAACCCAGCAATGAACTCAATTAAGTCATCTACTATTAGGTATAGGTGATGATAAACCAACCAATCTGGACTACCCCTAAGGATGCATGAACGCTGTACGTCCATGAAGGGTGTGTAAAAAAACAAAACTTACCTCATCCATTTTATCTTTCTTTTGTTTCTCCAATTCACTCAGAAAGGTCTCAAACCGACCCTGCAACAAACAGCAGAAACACATTAAACCAGCACAGATCACACACCCACAAAGGGAGTTCTGTTGCTCTCTTGCAAACCTATTGTACACTTGTAACCATGGATACCACATTACATCCATAGAAGAAATGGTTCAATATAAGTAAAGTCCAGTTCACAGTACAACTACACATTGAGGGTAACTCATCTAATTATAGGCGTGGTCACCCAATGGAACACAGTCCCTAGCAGTTCTACATGTTAACTTATCACACACTGATTCATTCACTGCAAGGTGAAATCCTAGTGGTTGCAGTATCAGCCTCCACTGAGCTGTAGGGTATGGTGAGGAGCTCAGGCTATCAGGTGAAGTAGTAAGGTGTGGTAGTAATGAGGTAAGGTGTGGTAGTAATGAGGTAAGGTGTGGTAGTAATGAGGTAAGGTGTGGTAGTAATGAGGTAAGGTGTGGTAGTAATGAGGTAAGGTGTGGTAGTAATGAGGTAAGGTATGACTGTAATTCAGAGAAAAAATTAACTAAAATTGAATGCTAGGATATTTGTCTGACCATTTTCAGATTTGATTGGCCATTTTTGCTATTTATTTGGAATTTTCATTTGCTCACATATTTTCATTTACGTACATTTGCACACACCATTTTATAGCAGCACGAATCTGGTGGGACCAAATCAGAACAGATTTCTTTAATTCTAATAAACTCTATGATCTACTATTAATTTTTGTTTGAAATTGATATATTCAATACTACACAATCCAATCACATCACAAAATGATGACCACAAGAGAGTTCCAACATCATCGCTCACCACCAGTCAGTGAGAGAAAGACGTTGAGTGAAAATCTGTGCTACAATCAAAACCAAGAGGAAGATCCACAGCTCTGGTCAGGTAAGGGAACAGCTAATGTTGATCATTTCATTCCAAAGCACACCTTATGGCTCTGATTGTTCAACATTACTCCATGCCTGCAAAAGAATCTGACCTTTCTATAATAAAAAAAAAAAAATCAACAGGCAACAGTGAAATCAACCTTTCAGCATTACACAATGCCTTCAAAACATCCTGACCTTTCCAAAAAAATCAAAGGGCAACCGGTTACATGCCTACTTATGAGCTGCTGCTATTTGAATGAAGCCACCAGGTCAAGACATGGTGTTTTGAGTGACTTTATACATGTTTCATATCGACATTGGCACGGGCAACGCCCAGGGAATACTCTAGTATTTCATAACTTTAAAAGCAGGGAAATGATGAAAGAAATGCAATCAAATTCAAATTATGAAAAAAAAGGGAAAAAACAACAAGCAAAACAAAAAAACCCAATTGCATTTTGAAAGAAATGAAGGGTAAAGCAGATATGTCCCCAGTGATGTATTCAGTCTTCATCTGATACATTACCCATCCATTCATCCCATTCTTCCAATGACATGGTTTCAGTCAGTCCCTGCTTGTGTCTCCACTTGACAACCTGGTGCTCTCTCAATAACTGTTGGGCAACCAGTGTACGCCAATCTCTCACTCTGGTTTGGTCTACGCACTTTATCTTTCCACCATAGTTCAATGGCTCTTTCAGGACAGAAGTCTGACAAAGGCACACGGCCCACAGCTAGCATCAATTGGTCATCTAGGGAATCTTTAAAAAAAAGTTCTCTTCTCTTATTTAAATAAATTCAGTTGTAAAAGAACACGCTCTAACTTCTCATTTGTTGCTGGCAGTGACAGCAGCAACTTTACTAATGGCGTCCTCCCACTCACTTGATGAAGGTGCGTCAAACAATCTCCACCACACAGCCTGATAATCAAGTGCTGCCAGTGAAACTAAATGTATGACCTAATGCAAAAGGGAAAATTCATTATTAGTTTTCTTACATTAGCTTGTGTATTTTCAGGAGGCAGCATAACTTTAGCAATAAGTAAATCAACAAATTCAAGTGAAATCCTCTCCTTCACTATCTTCTTCCCACCCTTGAGTGGCAAGAAAGCTAGTGATATCCCTCATGGCTTGATGGTCAGACCATTCCATTCGAGAGTGTATACAGGCAGTCACCTCTCCACAAAACACATCGCAATTTCTCTCATGGTAAAGTTCGGCATCAGAAGTGCTTCAGTTCCTGGCAATGATATACTTGATTCCCACCTTCAGTTGATACTATCTTAAAAGTAGCCTAGTACACTGGCCATTCACCGAGAGGTAAGGTGCTCAATTTCTCGGTCTCTCTAACTGATCTTAGCAAACTATACAGAGCAGACTAAAGGTCAAGCTCGTCTGATTGTCAAAAGAAATATGCTATAATCATGGGTAAATGGCAGAATAAATATTTTCTTTTGCAATGTAGCAAGGAAACCCCCTCCCCCCCCCCTTCCACATAAAGTTATCGATACTTCAAGATTGCTAAAATCAATTTGGAGGAGATCACTGTAACTTTCTCACCTACGTCATAGTTGTGGGGTGGGGATGGACTCTCACTCTTGGGACTGTGGCATTGATACAACTGGTCTGTACTCCTAGTATGCATGACAAGGGGGACACCTACTTTGTTGCCAAACTATTTAAGTCTCCTTTTCTTTTTTTTTTTGGGGGGGGGGGGGGGGGGGTTTCCTTGCTATATCGTAAAAGAAAATATTCATTCTGCCATTTACCCATGATTATAGCATATTTCTTTTGACACTAGAGCTCTTAGTAGATCAGTGCCTTAACTATTGGGCCATGGCGCTTTTGTAGACTTTCATTTTCGTATAGAAGTTTGAATTCCCTCCACTTACCAACCAGAGGTGTCACTTTAGGAAAATTTTAAGAAGAGAAAAAAAACAAGACTGGAAATTTCCAGCTAAAAACCTGCTCACTTTTGATAATCATAACTTAATTATAAGTTCAAAAAAGGGGGGGGGGGGGGAAAGGGGTGGAGGGGGAAACAACTAAACCATGACCAGGAGTTGAACCTGGGACCTCAGCACTGGTGGTCAGAGGAAGAATCAGAATAAAAACAAGATTCCCAAGAAAGTAGACTCTGTGAACTGGTTAAAGTTAGCAGATAAAAAATTGGGGGGGGGGGAGGAAAGAAAGGAAGGAAATGAAGAAAAGGAGGAAAAGAAGGGTGAGAAAAAATGAAGGGAAGGGGAAAAAAGAAAGGAAGAAAGAAAAAGGAAAATAAGAAGAAAAAAAGCAGAGCCAGAGGGAATCAAGCCACTGACCTTCAGCTTGGGAGACCGGTCACCTGTGTGCCTTGACCACTGGGCCACGGCTTTTGTAGGCTCATTCTTAGCATGGAGAATTAGACTTCCATTCTACCGAATTATGGGCACCACTTTGTGAAGGGGAAAAAAAAGGGCTCATTATCTCCTCCGCTGGGTTTACCTACACGTTCAAAGAACTTTCATTTTAATTGGTTTAAAACTGTGAGAGGAATTAGAGAACAGACAGACATGCACAAAAAAATGGTCTCAAGTATGATAACCTCCAACTGACAGTTGGGGATCAGGTAAAGTGTGGCAGAATGAGGTAAGGTATGGAAGAATGAGGTATGTGATTGCAACAGGTTAAGCGCGGTAGCAATGAGGTAAGGTGTGGGAGTAATTAGGTAAGAGGGTCAATTAATTAAGGTGTGGTAGAAATCAGGTAAAGCAGAATGAGGCAAGATAACCCTTTACCGTATGGCAGTGGTAGGATGTACACATATTTCCACTGTCGGTTCATATCCTATTGGTTGCTAACTCTACACTATCAAGTGTCAGATATGCAGCTGCTCCGTGTGCATGTGCACTATTAATTCACACACCCTCAGGTGGTAGTGCAGCTCCTCTGAGCATTGAGTTGTCAGGGTTTGTAACGACTGTGACTCATTAACTGCACTAATCACTCACTGAATGGATTGTGTAGTGAGCATGCCCAGTATATTTAGTCGGTTCATTGTGGTTATTCCTTATTGTCCCCCCTGCTCCTCAGGCCTTTTACTCATGTCACCTGATCTGTGCGCCTCAGTTGGAGTTCTATATCACAATGCCAGTGTGGTGAGTTTGATTCGTGTCTGCAACTATTAATGACTTCTAGTATACCTATTAGTCACAGCAGCTGGGCAGTCAGTTACTACAGAGTCCTTACCACTTCCTCTGTAAAAACATTTTGAGGAAGCCATGATGTTGGTAACAGACAAGGAAAAGGTAATATCTTGTGAAATGTATTTTTAAGAGAGGTAAACCTAGAAGTGTGTATTCTGACCAACTTATGAGGGCGAATAGCTCTGTTTAGAGCACACCCACAGTTACATGGTCCTATAAAACACATCACTGGTGAGCTATATTTGGACTTTTTAATGAACATGCTCAATGCCCCACCACCACAAACAGTGCAGACCGGCTGGCTGTCATGTGATCTGAACACTCACTCTCAACAGAGGCATCGGAGTGTTGCTGATCTTGAACTTCTGCTCCTCTATCTGGTTCTCCAAGTCCTGGATGGCCAGTCTGAGCATGCTCACCTCCTCCCTCTCTGCACAGACACAATCATTCACATGACATCACTATCAATCACATGATATCATTATTAATCAGATGACATCACTATTAATCCCATGACATCACTCAAACTCTAATGAGGAAGGCAGTTTATAAGGAGAGAGCAGAGACAGTGAGTGGAGTGGGCATGAGGTAAGGGATAGCATACAAGAATGACAGTCACCATGGAGAGGTGCCAATCATTGGCTGGATATAAGGAAGCCCTCCTCCCAGGTATAGTCCCAGAGACACTCATGGCCACTGTCACAGAGAAGCCAGGGTTCTGAGGAGGGTGGGCACTGCTGCACCACAAGCCCCACACTGCATACTGCCACACCCACTCTTACTTGGGGGTGAGATTAAGTTGTGTGTTATCAGTACAGATATGTGTGTCTATAACTCCCAATGGACATGCTTCACTGCTCCCAAGCATTTAGATTTAAAAAACCAGCAGCTCAGGTAATAGAAGGAGCGACAGATGATCTTCTCTTGCACACACGACTTCTGGAAACACACACACACACACCTACTCAGTTGGAGGAAACTTACCAGGGGATTGCTCCATAACACCTGTGCAAACAAAAAAATAAATAAACAACAATTTTCATACATTGTATGTCTAATGTGTTAAATAGAATATGACAAAGGGTACACCTTTGTTACCTGTGGCACACAAGTCTAGGAGCACTTGGAATGGAGGGGGGGGGGAGGGTGATACATAAGTTGATCAATAATAGATTTTTAACTAATTGTTTACTCTTTGGAAACATTAAAGTTTGTTGTAGCTAATAATTGGTTGCAATTAAGCAATTCTACTGCATGGAAACCCTGTGGTTACAACTTCAGTGGGAGACCGACTACTCATGTTGGGCTACAATCTCCCCATCTCCACTCCATCCCTCTATCTATCTCCTTCCCCTCCCTCCTCCTCTCCCCTCGCTATCCCCACCCCCCCCCCCCCTTTTTTGGGGGGGGGGGGGCACTGCCACAGTGTGTAACGTACAGATCTCCTCGTCCATGTCACTCTCCTCGCAGCCACTGCTACTACTACTGCTACTACTACTACTGGCCTCCTCCAGGATGCGCAGCAGTTCTCTGTTATCACTCAAGTGCTGGTAGCTGGTCGGGTTGGAGAGGAGGGAGTCGTCCTCCTGCAACAGCTGCTGGCTGTGGCTGGTGTAATCTGACGCTATGCTGGGGGGGGGGGCATAACAAGAGGAGAAGATAGCCAGCAAGAGGGTCATGACACTCACTCCACACAGCCACACCTCCTCCCCCAATCCACATAGCCACACCACCTCCTCCCCTCCCTCACTCCATACCATCCCCTCTCTCACTCTACACAGCCACACCATCTCCTCCCCCTCCCTCACTCCACATTATCCCTCCCCTTCCCTCACTCCACACAACCACACCATCTCCTCCCCTCCCTCACTCCACACAGCCACACCATCCCCTCCCCCTCCCTCACTCCACACAGCCACACCATCTCCTCCCCCTCCCTCACTCCACACAACCACACCATCTCCTTCCCCTTCCTCACTCCACACAACCACACCATCCCCTCCCTCACTCCACACAGCCACACCATCTCCTCCCCCTCCCTCACTCCACACAGCCATACCATCTCCTCCCCTCCCTCACTCCACACAGCCACACCATCTCCTTCCCCTCTTTCACTTCACGCAGCCACATTCCCTCCCCCTCCCCCTCACACACTCTCCTCCGTATTACACTGTTGCTATCCTTCAACTCCACCAACTACAATCCAGATAGTCTGCCTCACCTTTCATTTCCTTAAACACACCTCTCTATCCACCAAGCCACACCCACCTACTCTGCCTACCTCTGACTGTCATCAATATGCTTGTCCTCCTCGTTGACCACTCGGAATGCTGTTGTCAGGACAACCACGGCAGGAGACACAGGACAGAGGGGAAAGGTCAAGGAAAGGTTTGGGGGAATGAACTATACAAAGGATAGTCTATCTTTGGAGATCTCTCCACTCCATGACTCACTCACTCACACATTAGCCAGCCACGGATCTGTCTCCGTGTCACACAAAAACAGGCTCTGGCCATTTGCTTCAAGAGTTTCCACTCCCAAGGATTCAGGAAGATGAAGTGTGCTGGTAGTTGACACAATAGAGTTATTAAACTAATGTTGACACCAGCGTCAGTGGGTATGGATATTCCATGATAGAGTTAGTAATCTACACGACTTAGTAAACTAATGTTGACACCAGGGTCAGTGGGTATGGATATTCCATGAGAGTTAGTATCTACACAGCTTAATAAACTATGCTGACACCAGCATCAGCGAGTATAGTGGATATTGCACTAGTCAAGGTACAAGAATGACACCACCACCTGGTTCCTAGGAATGTGTTTGGAGCTGCTAAGGTCAGAGGGTGCAGTCCCTTGGTATGTGATGAGTCTGGCGACTAACTGACACAGACCACAAGAAATGAAGTTATGACAACAGCCAATCACACCCTCACCCTCTTTGAAGAATATACATTCCCTCCCCAGACAACATACTATGACTAGACCTGTACCACTCCCTCCCCCCTCTCTCTCTCTCTCTACAAATGCTGAATCAGCAAAGCAAATTGAACACGATTCTGTTGCCAGTGACATATTGGGACACACAACAAGCCTGGCTGTGGTCACATGGCATTCCAGCTATTGCTCAAGGCAAAATAACAAACAAACCACATAACTAAACATAACTTAATTAAGTCAAGAGCACTTGAATAACCCCACCACCACCTCCACACACTGCCTGCTCCATTCATGGCAGTCATGGTTCCTGTGTAATCCATCATTATGGAGGACAGCTGCTGTTACCATCCAAAACGTGTATAACATTACCTAATTCTCTTCAAGTTATTTATGAGAACAGAACCACCTGTCCACCTGTTCAAGGTAATGGTCCCAGCTCAAAGCAGCTGTTCAAGCCTTAAAAAGATGCTGTTGCACTAGACTCTGGCAGGAACATGAATACTCCCTTTGTGTCAACTCATGATTGATTGTGTCAACTGCCAAACTTGGCTTAACTCATTCTAAATTAATTGAGTCAAACCTCATGCAACAATGGTGTCCATACAACTGGCAAGACTGGCCACAGACAAGAGCAATTACGCCGCTAAATAGTTCTTCACATCAGATCCAAAGCTAGCAATAGCTTCTAAAGGTGTCTTTCTCTCAAACTTGTTAAACAACAAAACAAACACACAAACAAAAGTCCTGCATGGAGGAGTGAACACAAGCCAATGTGTAGGACAGACCACTAGTTGTGTAGAAGTAGGCCCCACCCACCAATAGTGTCAAGGTGAAGGGCAGCTGATGTTAATTGATCACATGTGGAGTGCATGGGGACCAATGCCAAGCTCACTATCCATATGTCACCATGGCGACAAACATGTGATGTTCTCCCTCTTCCTCAAAGTTGATGGCCTCAAGAACATTATCTGAGCCAGCCAGCTTAGAGGAGATGTCCACAACCATCAGCTAAACTATCTCATGTCTGGTTGAACCAGATGGGGCAGTTCCTTCACCCTCCCCCCCCCCCCCCCCCCGACCAGTGCACAGCAGGTCACACTGCTCCAACAGATGGCAAGGAGGATACAGACATTGACAGCAAAGGTGTCTGCTCTCAAGAGTCTCTTAACTTCCTTCTCAACCTCCGGACACTCTATCATCTACATACACATGCACAGCGACAGATCACGTGACATAATTTGATTTGTCCTCTTCATATGCATACACTATCACATGTTCACCTTTTTAGTTTTTGTCTTCCTGAACCTTCTCTTCCTGACATTCTTCAATGGTGGAGTAACTGAAATACACACATATGCACACACACAAGCACAGACAGACACACAGATGTATAGGGTGTGGTTAGATGGAAGTGTTGACATTCTCAACATTTGTTCCGGCCCTTGCATTGTAAACACACAAACAAACTCTATAAAGTTCTCTTGCTACTCGCCTGTCTAGACAATCATATGTATTGTGCAAACACACATGCATCTACAACTGTACAATACACCCAGCAAATCTGTACATACATACATTACACACCAGCAATTACATACACACATTATAATTTATGAGCCAGATATTTATGACTCTATAAAGGTTAGAAACACTATCATTATATCTGCCGTGTGTTAAAGGACGGTTGGTCCAGCAACCCGGTACGATAGCATATCAGGGAGAAAATCAGACCATGTCCTAGATAAATATATATAATTAATTAAATTTTATAAATTCAAAAACATTTAAAAAGAAAATTTTAAAGACTGATTTTGTTTATTTTTCACTTCCCAGAGGTCATCAGAACAGGGAGACAACCTCCTGGGGTCGCATATTTCCTGCATATGAGAGCAACAACTACTGCCTCTTCTGCAAGGAGTTCTGTGCCAAATATGTGAGCATACCAGATGGTTCACACTGCCTCCCTCCACAGAGGCAAACATCCCGGCAGAGAAAACTTACTTCCGTGGTTCCACACAAACTTCTTGTAAAGTTCTTTCTTCTTGGCAACTGCCATCTCCTCAATCTTCTCGTCTCTGTCCTCCTCTTCTGGTGGGTCTCTGGTGCACACCACCATCTGCGAGATGTCCCCTGTCTTCAGCAGAGACTTCTTGTCCAGAGTTTTATAGCTCTCAATGATGCTGGGAAGATCAACTAGCTACTCACACATAGAGGGACAGATACCACACACACACACACATACACACACACAAACACACACACATGGACAGACACCACACACTCCAAATATAAGTTCCATATAATACAACCTAACCCTAGCCCTATCATCCTGGTATTGGTTCCATACATGTTCTGAATATATCTTGGGTTGGGTAGGGGAAATTAAGTAACCGCACCCCCACAATTAATTTTACCCAAACCTTAGAAATCTGATTACTCCCCCAAAATATCAATATTATCCCCCCCCCCCCCCCCCCCCAGTCAGAACCAATTGAGTAATAGGGGTAAATATCATAAACCTTTTAAAATGAGATCCTACTTCCTCATCATCATCACTACAAACAAGCAACACCCATAATGTAATTAATTAATTAATTATAGCTGCAGCCACAGGCATCCCTACTCTATGGAGCCCCTCCCCACCTCCAGTATCAATGGACCTGCTGGTGCAAACCTTCTGTGCTCACTGCAACCCCCTCCTCCCAACTAACACCAGCACATGCCATGAGCCCCCCCCCCCCCCCCCCCAAATTCTCTGTGCAAGGAGCAGCACAGGTGCTAAACCAACCTTGGCTGAGAGGATCTCATTGTCCAACTTCACTCTACAGTACCTCATGGTGCCCAGAGGGTCCTCTACATGTCATAAACAGGAAATGGCATATCAGCATTAACCAGTGCTCTCCTGACTCTCTCTCTCTCTCTCTCTCTCTCTCTCTCTCTCTCTCTCTCTCTCTCTCTCTCTCTCTCTCTCTCTCTCTCTCTCTCTCTCTCTCTCTCTCTCTCTCTCTCTCTCTCTCTCTCTCTCTCTCTCTCTGGGTAGCTCACTGTTGAACTCCAACTGCAGTCTCTCTCCTCCTGAGGCATCTGATCTTATGAAATCTCTCACTTTGTCAGCACAATCCTGTAAAAAATACTCTCATGAGTCCCAGAGCAAAGTAGCAAAGGGCTACTACGCTGACAGACCTTGGGGAGGCGTAGGATGAGGGGGTGCTCCTTAGCTGGATCAGAAGAAGCCATCTCTAATGAAAAGTTCAAAGGTGACACACCCCCATTAGCTTGTGGTGGGGGAGGTATGGGGGCGTAGTTATGGCCGCTGTGTCCGTCATGTGGTCATTAGTTAGTGTTAGTGAAGCTGCACAACTGCTCTGGTCTAACCAACCGCACTGGTTCGACAGGTTTAGCTGCAGTTGCTAGCGGTAGGAACTTTTTCCAATTCTCTTTGGAGGTGCTAGTGGCGGTTTACTGTGAAGTGCAGCACACGTCTCCTGCGATATTGGTGGGGGTGGGAGCGTTTAGTTATCCAGTGGAGCTGCGGGAGACACTCATTCCACTGCAGGAACCTTCCTGAGATATTAGGTGAGTCTGGTGCATCTGGAGTGCACACGAGTTGTTTCCTAGTGTGCAAAATGTGGGGCTTTAGTGTAGCTATGGCTTGTGAAGCTGTAAGATAAACAGCTTGGCATGCATTGCAGGTGGGATGTTGGTTGGAAGAGGACAGTGCAGGGAGAAGTGAGTGGTTATTGAGAGGGGGAGGGTCTGACTTGAGGCTGGGTTGTGGCTATGCAGTTACTAGGACAGATTATCAAAGTGTGAAGTGACTGGGTCTTACTTTTATCTTTTCTCTAATTTTTTCCCCTTAGTTTTGGGTGTTCCTAGGTAGGGGATAAAGTGAATCTTCTTAATTTTAATTTTGTCTGAAACAACCATATCAGATGTCAGTCATTAGGAATTAGAAATGCTTAGCAAGCAACAAACCGTAAACTTTAGTGTGTCTTGTGACATGGAAAGGCAATATTAATTAGGTTGTTGGTTACCAGAGAGGACAGGCTGGACTGTATCTGCAGCACAACATCAAATACTTTATTGGGAATCTGTACAGTTGAAGAATATTTTGCTTGGCAACAGCTCATATGACATTGAAATTTGCCAAGAGTGCATCAGGGACTTGGTGGATGTGTTTTTACAGCCTGTGAGACTCCCTGTGCAAACTGTTCCTCACTGCATGCCTGGAGACTGCTCCAGCTCGAGGGACGTCGTATTTGCACAAGAGCAATTGCTCACCGTAATTCCTAGAGAATTTGCCATAGTTACTCACTAAGGTGAATTCTGTGTGATAGGAGAACATTTGGGCATGTTTTTCTTTCAGTAGTTTTACAGGAACATGACAAACGCATTAGCCCTTGCTCCAGTTGTCACTATAGCATCAGGATGCTTTGACTGGAGAAGTGGGTGTGGTTGCCCCATCACCACACAGACCACATGCACTAGGTCACTGTGAGCTGACTACACAACAGTGTATCAGGAGGGGGAGGTGTATGGTCTCTGCTAATAGTAGGGCAGGTGTGTGTTGGGGGGGGGGGGGGGGGGGAAAGGGGGTGAGTGGGTGTGTGTGCTTGTATCCTGGAATGTACAGCAGCTGTTTAGGTGATGGATATTAACAGCACAAGAGCAGAGCTGCAGGACTAACCAATGTCTGCCCTCTAGGTGTTGTCATATTCATCAGACATTCGACTGCCTGCTTGCCTGCCTCCCTCCCTGCCTGCCTGCCTGCCTACCTGCCTGCCTGCCTCCCTCCCTCCCTGCCTGCCTGCCTGCCTGCCTGCCTGCCTGCCTGCCTGCCTGCCTGCCTGCCTGCCTGCCTGCCTGCCTGCCTGCCTGCCTGCCTGCCTGCCTGCCTGCCTGCCTGCCTGCCTGCCTGC